>OW796096.1:11202761-11802761 GCA_941860345.1 Chrysodeixis includens
GAGGATGTTAATCCATATTTCCGGCAGTTATAGACCGATTTGAGAAATTCTTTTTTTATTTGAAAGGCGGTACTTTCGGTGTAGTCCCATATCAATTTGGCCCAGATTTGAAGATGGGATCCCAGAGAAATCGAGGGCAACCCTCAAATTTTATAGGCTCACTTATCGTTCTTCGCATATTTTATGAAGTATCTTGTGTATTTACGTATAGTAATCACCATTTGAGGTAATGATGATGGAAGGTACAACTCTTTAAAAGCAACCAGTTAATTAAACAGGCAAGGACTGTAGTTATAGTAAATTGTTTTGATGTTTGAAAGTGTATTTTAACAATTGGTCTTATGATCCTCAAGTCATGACCTGATGTTGCAGCCTGGATAGTCTGCAGAGAACCTAACTCTTTGACAACTAACAACAGACATATCATGTTCGGGCTTATTGAAAAGGGCTCGATGACTGGATAAACGTACCGTTAGTGACTAAGACGAGGCGACGAAACGAACAACAACAACATCTGCATTATTAAATGCAAGGATCAAATTTTAAAAATCTTAATGGATTAAAAAAGAAAAAAAAATAATGGAAAGAAATTTTAATGGATTTTTTAATTTTGAAGCATCAGGCGATGTATAAGCATGTGGCAAAATAAAATAAAGACATCTTCGAAAATTCTGTCTCATTTTCTTCACCTTTAGCGATGATGGTGCTGGAGTTTTTTTTTCTTCTTTTTGCCATTTCTTTTTATATCATCTGATGCTTCTTGATGGAAGCAGCAATTTCTTTCCCGGCAGCATTTTTATTCGTCATTTCGGAACAAATAGGAAAATTGTAAAATTTGTTGTAATATTTAGTTTTAAAGAATTTGCTGCGCCCTCACAGGGTGATGTTTATAGTTAAAAGGAACTGTACAACTGTAACCGTAACTATGAGCATTATGCAATAAATAAAATAAAAAATAAATTATAAAAAAATCAAAGGGTCATATCTCAGAACTGGCACATACTAGGCCAATACTTCGCAAGATCTAAATTGTTGCTAATACTCTAATTAGTCAAATGGTGTAAGAAAATTTCAAAAATAAATCGTCAATTTCTGTCCTAAAAATATTTCTCCGACAACGAGAGAGATAAGGAAAATTTGTAAAAAAATATTCATGTACATATTTGTAAATTTGTATTTAAGTGTGTTTAAGTTTTTTTTTAGAATATTTAATGATATTTTTTATTTTTCTTTATTATTTATAATTCCTTAAATTAAATTATTTTATATTAACAAAAAAAAAAAAAAAAAAAAAAAAAAAAAGAAAGTGTGCGTTTCCGTGTGGTGTCCGGATATAAAGAATAGCACCACCCCATATCCTCCACTGGGTGTCGTAAAAGGCGACTAATGGACCTTAAGACCCAGTGCACTGTACCAAGCACCTTGGGTCACCCGAATGGTGGCGGGTAAGCCATCAACAAATGCATTCCCAAAGAGGGTTAGTGTCAGGCAGGCGGCCGACTATAAAACCATAGCCAAATCTTTAAGCAACATGTCTAGAAGACATGTTGCGCCGACCCCAAGTGAAATGGGATAAGGGCAGGAAGATGATGATGATTTTATATTAACAAAAAGTTAGCCTATGTGCTAACTTGTTTGGTTTATACTATTCCGAATTTTTTTGTAGACATTATTGAGTTCTGCAAAATTGCTATAGAAGTCGACCATACGTCTCTAACCATTTAGGCAGCGATTGCGAGAATCGTTAACGTAGGGCAGTTTTTTTTTTCGACAACTTACTGCACAATTTTCACTACCACGAAAAATCCCATCAATTTTTCGGAATAAAATATAGCCTATACGGATTCAGAAGAATCCCTCTGAGTAATAAGAAAAGAAATATTGAAATCGGTCCAGTAGTTTTTTTTTGAGCCTATTCAATAGATTATACAAAAGTTCTGTGAACAAGTGGTTCTCGTTAGGGTAAAGTTTGACCATACCTTAACACATCATAAACAGTGTCACGATCAAAAGACTGCTTTACATTTATTACTTTTATAAGAAAAATAAACAATTTAATATGATGGTCTGTCTTTTTATTTCTTATTGGAAGATTAACCGAGATGGCGAACGGGTGGAAGTATAGAACTTGCCGCGTTTCACGAAGTAATCTATTCATCTTCCACGTGTTATTACAATTCGTTAAACTAATCATGTAATCGTAATAAAGAACAGTCAAGCGGCGTTTCATTTCGATAAGACATTCTAAATGACTGATGAAGGCCATCTGAACACTCCGCCTACGCCTATCCCGACCGTCTCGCCGACATCAGAAGTGGGATAGGTAGGCCCGCTCCCCACAGAGAAGTAATGAGATTCGCCCGCCCCCTACATAGAAGCAACGATGATATTTAACGAAATCTGTTGGAGCTGCAAAATCGAATCTACTGACAGTCATAGAATCCATGAAGAAAGAAGAGGAAAAGCGCCGCACGGTGGGTCGAAAATCGGTTTTCATGGACTTAGGGATTTGAATTTGCAAGTACTTGTTTTTATGCCGGATATCCCTTCTATTCGTCATTACTATGTACAAAAATGACACCCGAGTTAACTCTGCCCAAAAACGAAGGAAATATATTTTTTTACGAAAAATTTGTATGGAGCGAGAATGAAAAATCAAATTACTATCGTCAAATACTAATCCTTATCCAATTATTGAGCAAGATTGTATCAATAGCTATAAATTACTTTTTATTTTATTCTAATTAAAAATCAAAAGCTATTCCGAATTTAAAAATTGTAATCACTACCTTTACCCCGTTTATTCTTACATGAGGCAAATGGTAAACAAACATATATTACAAATCACGACATTGCTAGAGAATCACGTATTGTATGTCACCACACTAATTTGTATAAGCTAGATCAGACATCAACACATTGATTCCCACTGAAAATATTGTTTACAATTCACTTTAAAAACGTAATTATTCCAGAAATTCATAATTCCAATAAAAGTGTTTTCCACAGATTATAATGACGGCTTCTCTATTTGACATTATATTTTAGTGATGGGACTAAGTGAATGAAAGAACGATTAGAAACGGTGTAGGTTTTAGTTAAAGTTGAAGATTAATTACACCAGTCGTATTGTTATTATTTACCTACTAGTACTCATTATTTAATAACCTTTTCTCAAAAGCATAAAAATGTAAATAACTCAATGATTGTGTGATTGTCACACATTGACAGAGTTATTTAATGAATTTCTATCGTTCATTGAAATTTGAAGTGAAGTTATGAGTAGGCCATTCAATGATTCCCATCACTAATTTAATTCGGGCGTCATATCTGTTTACCATTTATGTCATGTAAGAATAAATAGACTATACATAGTATAAAAGGAAGTAGCCTTTTTCTGTCCTTCGACCGCTTAAATCTTTAAAACTACATAACGGATTTTGATGCGATTTTTAACAGATAGAATCATTAAAGAGGAAGGTTTGTAGGTATAATACCTTCAATCTGCCCCTAAGATGATCCACTGACCAGAAATACTGTTATTTTTTGAGGTTTCTAATGTGATTAATTATCTTTTTTTTTCCACTATGCAAACGCAGGCTGAACCCTACAAGATTTATCAAAATAATGTAGCTACTAATTATTTGTATGCATTGGAAAGGTCTACAGAAAACTCCGTAATGGTATATATCTATCTCTTATGGATATCCCATAATATCATTTTTTTTTGCCATTTACTTTTTACGACAAATAATGGCTAATTTTCGAAGCGACTTTAACTTATACAGCATACTCTGGTGCACTCTCCTAATAATGACTAATACTGAGGTGCATAATCGTGTGGTGGTGTCCGGATATAAAGAATAGCGCCACCCTATATCCTCCACTGGGTGTCGTAAAAGGCGACTAATGGACCTTAAGACCTAGTGCACTGTACAAAGCACCTTGGGTCACCCGAATGGTGGCGGGTAAACCACCAACAATCGCATTCCCAAAGAGGGTTAGTGTCAGGCAGGCGGCCGACTATAAAACCCTAGCCAAATCCATTAGCAACATGTTTATAAAAAAAACATGTTGCGCCGACCCCAAGTAAAATGGGATAAGGGCAGGAAGATTTGGTGAGGCTGATTATGCACCTCAGTCATCATCGACTGAGGTGCATAATCAGCCTCACCAAAAAATAAAATTAGAAAACGATTTAATAAATGGGTTATTATGTTTTAATCGGGAATCCGACACCTTCGTTTGTAATACAAGTATGCTCTTGCATGCGCTAAAAACTTTAGCAGACCTACCTACTATCTCACATGTATCATGAAAAAAGGAAGGTATATTTTTTTTTGTCAGCGAAACGAAGTTTGCGGAAACAGCTAGTAAATGATAGTACGGTTTACAGAATACCTACCAAGTGTTAACAGTATGGTACTTATTGTTTCGGAAATTCGACATTGTGTCCTACGGACCGACAGGCTGATATGACAAATCTATAAGGGTTCTGTTTTTGCCATTTGGCTACAGCTTAGAGCACTAAAAACCTCCTTTTACTTTTTCCACATTAAAACGTTTGTTGACGCATGAGAGTATTAGTCAATCATGAAAGTTCTATAGGTTTAACAAAGAAAGCGGTAAAAGAATTCTGTAACGTACCCAAAAGAATACACAGATAAGCCACTTACCTCCAATATGGAGCTGCCCTGGCGCGATTCCTCGTACGAGGGGGATGGTCTCGCGATCCTTCGATTTAGAGAACTGGAGCCATGCTCGCGAGGATGCACTTCTACACTACACTTCCAAAGCGGACACGTGGCAACTCTTCGAGAGCTTACCAGAGCGGCACGCGCGCGACGAGCTTATCCAACGCCGGATAGCAAGCAACTGTCCGTGCACAATCATGCGAGGACTGAATTCAATGTGAAGTAAAATGTAGGTATATTTATGAAAAATAAAATGCCGATTACCGTCGGCGTGAACATTAAAATTTAATTTAATTTTATAATAAGAAACCAGTTTAGGAAAGAAGCGGCCAAGTGCGAGTCGGACTTGCCCGTGAAGGCAGCAGCAAGTAGAGATATAGAATTTCTTGAAGTTCTTTGTAACTTCAGTCGATGATTGAATAATATCACTATAATTACCTACATTATGGGATTAAAATCTAACAATATGCAAAGTATTTTTTGCTGATCACGATTTATGACGTATTAAAAAATAAACTGATTAGTTCTTACTAGATCTTGTTCAAACCAGTTTTCGTTGAAAGTTTACATTGTAATGCACATTATACAATATATTTTTTAGATTGTTCATTTCATTATTTCAAAAGTTAGGGGGGGGGGGGGTGACACTCCTTTTACCTCCTTGGAAGAGTCTCTCGCGCAAACTATTTAGTTTAAAAAAAAATATATTAGATATCTTAATATAATTTTTAAAGACCTATCCATAGATATCCCAAACATCTGGGTTTGATTAAATATTTTTATTTTCAGTTTCATGTATCATGGGAGACCGCCCCAAAATTTGTTTTTTTTTTTCTATTTTAGCATGTAATCTTAATGCGGTTAACAGAATACATCTACGTCCATAGTATAGTTCTTATAGTTTCGGACAAAACTAACTGTGACCTACGGACGTAAAAGACAGACATGACGAATCTATAAGGGTTCCGTTGTTTGCCATTTGGCTACGGAATCTTAAAAAAGAGAACAAAGGATTCTTATAAAGAAATCGTTTATGATGAAATATGTTCATTATGAAGGAAATATGTTATAAGGACTTGAGTGACTAGTGACCGTCATACATTACGAAAGGTTATCAATGAAAAGCAATTTTGCTTCTATTTGTTTTTATTGTTAATTAGGTAAAGCATGTAGAGGGGAAAGTGAGTAGACTTAGTGTTTAAAATCGTGATTGTATCCAAGATATGTACGAGGTGTCTAAAACCAGACGGCATCCCAATCTGGCAGCCGTGCGCCGAACCAAACGAAGTCACACCAATCTGTAATCACGAGGATTATGCGAGGGCCGTTAGCCTATCTTTAACAGTTTGTTTAACTCTCAAAATTGAGCTATGGTTTTATTTACATTTGTTCTGATGAGCGAACCCTCGTTCAGTTAATGCTCAGTTACAAAATGAAATAGAGCGTTTGTATTCTATTGCGGTCAATTACCGACTAGCCTTGCTAAAGAGAAGGCCCTCCTCAATTGGTGCGAAACACAAATGATACCTGAACAACTTCAAGCATGGACAGGTGCTATACCAAAGACTTATACCAAACCTGCAGCTTTCGAGAGTGACGAAGAATGATTTGTTTTCCTTTTCATTTTATGTTTTTTAAATAAGTAAATCTTTTATGAAAGTGCAGTGTACATATTATGTTTAATTTCTCTAGACCTAAAACCCAACAAGTCGGTGCCCTGTGTAACTTATATTTTTAGTAACGCAAATTAGACCACCTCAGAAATAAATTGTAAAATACTGTTTTACACTTATTAAATGTTCATATGTAGGTATAGACTATTACCACACATACTCAATTTAACGATATAATTAGAATTAAATAGGTATTTTAGCCCCTCAAACTTAGATATTGAATATCTCAAAAGTGTTAATTTCAAACTGATTGGGTTTGAGCACTATACCCTCGACTTGCTCCACTCGTCTTTAATTTTTTGCACGATTCGAACATTTTCAATTTCATATCGTATGTTTGACTTACACTCATGCCTCCTAGTTATCGGACTAACGTAAATAAATTGAAAGAACATAATATAATCCTTTATTTACTAAAAGAATAATAATTTATTAACAATAGTCTGTACAAGTAGTAAAATTTAAATTAGTTCGTATTTAGTTATGACTAGGCGTTAACAACGTTAGGAGTGCGGCAGGAATGCGGCAGGAGTGCGGCGCTGGTCACGTGAGCACCAGCACCACCAGCACCACTGCGAACCCCGCCACCAGGCACAGCACGAGACTCATCTTCTTCTGCAACAAACACAGCACACACACGTTACAGTTATGAGTCTACACTATTCACACTTTTATAAACGCGAAACCTTGGGAGGATATATGTATACCTATTCTTTGTGACTCGTTCTCGCTCAAACGAGTGAACTAAATATGACACAATTTGATTTGACTTTCTTCTCAAGTATTTACTGAACAGAAACAACACTAAACAAGAAATATCTACATTTATAACTAAACTTATGTAACTAAAAAATTACATATTTACAAAGCGTTGAAAAATATATCCTCATCTTCGTCAATGGCGGGAAACGTGCCCAGGAGACTGGCCGCATTACCACGCTGAATGGCAATACCAATTCTTTGCGCCAAATACAGTCCAGCCTTCTGATCACGGGTGGAGTCGACCAAGCGCTTAGCGAGTTCCTTATACAGAGCTCGTGCACCCAGCCGCCATGTCCCAAGCGTTTCAACCCCAAAGCTCATGTTTGATCTGATTAAGTTATCTTAGCAGTTATAAAACAACACCAGACAATGCCAGAGCACCCCAAAAAAAAATCGACGAAGTTTGTTAAAGACAAAGCCATACTTATTATGACTTTGTCATTCAAACCTTAAGTTATAACGTACCTACTCTAATTATCGTGGTTTAATGAACTCAAATCAAAGAGTTTCTTTTTTCACTAGAGCTAAAACAATCATTTAAGAAATGTTGAAAATTACCATCTACTGACTACTACCAATTTCCTTCTTATGGAAAAAAACCAGCAGGAATCTCCATAGGTTTCTCATTTAAATTAAAATTCAATAATTCATACATTATTGAGCTCTGTTAAAATGTTCATCAAATTCATAATAAGTGGTGATGGAAATTGTGGAATAAAAGTAATCTTTCACTAAAAGGATTCAATGATAAAAAGGCCATAATAACTAGGAATCAAATCACAAAAGTCGTTTTTAGCGGGTGTTTACAGCCTATTTCAAGTTTGTGGGAACAGTAATTTCTCTGATTTCGTGTTTCATCTGTGAGTAGTATTCTTGCGGTGGGATGTACCTTCCTGGCCTTGGTGTGGCTGACGGTGCCCTTGAGCAGCTGCGAGCCGCCGCTGCCGACGTGCTCCGTGGCCTGCAGCGCGTAGTACTCCACGCTGTCCACCTGGTCTTGCTGCGAACAAAATGTCACACCTTAAATGATATAACGGTTTACTCACGCGTATTTATCGGGATAGCCCGACTAGTTTCGGACTCAACCGGAGTCCTTAATCATAAGCTGACGAGACGGCGGGGTCGCGAGTCGAACCAGTTTGATTCGCGACCTCGGCATTAAAGGCGTTTGAGAAATCAACCAGAGCCGTAACAGTGGCATTAGTATACACTATGTCTGCCCAAATGTCGTGAGCCACATTGAGGAGCGCGGTCGTAGTGCTATGGCCAGGCCCACAACCAGACTACAGCGAATTAAAAGATTGTACCGAGAGATGTGGTCGTGCAGTTTTTGGTGAATACTTGCTTCTAGCGCTTGGATAGGAAAAGGAAGATGGAACCGGATGGGATTAGTATTCTTCGGAAAGAATCGAGAAACTTCCAGACATCGGAAGGAGAGAAATTGCTGAGAATATGCAAGAGTTTAGCGTTATGTAGCATTAATTACACTTATTCCTTTAATTGAAAAGGCGGCAGTGTCGCTGTCCTCCTTGCAGCGTTTATTAGCTTATAGAAATGTCTACTTTATAGTTATGGTTATGAACGTAAGTAGTGCCTGTGGTGTTGCGTGTGAGTGTGGTGCGGTACCTGCTGCGCGACGAGGTGCGCGAGCTGCGAGAAGAGGTCGCGCACGTCGGCGAGCGCGGCCTCGAGGCGCGCGAGCTGCTCGTGGCGCACCTCCACGTCGCGCAGCACGCGCCGCGCCTCCGCCGTCTCCGCCTGCACGTTGTCCACGAACAGCGACAGCTGGTGCGAGTCCAGCAGCGCCTCGCACTCCTCCTCCGACACCTCCAGGTTCGCTGCAACCGTGAGTACAGCTGTGAGTCAGCGCTAGCGCCGCACGAGGTCAGGCGCGAGCGTTGACCCCTCGCGTGAATCAAACCGATCGCGATACAGCCATTCAACTGTGTATATGTTACAGTCATAGTGATTAATGAGCGATTATACATAATGACTAGTCATTATGGATAATAGCTAAATTCACTAGACAGTGTAATAAATGAATCACATTATCTAGTTATTATTCATAATATCGTGTCAAAGTTAGCCAAAGTAATAATACGGTCTTTATCTTAGGTTCACCCTTGTTTGATCGAACAACGTTTGATATAATATTACTCAATCGAACAACGTTTAAGAAAATCATCACTTTGTATAATGTCGTTTGACATAATTTTCAGTTCGTCGAATATTTATTTGCTATATCAACATTTGCGCTAATGATCAAAAGGTATAATGTTCATTTGATATCCACACTCCTGCCTAAAAAAAAAACCTAACCTAACCTAAATTAGGTGAGGTTAGGTTTTGTTTTATTTGTTAAAATCTATCTTTATTGAGGTGAAAATATTATCTTATGTTATTTTAATTGTTAAAATAATCTTTCTGATATGTATGCTTAAGGAAAATTGAAATACAAATTTATTCTTAAACGAATATCCACTTGTTTTATCACTTTATCCAATTCTTTGAAGATATTATGTATAATAGCTAGTTAATGTGATTAATTTTGTGTGAATTATCACTTTATCCAAATTGAGTAGATATTATTCATAATAGCTAGACAGTATACATAATATCTAGATTAATCACTTTGGCTGTAACATATACACTTAGACGTCGCTGCTTAATTGTGCTAATGTTTACTGCGCTAAAATCACACATAATAGGTTTTGGTAAGTTCATGGTACTCTGTCCAGTGCAGTATGCAGGCCAGGGATGTACCGGCTGCAGCAGTAGCTCACATGTCTCACTCTGCGCCCGCGCCGCGCTTGGTCGCGTCATACTACATCATACGAGATGCTTCCTGCGGCCGGCACTCGGCGTCCGCTTGCGCTCAATTACTTAATGTGCGTGTGGCAACAGATCTTTCACGAGTATGATTAATATAGTGCGATTGCTTAGCGAGAGGTTGATAACTCTACCATTAACCAACGCAAACCTTAAAATAGAAAAAGAATTCCCTCACTTCACCCCTAATTTTGATTATGGATTTCATATACCTAGTGAGTAACAATATAATTTTTGTAAAATGTATTAAGGTAACATCATCATTTTAAGATTTTTTTTATCAAGTGTATATGTATAGTGTGCAATTGTATTTTTCTTGGAGATCTGTCAGCCGTGACGTGTTGTTGATGTGGGTAGTGCTAGTAGTTGTTAGAGTGGACACTAACTGAGCCTGATCTGGTGGTGCAGCAGATGCAGCTGCTGCGCGCGCAGCTGGTCGAGCAGCGCGTGGTGTCGCTGCAGCGCGGCGGCGTAGAGCGCGCGCGTGGCGGCGTACTGCAGGCGCGCGATGCGGGCGCCGGCGTCGTTGCGCGCGCTCAGCCGCGTCTCGAACTGCCGCAGCGCGCCCGACAGCTTCAGCCCCAGCGCCGCGCTCGCCGTGCCCGCCCCCTCCAGCTGCTCCTGCAGGTCTACACACACCACACGTCATGCTCCAACTAGGTAGCGAGATTATCACAATAGAAAATTATGTTCCAGAATAATTCCAAACCAGATAAGAGAGATATTTAATATATTTTGTTGTTTCCGGCACAACTAAATTAGTGTACTAGAACCAAGTGCTGTAGACTGAGTAGAGTAGTGTAGGAGCGATGACGTCAACAGTTATGTTTGTTGATCAATAAAATGCCGCGTTATCTACATGACTGAGAACAAGTAACAACACATAGTACTCTGTCTAGCTATACATGTAGCTTGCAAATTAATATACGCGAGTAATCTTAGTGACCGCCAGATAGTTATTCAAATTCTACTAATACCACGAGACATGTGTGAACGTGTGTGTGATGCCGACGGTCAGTCGCAGTGGTAGGCGAGCTTACTCTTGTTGGTGTGGTAGGTGGGGTCGGCGTGCAGGCGCCGCATCAGCTGCGTGTTGCCCTCCAGCTCATGGATCCAGCCGCGCATGCGCTCCACCTGCGCACATTACACATCCAGTATCTGCTGCAGGGACAGTGAGGGACCAGTCCGGACCTGTCCGTGTGCTTTAGATTGTCTCTGTCCTAATGTTGGACGCAGACCGAACCTAAGCTAGGAATTCCGCTTTCACTCTGGGAGTACGTACGTACGAGTACATACTTGTAAGTACTAAGTACATACTTGTAAGTACTAAGTACATACACCCTATGGATCAACGGCTCCAGAGCTCCAGGAGCAATGATTATTTTATAAAAGGTTTCGTATCGTCGCTTTATAATTTATGGAATTTATAATTTCCATGTGATCGTGTCTAACTATATTACGATACATGACATAAGATATTCTAAGGCAGCGCCGCAGGGTCGACAAGTGCAAGGATTGCTTGCGCATGATCATTCTTATGCGTAGGATATATTATTATGAACGTTTTCCGTTTAGAATTACCGCAGCCACCGCAGTAATGTGTAGTTAGCTTGTGAGCATCGCGCTCACAATAATATAATAAATGTTACGTAAGCAAGTGAGCGGCGCGCGAGCGGCCTGTGCCGCAAGTGTGTCACGATCATGATGAGCTGTGATGCTGAGCGCCGCGCACCGCCGGGCGCCCGGGCATGTGTCGTGCGGTGCGGAGCGCAGTTGTGACTTTAAATAGTCTAACCGCTAATCAACGCAATGAGCAATTTGTTAATGTCGCACATTCATAACAATTAAACGGTGTGCTGGTATTGCGTGTTGTGGCGCGACGCTCACCTCATCGAAGATGTCCTGGATGTGCTTGTGGTGCGGCGCGGCCGGCTCCGCGCACACCTCCACCGTGTCATGGTACACGCCGCCCGCCGCACCGTTCACCAGCTGTAACACAGATATTATTCCTTTTAGCTTTGTCATTTACTGCACATACTAATGACCCCGCGGTCCTGGCCATACCAGTAAAAAGGGTTTGGAGTAGTTTAGTCAGTCCGCGTCAATCAATGAACTTACCACTCCGAAAACAAAAAGAGACGACAGAGGCTTGTGACTAAATTTTGTCATAATTTCAGTTAATAGTTGTTAGACATAGACATTTCTTATGAGCTTTCACTTTAAATAACAGTACCTACCAACGGTTGTTTCAAAGATCTGAGAGAAATCATTAGGTAGGGACCTATACCTACCTACTAGTAATAATTCGCGTTTGTCATTTGCTTCACTGATGCAGCTCTATGGAGGTCACGAAAGTAATCAGATTTATTTGCTGCAGATCAGTCAAACCGCTCATGGTTATCCGACGCATTTTCCCATGATGCTGAGGCGGAGGATCTGCAGGTGGCAGTGGCCTACTGCCACACTTGTGTTGTTTGTTTACTTGCGTGACGTCACTGGGGCCACTTGTCACCGACCGGGGTTAGAGCGACTTAAAGACGCGCACCGTGTGTGTTAGCTACACCGGCATCGGCACTTGGTAGTTAGCCAGCAGGCCTGGGCCGCCTGGGTGTGGGGTACTCACGTGGCGCAGCTCGGCGAGGCGGTCCTTGCTCCGCATGGTGTGCGGAGGTGCGCTCGCGGCGGTATCTAATCGAGCACTGATAACGCGCGGCTGATATCACGCGCGCACCGCGCCCACCGCGCGCGCTGAGGTCACTACTCCCGCGCCATGCGGGCAGCGCCAGCAGCGACACCCGGCCACGCTGCAGCCGCTTCAGCCGGCGCGGCGCGGCGCTAAACACACCGCACTGAAGTGACAGTCACTGCGACCGCTTGCAGGCACAACATCGCTTCCTACTTACTGTCGGGACACATTTAACACATCGCTAATGTTAGCAAACAAAGGAAAATCAATGTGTTATTCGCAGAACGATAGAATGCAATATCAGTGGCACGGACAATCTAGACTAGATGTGAGGTGTGAAATGATGCGTGTTGCGCATGCGCGCCTGCACGGTACTGGACTGACACAGTGGCGTGTGGCAGGCGCCGCCGCCGTCGCGCCGCGCGGCTTGTGTTTACGCTGCACATTAGCAGCACACCTGTCCCCCCCCCCCCCCCGCTGGCCACCACGCGGAGCTGGCAGCTTCCACACGTTAACATGCAGCCAGTGTGTCCGTGCCGGGCGGCGCGCGGCGCCTCAACAAGAGCCGCCTCGCGGTTAGGACTTCTGAAGACTTCCGAGTGCGTGCATTGAAAACACTACCTAGTGCAAAAATAGCCTGAATGCACTAGATTTTTTTTATTAGGCATATAAAATAGGGACTTAAAAATACCTGATCAGCTGTAAAAAGACTTAGAATAAAAAAAAATATTATGAAACCTTACACAATACATAATAATATATGTACAGTATGTGATGAAGAAATGTAGTTTTTAAAATATACAAAGAAGTTACGGCGTTATCCTGAATAGATTTGTTGTCAATATTTATCTTACTATTTTTTGTTTTTATTTTTATTCTTAGTATTCCTCTCCATCTCGTAATTTATCTTGCTCACGACAAGATGTAGTCAATGGTTTTAACTATAGTACTCTAACTATAAAGCAGTCGAAATTCATATTAAGAAAACTTATCAATATTAAGAACCAAAATGAACGCAAAATATACTAAAGTATTTCAGCTTCCATCAATAATAATCCACGCCAATTATGTCAACCCGAGTTCTTCAATCAACTACAATAACTTGATCATTTTGTCACATCATTACTTTTACATACCTACGGTTACGCGGCATCCCACCAAGAGTCAACTTAGGGCCTTCATTAAAAAGTCACAGTAGAGGTAAGTATCTAGGTACACACAACGTAAAAAGTGTCTTGTAACCTAATAGGTACGCCACACAATTACTTATTATAGGTAGGTACCTACTTATGTAATGGATTACAAGAAAATTGTTTACTGGTAATTTGAGAATTAACGTTTATCAAGAAATTTGGATAAACTATTAGTCAAGTAGGTTCCTTCCTACCTAGTAACATTACTTACTATTTATAAATCACTTCAACACAACATCTTTAAATACACTTAATACGTACCAGTGCTCTAATTAAGCATAATTAGTTAATGTTTTAATTTCATTTCAGTTTGGTTTAAATATTAATAGTAGTTAGGTAATTAGTTGAGGTATGGTTTATTTATATCAGCACAGGTGTTAGGTATGTTTGTCTACATCTTAAATCCTCTTATCCATACCTAATCTTTATTTTACTCAACAATAATAACATGTTACATTTTACGGGAACATTGGTTCAAACATTAATGGTTGGCCTTTTGGCTGTTTGACGACCTACTTATATTTATAAATATCAACTTGATTGAACATTGTCCGGAATTATTTACTGAACTTGCACACTATTTGGAATCCGTGTAACATTTTCTTATTTAGATGATACACAAAAATCTTTAATTACTGAACATGCAGAACCCTTTACCTGCTGCGAGCATTCAATATGGTAATGTAGACAAACTGATACGTAGTCAACAATAAATAGAAAGTAGTAACAGCGCCATCTGAGTACAGTTTGTAGCACTATTAATTTTGCAACAGCATGTAGGTTGCGCGGGTTCATCTGGTGCATCACAGATGGCGCTGTGAGCCGCGAAACTGCGAGGCACTGCTGTCTGCCCACTGACTTCACTGACCACGGAATAATGGCACAAAAAAGCAAAATAGTGGTATTCATTGGCATATTGTTTTTATTCTGACCGGAGCTATGCACCTAGCCTGAGAGCAGGTCTGGATATAGTAATGTAGGTTATAAAGTTTGTTTTTTAACGTTAGGTTGGTACTGCTACCAACTTAGTACTTAATCAATCCAATAACGTCAACAGTAAGTATAGTTATATTAAAAATATTCGGTATTTTATTATAATTATATAAGTATAGGTAAGGACAAGTGCTATACTAACATACATAATAATTATATAGAATTTAAAAAAAATGCTATGATTGATAATTATCTTCTAATATATAAAATTCTCGTGTCACAGTTTTCGTTGCCATACTCCTCCGAAACGGCTTGACCGATTCTCTTGAAATTTTGTATATGCATTCAGTAGGTCTGAGAATCGGCCAACATCTATTTTTCATCCCTACTTAGGGGAAGATCGGGTAGCCCCGGACACTTAAATGAATTGCAAATAAGAAATAAATTAACGAAATTATTGACTTGAATTTATACTTAAAATAAAATTAGGAACTTCTTTAATCATATTAATTAAACATTAGTAATTAAATTACATTTTGTAACGAAATATAGTAAGAATTATTAGGTGCTATTTTTTCGGCATCGCAAGAAGTGGCGGGTAGCCCCGGACATCATACTTAATGGTGGCCCAATCGTTTTTTTAGCTTTACAAACGTCACAACTATAACAAGAATTCGATGCATCAATATAAACGCAATCTTCATGGGCCCAGTCTTTGCATACCTGGCACTGAATGCAAACACTTACTTAATTTTAAAAATGTGTTTGATAACTTGTGTTGAAGTTTGACAGGAGCGGCGAAATTTTTTTGGCCGGAACAAAACAGTCGCTCACGGCTAACTTACTCCTCACTCACGCCGCAACTGAACGGCATTTGTTTTTGTTCTTAATTACACAAATTGACGATAATAATATATCTATGGAATGCTTTTAGTTTCCTAGAAATTAAAATGTCCGGGGTTACCCGCCGTCCGGGGCTACCCGACTTTCCCTTATTTCTTTTTTTTACGCGGACGAAGTCGCGGGCAACAGCTAGTAATTATATAAATGTGAATTTAGCACATAAGGTATTCAGTAAAAATAATAACACTGATCCAAACCATGTGAATAGTTGCGTTGGACATTATGTACCTACGTTGTAAAACCTACTAAGTATTAAATTTTTGAACAATAAATAAATAGTAAATAATAATAAAGTATAGCTTTGGAAATGATTTAGATGTAGGTATAACTATACCTAATCCTTATAATAATGCCAGAAAGTACTTGGGTATGAAACACTAGTTTGATTGCGTCTACCTACAACTTTGTCCCTTTGTTAATTCGTATCTATTTTGTAAGTAGGTACAACCGCATTTATTGGTATAAATACAGTTACGATTAATAAAAGTCCTATAAATAGTAATAAAAGTGTGACAACCAGTGTTCTAATAGATTTAATTACTACACACTGTTATAATGAAAAATATGGCAAAATTAATATGTTAGTCACTTATACATTCGTTTAAAATATAGTAGTTACGAAATAACTACTTCACTAGTTAAGTTCAAACTTTAATCCGCTGTTTCTATTCTTAAGAGGCCTCTGTCGCTTGAAAAAGTCGCCTATAATAATTATCCTTTCTCCGCCTCTAGAGTAGGTGTGTATCAAATTTAATTTAAATCGGATCAGTAGTTGATCGTGATTGCGTAAATAACAGACGGATAGACAGACAGTTACTTTCTCATTTATAATATGTATTTGTAAAGAGTAAGAAATTAGTTAAGGTACCTATTAGTAAGGATGAGGTATTTCTTAATCTCGCAAAGATCTTGTAGTTTTTTTTTTATTTTTATTTTTCTCATTTTCTAATATTTTTCTTGAGGTTTCGCGAGTTTAATGATCTTATGGCACTGAGAAACGGCGCAACTACAGTTTTAACTTATTTGTTTTGAAAGTGCCTGGTGGAGAGACTCGGGACTACCCCTAGGTGATAAATACCTATCTTGTCTTCAAGCAAATTTGTTCTTTCGCAATTTTTTTAAGTGCACCGTGTGTATATAAATAAAAATATAGTTATTATTATTTAAACAAATACCCAGGGTGTCCTAAGTTTGTTTCGATATTTCTTTTCAGGAAATGTCAAATCGAGCGTGCTCAAAATAAATTACTTATAATTAAATCATGTCAAAGTGATGTAATTATTCTACTTACAAAGTGAATCATTTCATTTCATGTTAACCGATGTAAAACAAATATAAATGGTTGTATGCGGGGATCGAACTCGCTTCTTGCGAGTTATCGGCACACATGCTTACTACGCATTAGTGATTTACAGAAAGAATAGGTAAAGTGTAGTTAGAGGTGAGAGAGATGTTTCTTTTATTATGCTTTGAATTGTCTCATTCAGTCCCTCAGTCCGTTCCAAGGCGAATTATCACTCGTTAAGTATGAGCAATCACGTAATCACAGAAACTTAAACTAACTCGGGATTTGTCAGGAACCTTATTAATAGGGTGTACACATCTGTGGAGAACTGGTTGTGCAAAACTCCACTCCTAAGGGAGTCAAATGAAGATAGGCAGTTTGAATGAGAGTCCTACTTTTGAAATTGATGTGTGTGCTGTATTGTATAGATACTATAGATGGTGGACTAATAAGTAATTTCTTTTTGCACTGAAACCATTCAACCACACTGGTGAAACCGTGGCCAAAAGTTAATTGTGTATATTTGTTGTAGATTGCGTGATACTCATATTAAGTACTACAAAATTATTCTCATTTTAAAATATATCTGGTTTTTCTAGCGAGTCTATATTAGACAAGCCACGCTATTCAGAGAGCCTGTCTCATTGGAGTGCTTGCGGAGTACCATCGTCCCTGCGCTGCGGTGGTACACCCATGTAATGTATGGAACGTGTGACGCCGTCCTCGTGTCGCGGGAGTAAATAAAACAACTGCGTAATGTCTATGATGTTTTATTGTAACATATAGATAGTTTTCTACACATCCACCTTACATAGTCGTCGCGTGGTGCGCTAACTGATATGAGCTCTGTACAGCGGCGGCGGAGCGGCAACGCGCCTCGTCCCCACATAAATAAAATTCACGTAATAATATTATAATATAAACTTAGCCTAAGGGCGGGCGCAGCGGCCCGCTCGTACATCTATATACACGCTAAGTCTAGTCTGTACACCGCGGCCGCGCCCGCGCACTATTTACAACGAGAGGATATGTGTCAGAGGCGGCTCGCGCGGGCCGCGTCAGTCGCGCGGCGCGGCGCGCGCCAGCAGCGCCAGCGGCTGCAGCGGCTGCAGCGCCGCCGCCTGCAGCGCGTGCGCGTGCTGCAGCCCCGCGTGCGGCATGCCCGCGCCGCCCAGCGCGCCCTCGCCCGCCGGCGGGTTGATGCGCTTCTCCTTCTGGCGCCGGTTGCAGAACCACACGCGCACCACCTCCTTCTCCATGCAGAGCGCGTCGGCGAGCGCGGCGATCTCCTCGCTGGTGGGCTTGGGGTTGTGCAGGAAGGCCTTCTCCAGCGCGACGCGCACGCCCGACTCGATGGAGGTGCGCTTCTTGCGGCGCCGGCCCACCGCCTCGGCCAGCCCCGCGCCCAGCGCCGCGCCGCCGCCGCCGCCCGCACCGCCGCCCGCCAGCGACGAGTCCGCGTCCTCCAGCCACTTCTGCAGCAGCGGCTTCAGCTTGCACATGTTCTTGAAGCTCAAGTTGAGCGCCTCGAACCGCGATATCGTGGTCTGCGAGAAGTCGTTCCCGTACAGCTTGCCCATCGCGAGGCCCACGTCGCCTTGTGTGAAGCCTGCAGACAACAAGAGTTACGCGTACAGTGAGGGTTGCTTACTAAAAACACGCGCGCCGGCTGGGTCTTCCCGGCCAGGAGGAGAACTTACCGAGTTTAATGCGGCGCTGCTTGAAGGTTTTGGCGAAGTGTTCCAGCTCCTCGAGGTCGGCGGTGTCGTCGGCGGTGGGCTCGAGCGCGCGCGGCTTGTGCGCATGCGCGTGCAGAGGTGTGTGCGCGTGCGCGTGCAGCGGCGAGCGCGCGCGCCCCGAGCCCGGCGTCAGAGGCGTGAGGAAGGCGCCGGCACCAGGCGGGGTGCGCCGCGGTGATGGGGACCGGCCTTCAGCTGGAACATAACACAACGTCACCATATGGACTCATCGAGCGTCCTCGCATAGCGGGAGAACTTAATGAGTTAATAAAGCCAGACAAAAAAATATAACGAGATTAAACAACTCCACGAACCTTGAATGTATTTGAATGTTGGTGACGTACCGGTGGTAGGGGGAGGTACTGCGCCGGCGCGGGCTTGTAGTTGCTGCAGCTGCTGTGCCGCCGCTTGCGCTACTGCCTGCTGCACCTGAACCGAACAACGTGCTGCTTAATTATGTGCCCTGACCATATTTCTGTTCGTATATGTGAAGGTATGTTTGGACAGATAACTCAATCTAGCCACTCCATTCAGAACAGAATAACCTTTTACATATGTTCGCGACCAAAAGTTAGTCTGTTCTGTGCGTAGTGAGGCTCACTCACCTGCGTGTGCAGCAACAGCGAGTGTGCGCCGTGCTGTGTGAGCAGCAAGTGCTGCAGCTGAGCGAGGGCGTTGCCGGCGCCCGCGGCGTTCTGTAACAACAAGCAGGGGATCAGAACGAACGAACTCCTTCCCAGTAGTGACGTATGAGCATCAGCAGAGAAGTGTGACTCACGAAGACGGCGGCGGTGGCGGCGGCGGCGCTGGCGACGTGCGGCGGGTGCGCGGGGTGTGCGGGGTGCGGCAGCGGCGCGGAGGGCGCGCGCGGGGGGGACGGGGGCCGCTCGTCACCGCTGATCTCGCCCTCGCCGCTCGCCGAGCCATCTGCAACACATCACACTTTACGTACAGAAGACGCGCACACGATTTAGGGTACCTAAATAACTTTGATACGTCAGACATTGTGCGCCACAAATAAGAGGAGAAGGCACCAAAAATCATTAAAAATGTCGCGGCTAAAGCGGCCAGCTCGCCCGACGTGAACCGCGTCCTCTGTCTCCGACACCACAGCTCTACTATCGTTGCACCTGTCACTATGTCATTTCGCCCACCTTACTTACTCGTTCCTTTACGTTTTGTACGCTCCCGATTAAGCCTGACTCGTGCGAACAATCTTTTGTCATATCTACCACTTTTATCTTTCGTGATACAGATGCTACAGACCATTATTTTTTAAATAGGTAGTTAATTTGCAAATAATATAATAATCATCGACACGGTATTTAGTATCTATCTACTACAGTAAGTACAGTAAGTAATAATAAATACAAGTTATCTAATTTCCTGCAAATAATGTACGTAGAGTAAAACTTAGACCATACAAATCCACCGAAAGAAATAAGTATTGTTCGGTTAACTGACAGTACTTAAATAGGTAAATATATATATTGGTGGAAGGAGGTCGCGGCCTGGACATGTTTACAGCGCATCACTTCCGGTGTGATGATGTATGGGCGGCGGGAGGCGCCGGATATTGCATGTAAATACATGTCGTAAGCCATACGTCAGCCGCTCTTCCCAACAGATCGTGTCTCACGTACTCTTACTGTATGACAGTGCAGTACACAATAGCGGCGCGACACGCGTCTTGCCGAGAAGGGAAGCTAAAGGGGTGAGGCGCGCGATGCGAGCGCGTGCGCACTTTCTTCGAAGGGGTGAAGGTGAGGCGCATTGTTTGCACTGCGCATGCGCCGCACGCGTTCCTGCTCATCCCTGACAGGTGAATCTGTACCATTATGTCGGAAGACGATAGAAAGGGAAACCCCGGTAGTTTTATAATAACGATAACTGCTTGCAGAGGGAGAGTGCGGTGTCGGGAGCACGAGCCTAGCTGACCAATAGAGTAGTGAAGGACGGACATGTTACGATGGCTGATAAATGCGCGTACTATTAGTGTGAGGGTGGTACTCACCATGGCTGGGCGGCGGCGATGGCGACTTGATGAGCTCGCCAGACTCCTCTGCAACAAACAAACAACTCGTCACACAACTGTACAGCCCCTGTGACTGCCGCAGCGGGTACCTAGGTACTGACACTCGGCTCGTGTCGGGTTACTTCATCGCACACGCGGTTATAGCCACGACAATACAGCGGCTGCGATGATACTTTCACTATATCATTATTCAATAAATCAATACCTAGAGTTAGGAGTAACAAATTACAAAAGCATTCATTCTCCACATCCTGTATATTTTTTCAAGCAAACAATTTGCACATACAAAATAATAATGCTGATTACGAGGATGTTCGACTAAGTTTTGTAAACTAACACATATTTTACATTATCCTAAAAAGAGTAATACCTATTATTCATGTAAAATTTTATAAATAAACTCATTGTTTCGAAATTTCATGACCACGTACGACTAAGGCATGCCTTTTCTTGCTAGGCGGTTCATGAAAACTGGGAATTGATACTTAATGCGAAGAAAAGGTAAATTAATATCCGTTATGCAGGTTGTTAGTGCAATAATAACGTTAAACGTTAAGTGTCAACAAGAGTTCGTTTCAAGTATTGTAAGTAAGCATTCAACGTAAGTTTGTGGTGTTACATTCAAGCTATATGTGTTTGAGTTCAATGAATCAGTGTGTGGTGTGTCATGCGGACATTAGCTGTGTGCGGTGGTATAGCGGCGCGTGTCCGCCTGTCACCCGCGTCGTCCGTATCACGCGGCTTAAGGGATCAGTTGATTACAACCGAATTAATGGGATCATCGCGAGCCGCGAGCGAAGCCCACCTCGCGCTCATCACGTTACCGCTAATACTGTATAATGAGCGGATTACACGCCGCGCGCCGGCTCCGGCCCAGCGGACATATAATATGCCGAAACAATGACAAGTAACGCTGGGTGGATTAATAACTAAAATGCAAGTTTCTATTTGCATTCAATTGTCAAGCGCTTGCGTATCGTATGTCAATGCAGAAACGACTACGGTCCCAATGCTACGGTGCTACGAAGGAGGCATCCCGTGCTGCTGGCGCAGGCATGTGACCCGTGACGAGTGCGCGCTGCGTGGGAACACGCCGCTACCTGCGGATAATCCGCGCTCTGCCTCGCAGCGGATAAAAAAGGATTTGCGTCGACACAAATGTTCATTTATTTAAATAAACGCGAATTCATAAAAGATGTATCCTTCGATAAAACCTTCATATTATGCAGAAAAAAACGAATGCATTGAGACATCATCGTCAGTTTTTTGTGCGACACAAAAGGGTGCAATCACAGAAACGGGCGGAGGTACGTGGAATTGAAATATCCCTGAATAGTAAAAAGCGCCAGTTGTGTGTGTTTTTTTGCGCCAGATTAGTTTTTTAATGCGTTGTCTACCACAGCGGCGCCGCGTCGGTCGCGCGCAGTGCACGCCGCGCGCACTGCACGCTTCCATCTCCTATATACATTTTGGTTAGCTAAACTTCGCATATTTACAGTTATTTAGAATTAAGAATTAATAAATAAAGCGGATAAGTCACGACTAATTTGTGGTTCATTATTATGTAATTCCTACGAGCTGGATACAGAACTAATTACAAACGCAGTGACGGTACACGCCACACGGACCAGATTGTGAGCCGAGAGGTCAACTGACATACAAGTATTAGAAATACGTCTATCATTATATTATTATATGTAGTACATATGTCATTGAATTAGCTTTAAGTATTTATGTTATACATATGTGTGGACTAAAGTTTCATCTAAGTTGTATTATTTACAAAGAACGTGGAATTTATTAGGCCTACAAGGTTACCGTAACAACCATCCAAAACGTAATACATATATCAGGAGCGGCTCCTGCGCCGTCTGCCGCGCCACTCTAAATATTAATATATTAAGTGATTAAATATATTATATATCAAATTAAATCTTTGTAGAAATTGGCAAAGTACTAAACTTTTTCATAGCCATCATAACTATAAATTGTATGGTCATCTGATTAGCTATAAAATTTTATTAAATTAGCTATTAACATAATTATTATGTAAGAATCTTAACTTTGCGAGGAGGTTCAATTTAGTTACTGGTGTGTCGTTGTTAATACATGTATGTAACATCTGTGACTGTATGGTTTGGTAAGAGCCTTCCGAATTCATTAACAAATTAATGTGTATATGTCGCAGCGTTTTCGTAAAATTACTCCCTTTATGAAATGCTCATGTGTAGGTGGCTGCATGCCATTCAACGCTCGTCTGCCAAGTGTCTTGGTCACATCGTCATATGGTTTGATCAGATCAATGTAAGGTTTCTCGATGAATCGCACATAACTTACAGTTAATAATATTTTTTTAAGGATTATAAATTCTACGTCATTTATTAAATACTTTATTCATACGATTTGCCCAGACGTGGATGATGAAATTGCGAAATTCAGACGTTTTAATGAGCTGATCAAATCGAGTTGCCCACATCATGTAATGCAACAATTTTATGAAGCGAGCATTTACGATATGGCTTCGACATAATTATGAGCAATACGTAGCATATACGAAGGATAATATATAACATTCGGTACATGCTTTGGTAATGGATTGAGTATTAGGTGGCATTACATCCCGCGCGGTGGAGTGTATAGCACGGTGCGAACAATATGCCCTTGCTGTCTTAACATTAAAACATAATGTTTAGTATTTACACAGGAATACAAAACATTAGGTTTAAGTACAGAGTTATTTTTGAACTTATTATACATTTTTAATTAAAACTGTACATATTTTAAATTTGTTGTAAAGTATTACTTTTCGCAAGGATGTATGTAAATACTAGTACTACTGTATGTTGACTTACGACCAAAGTATACTTAAATGTTTTAAAAGTAAAATACATTTTTAATTGATCGCAAATTGAGAAGCATATGAAAGCGACCAATACTTGTAAAGCTCTTGTTTAACATACTATGATGACAAATAATGATCACAAATAGAAGGACATTGTTGTAATACTTTTCTAGTTGTAGGTTGTTATCACTCGCATATGTGAGTGATAATCTTAAAATTAAACTCTAAGATCAGAGTGGGCAGCCAGGATTGAAGAGGCAAGACCAGGCTATGAGAAATGTGTTGCAGATATACACGTGTGTACGCCGAACTGGTATTGTTTATATAATGTAGAACTAAGTACCGATTGCTTATTTATTGTTACTACTTAGTTCTTGCACACATAAACAAGTACACAAATAAAATTTATAATATCTTTAAAAATAATATCGTAATAACTAAAAGAGTAACTTATTCACAGGAATGACTAAGTACCTCGACTTTAGAAATGCGCAAATAGTCATTACTGAAGTTATGAAAGTACCTGAAAGAGGCTTGCTGCTGGTAAGAAAAACTTTTTGATTTGATTCGATTTGAGAGATTGCAATATGTTAAAAGAAAAATATAGTCCAATTTATTATTGTACATCTGGAAAAGATAATTGAAATTGGACTACATTTTTCTATGAAATATAAGTGTTAAAGCACAGACGTTGTTTATGTACAAAAACAAAAGTTACACTACGTAGAAGGTCCTTCTAATTTGAAATCACATAATATAAACAAAACTGTTAAAAATATTTTTCAGGAGCTCTACTCTACTTTAAAGCGCTATTGATTGTCTATCTGTTAGGTATAGATACAGTAACAGACTTGATGGCGACTTAAAGTTGAGATCTCTACTAGTTATGAGTAGGTTGTTCGTGAATGAGCCGCGAATGGCACAGCAGGTTAGCTGACACCAGAAACAACAATAATAATTCGCTTGTATTAAACTTGTAAATAAAAAACATACTGGAATAAATAAATACCTAGTAGAGTTTTAAGGTATGCTTAAAGTAAATTTACTTCAGGAATCCTGTGTAAGCGCTGCACTGTCTTAAGTTCTCAATAAATTTATCGAAATAGACAAAGAGCAGTAGTATGATTTATAAGCTTAATGAACTCACGGTATGTGGTAGAGCAGTAGGAGCGCGTGTCGGCGCGGACGCATGCGGACAGGACCATGGTGCGTGGGCGGCGAGCGCGCTACGGGAGCGCGCGGGTCGGGTCGGACTAGTGGAGCACTCACAGCGGCAGTGGTACGGGGCAGGGCTCCGCTCGGGCCGGCGCGCACTCACACACTGCGGCTCGGCTCCGCAGCGCGAGGCTTGCCCTGCGCCCCCCCCCCCCCTCCCCGCGCGCCCCTTCTCCCCGCTCAACCCTCAACCGTCGAATTAAAAATTTGAACTTTTTTGTACGAATCCGTTTCTTTTTCCGCCCTTTAGTGAATTTTTTTCGCGCGACTTCGCCATTATTTCGATTACCTGAGATGTTTTTTTTTTGCGCTTTCGCCGAACGCATCGAACGCGATGTGCGTTTAAAAGCTGTTTAATTTTTTTAGGAAAGGGGAGCGACGGGTTCGTCTAACCGATGCGCGAATTCCGATATCGGGTTTGATTGAAAAAAAAAAACACCGAGGCTGAGCGAGGAGCGTGTGCCACGAGTCCACGAGTCGTTACAGAGTTATTATCAAACAAATAATGGCAACGTTCTCTCCGTATCTAATGAACATCTAGCGCCCGCGCAGCCCGCCAGCGCGCGCTCACAAAACACTGCAGCTCACCAGTTATTGTGTTAATCATCCTGGTCATTGTTTGCCGCGATCACTTTTTGTAATACTCGATTGAACGGTTATTCGAAAACAAAACAGATGAATAGATATGCTTTGTACCTTTACAATAATAATCAAAAAACGATTAATAAAAGGAAAACGATTCGGAGCATTACAAATACTTTATCGAGCTGTGTACACACTATTTGGAAAGCATCGAGAAAGTGATTGTAGTCAGATGAAAGGGCTAGTTCCTGTTTGATGTGAATCTGATAGAATTGCGAGTGTGTGGCGGGCGCGGCGCGGGCAGCGCCACAGAGCCACGCGCGCCTACACCCGGCCCGCTTGCCGTGCGTGCACTGAGCGTCAGACTGCGGCCGCATCGAGCAGAATCCATGTGACCGGAGACCAGTTCCAATCATGAGGCTGGAACTGAGCTCCGGTCATTTTTAAAACGAAAACTATTTGTGTAGTTTCAGCGAAACGAATTGAATCGTAGTGCCAGCGAGGCTGGAGTCGGGGACGGGCGCGTCTATCGCTTGCTAGTGCGGCCGCTTTGTAATGCTAATGTGTGCAAACAGCGGCCGATGAAAGTTTAATTCAGGTTGCCCCGACCCCGGCGACCCCGCTGACCCCTCCCGCGCCGCCCCGCGACCCCCCCCCCCGGGCTCATGCATCTCTATCCAAAGAATGCATTTACGTAATGTGGCCGGTGTTTGTTTAGGCGCCAACATATTGCTACTTTGAATAAGAGATTCGCCTCTTTGTAAAGAGCTCTCTGTATTTTAAACTGAATAAAATGTGTTTACTTTACCGGTACGGTTTCTGTAAGTGGTACGTCAGAATAAGAGTTCGCAATATTTGTTTGTTTTGGGTTTGCGGCGTTACGTCGAGCGCCACAATGAACGGTTAATTTACATTATTGGTCTTGGAAATAATTTAATACCTTTTATATGTAAGTTATTATTATAGCCAAGACCAATTATCATAAATGGACTTAACTAATGAATGCAGTTTCCTATAATGTGATAAGTAATGTAAGTAACACCTTATTTTGTCGTAACGTGTAGGTCATCAAGTCTGGAGCAAGTGTCGTAGCGGTGTGCTACGCAGGCCGTAGCACTCCGCTGTCCGGCGCTTAACAGGGGCGACCCTCGCATGTTTTACTATTCTTATGGGATTTTTATGAACACTGATTTCTATATTTGTGTAGTTTTATTACGTGTCAACCCTCCGTACCTTTCGGTATTTAATTAAAGATTGAGTGTAAGGGTTGCGTGGGGCGGCGCGGGTCGATTGCCGAGCGCCGGCCGCGAGGGTGCCGGCCGCGGGACTGGCTCACTGCAGTTATCCGATAACATCTTTATTTTATTAATCTCATTTCAACAAAAACGTGTTAGTAAGAGATTCTTTGAAGACTTTCGTGACAGTGAGATCTGAATGTTGCCTTGCACGACTTTGAAATTATCGATAATTTTAACAAATGGTTGTTAAAGATATGTGACAACAGTGCGACATAAAGTTAGACTGTTTAGAATAACAAAACCCGTACATAAAGTTACATGAGTGAGCAAGCACAGGAGGCGAGGAGTGCTGGGGCGGAGGTCGGCGGCCATGTTGGATTAGCGCAGTGTTTGCATTTACAATTGGCGCGAGCGTTGTTTCACGCCGCGTTACGTGGGCAGGGGCGCTGCACGCAGCCTGCCGGTGCGGCCCGGGTCGCAGCATCCCACACGGAGCGGGAGCCGCGCGGCTCGCGGCTCACTGCTGCGATATCATTGCGCTGACGTTTGTTCCAATTGTCCAGATATACCTAACCGCCACTATCGTATCTAACTTAATAAGCTTTTGATCCTGAATATCTACTTATTTGCAAAGTGTAGTTACAAAGTTCGTTACGAGTCTTGTATACTAACACTAACTTGATATTGAAAGCGCGAGAGCTGCGTTCTAGTGATACTCGAGGTAACAGTACCTACTGTACACCTTTGCCAAATGAAAACAATTATTAGAGCTTGTAGCCGACGCGTGACCATTGCTTGCCACTCAAAGCATGCCCGTTGTATCAATCTGTTGTTATACTACGATTAAAATATTGGAGCCATCACTATGAGAGCCCAGTGAGCACTGCAGTGTGGTCGGTCCTGCGACATACATCTGCCATGGCATTGCTTCAGTTTTTCACCGTCTATCCTTTTATGCTTATATTTTAATTCTGATTATTGGTTCTCTTTTAATTCACGGGCTAACTTCAAGAAAAGAGACCCGGTCCTTTTTAAAGGCTTACACGGGGACACAGGTCCAACATGCAGAGGCCTTGTTGAGAACTTTAATCTAAAATGTACCTACCAAGGGCCATCCACCCCTGCTCTACGAAAGAGCAGACATGGACACTATTGATTATTATTAACTCTGCTGATACGTGATATACCTAATTCTAATTTTGGCATTGATAATTTTTCTGATATTGTTATATTATGATGGCATGTACCGATTTTGTTTTTATTATTTACGTATAATATTTCAAGCACAATGTAAATTGTACATGAATATAATCTAATTATTTGACTCTATTCTATGCCTTGTGTTAAATTTAATAATAATAAGATATAATAGATAATAATCAGACATAGACCTAGCCTACCTATGTACGAGTGAGAGTGGGCCGGGCGCGGCCGCGGGGCTCGCGAGTATGTCGCACCGACGTGATTTACATACGCGACCGGTATATGTAAATGCGAGCGGCTCCGGGATTGGCTGCGCGCACCCTTATCCCTTTCACACAGACTAAAAAACGAACTGATTTGTGTACGCGACGTGCGCGGGGCGGGAGGCGCGGGGCCCGCGGGTGAAAGGGTTAAGGGTTGTCACACACGGCGCGTGATTTACGAGCGGCGCAAGCGGCTGTCATTAGTAAA
The DNA here is from genome assembly GCA_941860345.1 of Chrysodeixis includens. Taxonomy (NCBI): domain Eukaryota; kingdom Metazoa; phylum Arthropoda; class Insecta; order Lepidoptera; family Noctuidae; genus Chrysodeixis; species Chrysodeixis includens. Next base: position 11,231,045 of record OW796096.1, read on the forward strand.
TTATTCCGTCGCGCGACAATATCGGTGACGGGTTTAATTTAAACCGGTATGATATATGATGCCCCAAGCTGCCGCCGGCCGCGTTATGTACAAGCAGGCGAGTGACGCTGCCATCACATTATGACTGCGATAGTGAAATTAGTTATAGAAACTATCTGCTGGTAAAATCTATTTTTTTTTTAGTTCAAGTAACTATTAGATTAAAATACAATTTCCAGCAATATGTTGCTCGCTCAGGGACTAAGGTACCTACTTTTGCGGAAGACGAATCATATTGTGATAAGGTTAGGTATGCTTGATGTGCTAATACGAATTCATACTAAATTTGTACATAAGGGTAGAGCAGCGGCCGCCATGCTCCGCCACAATCACAACACAACAATCGCATTCTGTAATCTCTCTGATCTCGTCCTCTGCTTTGAATAACGTCAGGGAGAAGGCATTTAGAAAAGTACAATAGTGAAATCGAAATTTGCAGCAACAGGCGCGTGCCGAGATTTGTATGAAAGGGTGCGCGGGCGCAGGCGGCGGCGGGGCGCGGGAAGGGGAGGGGGGGGGGGGGTCGACACGCGACGCAACCCTTTAGCGGCTGTTAACTCTATTTAATTTAACAATCCTTTAACGGGACGAGGGGGTGCGGGGCATGGGATCGCGGGGGCGCGGGTCGCGTGCCGTCAATATAGTAAGCAGTAGCGCAGGCGTATGCGGGCCCCGGCGCTCGTTACTTATACGCTTTAATCATTTATCTCGCGGTCAAATAAACATTATAAATTACTTTAATCACATTTAATGGCGGCTCAGACGCCATATATCAACAGTAATGGTGAGAGCGGGCTGCGCTCGCGGCGTCACTGGCTCGGCCAGGCCTCGTGGTCGCTCTTAGCGTATACGGTTGCAGGACGGCGTCGGCGACGGCGACGCGGGTCCCGCGGGCACAGGTGAGGGGAGCGCGTCTGCCGGGTGACCGCGCGCCCCTCTGGCCGGACATCAAAGACACCGGACGTTTAATAAGAGTGCGCCGCCCGCCGGCACACACACTCATCTCTGTTTACACTACTACATGCACTTGGCTGGTTTGCAATTTGAGGAAAATCTATAACAATTTTATTTTAAGTATTAGTTGCAATTTTGTCGTACGTAACTGTCTCAGTTAATTTAAATGGCAGTAATTAAATAGGCTACTTGACTCACAAATTTGAAGCAATAACAGTGTTAGACTTACGAAACTAAAATATTGATTTCAATTTAGTTAAGTGTATAACTAATACATAATACAATTTTAAATACACAATAAAATTTTATATTTTTATTAGGTACCTCTTAACGCTTCAAAATGTTGGTGGTACGAACGAAAATGCCTTGTGTTTTTGCATTCGCATAAAATACAGTATTGATGATTACTATACTTTTACTTTTTGAATTATGGTTTTTAATAAAAAACTTATTAGTTTCTACATCGGTGACTATTTGATTTTAATGTCAAATGATTGTTTACAAATTGTATCCGTAGACTAATATGGCTAGCGACGGGTTTGCCTGTGACGGGTGAACTTCTCAAATTAAGTTTTACTTATCAAGGTCTCAAACAGTATGGTATTTTTTTTACCTAATAGAGCAGTTAACAATTATTTTGGAGCAACTATGAATATGAATCAGCTAGGTTATTGAATTGAATGAATGAAGATTAAGGTTAAATTCTTTGCACTTTAATCAATCTTACATGTAGTTTTTAGAGGTGAGGCTCTTTAGTCGACTATGATTTGTTGTTGTATCATATTTTGTTTTAAATCGATCGACTGAACCAACTCCACAAAAACTAGGTTTCCTATGCCAGTATGTAGGTACGTGTATATACACTCGTGAACAGAGTGATTAGGGAAAGAAACGACATCCTCGACTTGTTATATCTCATTATATATTAAAAAACACAGTCGTAAGATGAACATACAGAAAAATTAAAAATGATAAAAGCAGTTTAAAAATCTGACTTGGCGACAGTGTAATGTAGTAAATAGGTAAGAAAATATATAACGACAAATCTAATGGCAACCCATTTTCTTCGTGTCCGTAGAAATCATAAACTTAATCAATGGGATCAGATTAAGTTTATGATTTCTACGGACTTAAAACTCATCCGACGCGACCGCGACGGGATAAATTCGAACGGGATGAGTTGATCAAAAACCTCAGGTTTACCTGTTGGAAAACCATAAAACTATATCACTATAGTTATGTTCTTGCCATTTTAGTAAGATCCGTATTTTTCCGCGAATTAAGTTTAGGTTTTGGCGGCAATATAAAAGTTTGGAAAAAGTCACACATTGCATTACATTTTTAATAACTGAAGTTTTTTTGCAAAATGCTAGCAGAGACTCCTATTGCCAAAGGTGCTAATTATACTGTTACGAGTATTTAACAATGTACTGTTAATGGAGTATTTTTATTATTTGTGTTCTCCGAGTTCCTCAACCCTAAATAAATTCTGTCTTGTTTTTTTGGTATTCATAGATGGCTACGGAAACGTGTAGCAGCGCTAGACAGGCGGCAGCCGGCGTACTGCCTAGGTATCCTCCCAGGCCGGGCTGGTCTCCACGTCCCGCGTATCGTCCTTCGCGCCTGCTTGTGCTTTCTCAGGACACTGTCAGCCTACTGCCTCTCTGCAGATGGTGAACGCTGTTTACATAACTGAGCGAGCGTTTACAAATACTATTAACTTTTTTATAATGTGCGGCTCGTTAAAAGTGAAATGTTATCCTTTTACAATAATATGTACCATACAAGCGCACGTGTGCGGCAGGGCGGCGGCGGGGAGCGCGCGGGGCGCGGCTGGTGGCTGCTGCGCGCGCGCATAATGCAACCCTTCGCTATTGTGTCGCGGGTCACCCTTCACCGTTTCACTTTTCACGTGGCGCGGAACAGATTGCAGCAGTTTTTTATGAAGTTTCCGTTGGCGGGTCGGGGCGCGGCGCGGGGGGCGCGGGGCGGGCCGCAGGGCGTTTTTTACCGCGGCCCGCCCCGCCTCGTTTGCATACGGCCCTCCGCCTCCCGCCGGCGCGCACTCCGAGCCCAGCCCGGCGCTGCACGGCTCTCGCGGCCTCTCACATCGCGGCGACTAACATGCTGAGCACGTGAAGTATCCTAGCTTACTTGGCCAGACTGATAGCTCGCATTCTTTTCCGAAATGCATCAATTTATTCCGTATTCGTGGGTGGTATTGAACAAGTCTGGTTTCAGCAAATCTAGGTACATTTTAAAAATGAGATGCAGACTCTCAAGGATTAAGAGATTAGAATTGCCAGATTCAAAAAAGACATTATTTTACATGCCGTAAAATGAAGTTGTTTTTGTATCTGGCCATTCTCATTCAGACACGCAACGAATATTTAAAATACTATAGAAATAAGTATATACTACATACATAGACTTGTACAGTCACGAGTAAAAACATACAGAGGTACACGATCAAACAATTGAAGTTAAAGGTCTATTCAAATGATTTATGAGATCGGTCAGTTTTCTTTTAAATAAAACATTTTATGCTTAGCTTACAATATCAGGAATATTCCATTACAGCTTCTGATATTTTGCATAATAAATCACACACGTGAGCCAAAACATTGTGTTAATGAGTTTGATCTCGTGCATTAGACATAACATGACAAGTAATGTATAACTTATAAATAATATATTTTGTCTTTTTTTTACTAAAATCAAATTACTGCACTTAAGTGGTAAAAACCCGTTGTGATCCTTAAACAATTAATTAATAATTTTGTATACAGCAATTGGTTTATGTAAAAGTTTCCCTCTTATCATTTCGAGGCCTATTTCCATAAAAATACACATTATAGTTGATTTTTGTGAAAATCCCGCTGATAACAGACAGCTAGTCACTTATGCTGGTAATTATAGATTTATAGAGTTTAATCTTATGTAATGTAACCAAACGTCACGTTTTGAACGGGACTGTCTCTTTTTACAATTAAAAGTCCCGGTGTCCCCGAAATGAACTGTGGGACACGAATTATCCCGTTTTTCAGAAACCGCGCGAAAATTTGAACAAGATTTTTTGAAGTTCTCGTCGACTTTCCTAGTCTTTCATAATCAGACCCTGAATACCCTACCATAAGACGACTTTGGATATGTCTACTTCCCAAAAAAAAAAACAAGAATTATCAAAATCGGTGCATAAACGACGAAGTTATCCGCGAAAAATATAAAAAAAGTTTATATGGCCGAATTGAAAAACCTTCTCCGTTCTGAAGTTGGTTAAAAGACATTTTTTTATTGACTACCTATTATTTGACCTTATAAACCACTGCCCCGGTTTGAGTCAAAGAATAAATGGTGGCAAATAACCCAGAGCCGAGTTGAAGTGAATCGCGTGATACAAGAGAGATGGGTACACGAGTTACATCATAATCGTACAATCCCGACAGGCATTTGCATGCAGTTCTATCCCGAATGTATAGATAACAGCATGTTACCAAAACAATTAAATATATGAATTACAAGCTCCGCGTGGAATATAACAAAATAGTTTAAGTATTCGTTTTTTATCTAAAATAAAAGTAGCCTAAGTTACTCCTTATTACATCAGCTATCTGCCAATAACAGTCCCGTCGAAATCGGTCCAGCCATTTCAGAGATTATCGAGCACAAACAGGCAAAAAGTCTAAAAAGGTAGTACCGTATATAACTATTCATATGCACATAATAAAAACGGTTATTTTAATATAACAAACAGACACTCCAATTTTATTTACATGTAGGTATAGATCATTTTATAGTTTTAAATGTAGATATACATATTACATATTATTCGTACTTTGTATTAAAATATTTGATTACATAGGTACATATGTATGTCAAATATTTGCTTCTCACTGCCCAAGATTATGCCTTTTACCTACTTGAACAATACGTAGAAGATAATTGTTTTATAACAAACTGCTTAGTTCAGCGCCGCGGTCTCATTCATATACTTATTATTACTTATGATGTTTTTGCTGCATTGTTTTGTTTCCAACCTTAAATAGGTACTTTCTCATATCAAGTGTTTGGGGATATTATTTTTTAAAGACAAAAGATAGATTTTTTAAGACCTATAAAACATTGTAAAGTGCAATAAAATATTTGTTTTGATAACTTGTTTTTATATCAGAAGACCTAGGTATACAAGTTTGTACGCTGCGGCAGTTATTACGTGAGTGACATTGCGATGACGGCTCAGAGTGGAGGGAGCATGCGAGTGCAGGAGTGCAGGTCGCGGGTCCTGCGGCCGCACTCGCGCCGGAGCTCTCGGTCAGTGGGACGCGCTAACGAGCGATTGTGTCGCCCGCCGCAGCTGATTCCAGAACTTTTTTGGTAAAAACCGTTATTTTGCACAGAATCTCACCCTTCCGAGTTTAAATTTCAATATCCCGCCGAACAATAGGTGCGTTAGCATCGCATTTTTTGCAATCGTACATTTTTTAAAAATGTGGGGTAATGCATTTTTTATTATAAAAATAGTGGCAACGGCGGAGACGTTATTCCTTCCCACGGCCGGGAAATGGGTCATGCATTGTTCCGCTCTCCGTTTTTGCGCTAAAAAAGAGATTTCGCTGCTCGGCGGGACCTGTCGCCTCCCGCCGGGCCCCCCGCGCCCCCCTCGCGCTCCTTGCACCCCTCTGACACACATTTTTGGGGTAAAAAATGTAAAAATGACGACGCAGCTTGCGATCGAGTTTTCTCAGGAGTATGTAACGAACGGTTTTTTATTCGTCGATAAATCTAATAGCGGCTTGTAGTACAGGAGGCGGCGGCTGAAGGGTTGTCGGCGCACCGGGACATCTGTCGCGACACAGATTACAACATTTCAAATAAATTTGAACGACGCCTCGAGGCAAGGGGGAGGCCGGGAGGCTGGAGGTCAGCCGGGGGCGGAGGGCAATAAAATGATTAGGTAAACAAAACGAAGGCTGCGGGCTGTTTACACTGCAGACGCGGGGAGCGCGGCAGCGGGGGCGCGGGAGTCCGAGGGGGGCGGGAGGGGGAGGGTTGTGCGCCGAGATTACCTCCGTTTTAACGCGCGAAAGATTTCAAAGGCGACCGGCCACTTCACAAATAATCCATCAACATCTCGTCGCGACCCTTTAAAAGGCCACTCGGGCCCGACGAGGGCGCAAATTCGATTCCGCTGTAGATTGGAGTGCATATTCAGCTAACGAGGTTTACTGGGCGCCCTCCCCCGCGCCCCCGCGGCCCCGGACTTCTAAGTGCTGGAGCGTCTTACCTTATCTTTGTAAGGAGTGTTGTATAGCGACCGGAGTGCGTCGGATCGCCGCACCGCTGCACAGTTAGTGCCGGCAGGCTGGCACACCTGCATCATCAATAATTCCGACCATTGTCAGGCTTTATTATGCGCCATCATACAAATTATTGAAAGCCCATACATATCGTATTACTCGCGTGTTAGCTAACGGTACCGCTCTCCCCCGCCGCACCCCCCCCCCTCACTCCCGTAGCTCCGGCGCTACTGTGTTCGTGTTATTGTTTAAAGTAATAGCGAGCAGTGCAGTGCGGGGGTCAGGTGGCGGCCGTGACCCGACGGCGCGACACTCGCAATTAACACGCGATCCTATCTCCCGGCCAGCGAGGATGACAGCGACACGACGCGCCGCACACACCCGCCGCTGCCCGCTGCCGAGCACCACGCTCCTGCACCAATCCAAACCTTCGGAATCCAACATCGATATGTTATGGTAGTCCATAGGCTCCCATCTAACAGGTTATGATAGACTAAATTCTGAGTGTCACGCACCCGCAACTTACGACATTATAGTTACAAAACGATGAGCATATAACACACCACTTTAATGTGCGGCTCAGAGGTAGGCTGTTACTTACAGTTGAGTTGTAAGTTGACAAAAACCACAGACTTCACAATAATAGTTTATTCGTTAGTTACACGTAAAATTAGTTGAATGCTAATCCGTGGTTATAGCGCTACGCAGCTATTGGTCAACTAAATACTAATATGAAAATAAAATTAATAGTGAAAAGTCGCGTTAGTTTAGTCGCGTCGTCAGCAAATAAAATGCCTGTACGTAAACCGTACACACAGGACAGACACAGTTCTGTATAACATTACTGTTTTACTTGTACCGGAAAAAACTGAGGAGATTGGCTTTAGCTTGAGATGTGTCTTAACTGTGCGAGTTTCACTGAATACCTACATTAACAAAGTGAAATAATGTAGATTTTAGTTGGCACATTGTCATTAAGCCGTTACTTGTAAGCTCTCTTACAAACATGGCTCTAGTAAATGGAATATAGACATAAAAGGATATATGAATAACTTCTAACTATATTCACGATTTGTATGTTTGTTTGTTGTTGTTGTCATGATAATACTGAGAATTGGTCGAACAAATAATAAGTCATTGACTTGCTGTTAGAATGTTTAATATTTTCTTAAAAAAGTAAGTTTTTCAGTAACTCACAAACGGACAGGGTCACAACAGTGTGTGTAACTGTAATCTATAAAACGGCTGTACTGATTTTGATATGATTTAACTAGAAATTAGCAGATTCTAATGGGACCTTCTCATTATTTTGTGATTAATCATAGTTATTTGGTTATTACAGCTATGTTTGGAATTTCACCACTCAGTATAAAACAAAGGCGCTTTTTACTATGTACGCCCGCGATCTGTCTGTCTATCCTTTGCAGACTTAGATCATTGAAACTCATTATCATCATCATCATTGGCCTCTAGCATCTATGACAGATGATTGAAACAGCAGCCGTGTTAATTTATTTGATTTTGGCATTGAAACTACGCTATGGATTATGCTGCTTGTGAGTATGGGTGGATGCATGTTTGTTATCTACTCTTTCACGCTCAAGCCGCTTCACCAATTTGAATGAAATTGGTATGGAGTTAGCTGACAACTTGAATTAACATTTTAAACACAGAGGTTACTTTTTACCCGACTGCTAAGAGAAAATGTTGTGCAGCTATATCCGACATCCACGCAGGCGAAGCTAGTCATATTCAATTATCTAGTGACAATTTTCTTCCAGACATTAAAAGTTCTACTTTTTGGGTTCCATAGCCAAATGGAAAAAAACAGAACTCTTATAGAATCGTCATGTCTGTTCGACCGAAGTCACAGTGTTGAAACTTGGTAAGATATAGGTATTCTGTGACCCGCATTAAGAGTTTCTCAAGAAAAGGACTGACTTAGAACTGAAATCCCCATTGTTTTTCATCAAATGCAGACGTTTAAGTTGTCTATGGATAGTCCCTTTATTAAAAAACAACATATGGGGTATATACAAAGTGTGTCATACCTAATCACATTAAATCATCATCCTGTTAAGGAAGCTGGCAGAGGTCGGATGTACTCCACATCTACTTCGATTCTTTGTCAGCTACATGAAGGATCGGCAGCAGTATGTAGACGTCAATGGGTGCGAATCTGAACCGTATTACACGAGGTCCGGGGTAAGTCAAGGTAGCAATTTGGGACCTCTTGAGTTTATTATAATGATAAATGACTTGCCGAAGGTAGTTAGACACGGATCGTGTTTATTATTTGCAGATGACCTTAAATTAATGTTAGAGGTTAAGAGTGAGTCAGACTGCGACCATCTGCAGGAGGATATTAACAGTTTAGTGAAATGGAGTCACAGTAACAAACTGTACTTTAATGTCACCAAGTGCTCAGTAATGACATTTACTCGCGCAAGGACCCCTGTGCATTACGAGTACAAAATAGACGCCACCCCCTTACAGCGCGCGTCGCAGGTACGGGATTTAGGGGTGATTGTTACTCCGGATTTAAATTTTAGGGAACATATAATTAAGGTATGCAAAAAGGCCTATAGGAATCTTGGGTTTGTACTCAGGCAATCACAAGGTTTCACCAATATTGCGGCACTTAAGGTCCTGTATGATGCTCTGGTCAGGAGCCACCTGGAGCACAGTGCTGTTATATGGGCCCCGCACGAGGCTAAGTACAAGCTGATGCTGGAGCGTGTACAAAACAAGTTTACGAGACACTTGTACCATAGGCTCTATGGGGTATATCCTTTCTACCCTTTAATGTACCCTACATTATTTGTACTGGGAATGGTAGGGTATAATGAACTGCGAGTACGTCGAGAGTTTACACTTGTTTCGTACTTAGTAAAATTACTTAGGGGTATATTATGCAATCCAGGAGTTCTCCAGCGCTTGAGCCTGAGTGTTCCGGATCGCTACGTGTGGAGAAGACATCGCCCGCCATTACTGGCAGTACCAACAGCCAGGACCAACTTACTCGCCAAATCGGCTGTGACCCGAGCAATTCGGATTATTAATGAACTGCACTATAAGACTGACGTATTTACGTGTAGCATTAGTGATTTTAATAGAAATTTGTTATTTATCCTTTGTTATAGTATAGAATAGATACCTATATATATATTTTTTATGAAAGTAGGGTTAAGTTTATAATAATATATACAATAGCTGTAAGTTATAGATACATATTATTTAATTTAAGGTATAAATTTAAGATTTAAATATACAATATGTATAAGAAACATAACTGTCGCATTAGGTGATAACCTGCCTGTAATGACTAGTTATAAGTTGGAAATAAATAAATAAATAAATAAATAAATTAAATACATTAATTTTAACTACGTGATTAATATATGTCGATTAACACAAAGAAACAATAAAAATACGCCAAAATAAATTATTTTTTTTTCGAACAAAGTAAATAGAATAAAAATGTGCGAGAATTAGAACACCATTTTGATAAGTCACTAACCTGTGTTGTAGGAGCGGCAATGTCATCATTGACACTTACGCAATTCTAAATATCTGTTTTAACTATGAAAACGTAAAACAATGTCTGTGGCTAAACCACTGAATGGATTTGGGTAATTTTTGTTGGAAGTCGTTAAAGAATACCTTAAAAAAATTGTGATAGGATTTAATGTTAATTTTGACATCCACAACAATCAACAAAACAGAACATGCATTAAAAGTTCGTCCAAATGAGGAACAATTCGCGCATAGTTTACTTCGATATTGTATTAAAAGTAAGGACCTTCCCTTGTATTGTATTTTCCCTTGTAAAAATATTAGGCAGCGGAAAGAGTGACGCATTCCGAGATCGACTTGTTTAGTGTCTTCTGTACAGTGGGAAAGAAAATGATTATGTTTGAAGCAGTAGTCATGCGTTTATGCGACATGTTTGTCGTTGCCATACAACGCACTCGATTTAATATTTATCATCATTATAATACAACAACACTAAGCAGGACACGTTATACTATTATCATTTTGAATGCTATTGCAGTGACCAGTGTTGTGCTGTGGCTCTTTGGTTGTGCTTTTGATACCCAGTGTGGTTGACTCGATGCAAAAGTTGGCGATGACAGCACCACGACCACAAGAGACGATGTGAGAACATATTGGATAACTTTACATATTAGATAACATTCCATAATACGCGCTATTAGTGCTCGCTACAAATGAGGCGTCTGTGTGCACAGGCGTAGAGGAGCGCTCGGTGTTGCTAACAGCTATTGTTGTGGCGCGGAGTGGCCGAGCGACGCGCCGCGGCCGGTAGACAGGCGCGGCGCGGCACAAGCGCTGCTGACAATGCGCCGGTGAACAGTAATCGAATCAAAATCGTTAATCGCACAAGCTCGAATAATCGGGCCGCGGCCGTCGACCGCGATTATTAATCGAGAGACGAAGCGCGGGCGCCGGGGGGCGCGCGGGCCGGGGTCGGTCACGAGCGGCCCACGAATGCCCAACATCCGAGATTTGAATACTAGATAATTAATATCGCTTTATTAGCGGTGGAAATATCGATTTATGAAGATATTATCCGCTTTGTGGTCGCCGGCCGCGCGGATGCCGCGTCAATCAATTACTGTCGGCGGGACTTCCTGGCCGCGCATGCGCACACCCTGCGCTGCGCTCACTCAGGCACAGTTACACTCCGCATGTCACACTACACTCATGCGACACTATCCCACGTGCTGCTCGTCACTTCTCCATCATAATGTGAGGCTGTGTAATGCTCGCTGTGAGCTCAGCGCGCCGAGCTTGCTGGCGTAGCTCTAGTTGCGCTAGACAAAGCTGCGTTGTTTGCGGCTTACTTTAATTTGTTATCTTAATTTATTAATCGGCCGCGGTCGTCGTCCCTCGCCTCCCGCTTTCCCCCTGCATAGCGCTGACGTCACGCAGCGCACAAAAACCTGCGCACACGCAGCGCTCAATACTAGTTTTGTATTTATAACAGTGGCCTGCAGTATTGATCGTGCAGCAGCAGCAAGATGCGCATGCGCCGGCTAGTGCGCAGGTACGAGGCGAGGGCTCATAGGCCCCACGTCACTAGACAGCGCATTTTGGAAGATGTTTTTGTAGGAGTGCAAAAGTATAATATCTTAATTGGTAGGTGTGCTTGGTATGTAACTAGGTACTACAGTTAGTGGTGGCTAATGCTTATTAGAACATACGGGAAATAAGCAATGGATAGACGTAAAGTCAGCTACGCTTGGATTTACTACGTGTGACTGGTCCGCCTGCCGGTTGACCGGCACACCACTGCTAGCTACTATCTACGACAGTGAGGCGCGCGCCGCTGTCGTGCGCCGCACAAACAAAGCGCTCACAGAGCTGCGCGCGCACCTATTACCGGCGTGAGTTTGCGTTTCACAAGTAACCAATATTTTATCTCAATTATCTAGTGTAATAGAGTTTTGTGAGGCCGATGTGAATATCTTGTTGGGAATCATGTCCGAACGACTCCGGGGCACCTTATTGGATTATGTCGGGGAGATAACGAACCAATAAGCATTACGAGTGTTTGTGCGAGCCTAACTGGTAAGACGCAATCGTCAAACATTTCCAGTCGGAAGTGTTCTGCGGATCACTGCACTTTTGTCGTCTAGTTCAATATTGCAGTCTTATCAGAAACTGTCGCTTAAAAACCACACATGTCGTAGCAGTCTCGTAGCGCGCGTTGATGTCGTATACAGCGAACTGCGCACGCGCACTCGTCGCCTACACATAGCTAATCACAACCGCGGTAGTATTCAGTATCAAGATATGTATCGAGCACAGCATAGCTACGGATCCAGATAGTATAGCACCTATGAAAAAGAACTTGGTCGAATCCAACGATATACGAACATTTAAAAAGTCGAAGATTGAAATTTTACACTCAGAACGAACGGAATCAAATGCCAACCAGAAGTAATTATAATAAATATCTAAAAATATAATGTTATAAAAGAAAACACAATGACAGATCGCTTGACATGTTGCGTCGTGAACTCGTGAAGTATGAGCTGTGCAGTCTTATAAGAGCGGGGGTTGCGCAACATTATAATGCTAATGTGAATAGAACACGGTTGTTATTCCATTACAAATAATGCTTATTGGTATTGACTTTGTATTATACGTAACATTTGCAAAACCATGAGTGAAGTACTTATTAAGACTTCATCGATCAGTTGAATAGTTGGATATAAAAGACAGGTGTAAAGTAGCTCAATTTCAAACTTGACGAAATGACAATCAAAAAGTATACTCATGCAATAGATACTAATAAACAATTTTACTTTATTTTTCCATTTGTCAATAAATTAACTGCGGTTGTTTGTTGGCATGAGTAACTGAACGATTAACAAAGCTCCTGATGTATACATTTAAGAATTATGGATTAAAGACTATGATTCCAACACGCTTTCCAGTTCGATATTTTAGGGCATATAGCTACTATTAAGCAGGATATAAATACTAAGGTTCACACAGCTATGACACAACTGAATGCGTCATGAAACTGGATTTAAATTTTGTTAAATAAAATCTCTCCAATGTATAGATTCCGTATTAGAACGTACACATGTTCAGCCAGGGTAGCCGCACCGATGTTTCAGCGGAGGGTCAGTCTGGTATGTTACCTTTGTTAGGGAGCATCATGTTATACTACCGAACACAGGTAACATCGCAGTCGGCGCGTGTTGTAATTAGCGGCACACAATGCGGCGCGGGCGCATCGACACCCGCCTAACTGTAGTGTTGCAGTTACACCGGGGAGTGAGGTGGGGGGGGGGGGGCGAGGTGTCACCGCGCAGACGTCATTATCGCGAGCACTGGCGTGCGCCGTGCGGCGGGCTGCAGAGGGATCACATGTCACAGCAAACTTCGCGAAACAAAACAATAAACGGGACTAAGGACGATAACGTAAAAGCAGTAACAAAACAAGTTGCTCAAATGCCTCCAGACAGACGGCTCTGAAGATACTCACGAGGATGGCTACTTAATTAGCTACATATTATACTAACACGGTTTACGGTAGTCACCATTCATACCCTCCCTCTGCCCCTTACCCCTCAAGCCGTCGTCACCTCGCCGGCACAGCACAAGACGTGTGTTTGTTTGTTTATCACTTCGTCATTACGTTTAATTAGCGGTCGGCGTGTCCGCTGTAATCATCGCTTCTAGTCCGCGCCGCCGCCGCCGCACTGCGCGCCGCCGCCGCGCCGCAGGGAAAAACACCGCCAGCCACCGGCAGGCTCTCCGGTCAAAACTCAACCCTAATACACTCACGGCAAGTTGTAAAGTGGCCTGTCCCCGCGATGGGAAGCGATTGTTTAGCAGAAACAATGGCGCGGATTAGAGCTCTCAGCGCGATCATTTGAATGCGAAATGCAATGGTAATTAGTAGCTAGCTTGATTCTAATTGACACGTGTCAAAATATAGAAACACTATTGTGTCGATTCGCTTCGGCACGGAACGGGCGGCCCATGACCTTTTAATTTACAAAGTATCGTTAGCGAGTGATCGTTAATGTATAGCTAATGATACATGCGCTCTAAATGTCATCTATCAATAAGTAAACACACATTATTGATTTGTTCGAGTGTGCCACGAGCGAATCCTCAGTGAATACCCTTCCGTAATTCGGAACAATAAAGATTCTCATGGCCCATAAGAACCCAAGTAGATATCTGATATTGCGAGGAAGCAGTGTCATGAGAGCGCATAAGTAACGAGACCGATGCGCTAAAGTTAAAAAGATGAGGTTCATGCAATTATAGTCCTTGCTTTATATAAACAGGATCAGGTAGAGCAAGGCGGGCGGCACGGCGCGGCGGCGTGGCGAGCTCGTGGCGGCGCCATTAGCGGCATCGGCGGCGCGGCGGGGCGCCCGCAGCCCGGCCGCATGCAAATCCCGCGCCTACCTCATGCTGTCACGCCGCGCCAAGAGCTGCTGCACCACGCGGTAATGATGCCACGGGCCGGACGCTGACCAGGCAACGCGACAACTTACTAACCTTACTTATAGCTTTTTTTTTATAGTTTAATCAAAATACAATTGGAGTTGTTACTTTAAAGTAACATCTTTTACCAGTTTTGTCTGTTTATTGTCGCAAATCTGTGCGGCTAGACCAATATAGACCGGACTTTTTTGTCATGTAAAAAAGTGTTAGGTAGGGACTTAGGCTACTTTTATTTTAGAAAATGTTTTTTATTTCAGAAAATAAACTAATTAATTTTTTTGTTAAATTTTACGCAGATGAATTCGCGAGACTTACAAGACATCCGCGTCCACACTTCGCAATAGTGACAGCTTGTCTGGCGTCGCCGTCGGCAGCCTGTTGCAATGCTCCAGCACAAAGCAAACATAAATTAAAATGTGTTGATAATGTTTGCGTGCGCACTAACCCCGGCTCCTCGAACCGCCTGCCCGTGTCTCGACTTACTCCACACGCATAACCACTGCTTATGAACAAACAGAAGGTCCAATGTTAACAATGTTATATTAGGCTTCTTTATTACCAACACTTTTCTCACTCACTCTACAGTTCGGACAATTTCTTATAAGTCGATACAATGTTTGAGACCTCATTACACTTATTGTTGGAGTAACAGTCTTGCCCGTCATACCACATCCTCGTGTATGTAAGCGGTAAGCGACACTAGCGTATTTTGACACCAGCAGCGCTGCGCCCATGCTCGCCGACATACATTATGTGATAACTAGGCATAAGGATGCGCCACGAGCGCAGTGAATGTAATAAGGCAACATAATGACCGCTCGGTAGCCGGTTCGGTGCCAGAGCCTGGCGGTTCCCACGCGAGCATTAAATCAAATGACCAACAAATTGGACGAGTTCTGAGAAGTGCCGCCGACCGAGGAGATCGCACCGCGCGCTCCTCCGGCCACTGGGGGGGGGGGGGGCTAATCTGTCACCAGCATCTGGTACCTACCATACGAGGTGCAGGGACGTTTAAATGCATACAAATGCAATGTATGTTGTACTCTCTTGAAGCGAATTAAGCAAACAGTTTATCCTGGAAGCACTGAGAAGGTTTAATTCAAAACGCGTGTGAGCCACGTCCGGAGGGCGAGGGCGGCGGGGTGCGGGGCCCGGGGAGCGCGGATGAAAGTGAACTCGTGTGTCAAAGCGGGGCGCATCACAAAAATGGCCAGTTGATTGGGTTCTTACGGGTGAGTTGGCGAGACCGCTAGGAATTTGAGCGCGGGCAGCGCGGAGGGACGCCGCACAGTGGTCCGGATTTTCAAAAAGGTGGACATAGGATCGAAAATGCATATTTAACTCAACTAAAAATTGTTTCGTATAGGAAATTTAACACTGATTAATACTTATTACTACAACTTTTCAAAAAAACTGCTCCTTCACGTAAAAAAAAAATATCGAAAATAAAAATGTATGGGAGAAAATCTATTTTATTTTTTTTCTCCGTTCAGTATCAAAGTATAGCAACCAAATCTTATATTCTGGTAAGTACCTATTGTTCTTAATACGACAACATATAAATTGCTTGCGTATCCCTGCGGCCTTGACGCCTACGATGCTTCAAAGTTCAAAATTTTAAAGTTGAATTATCTTAACATTATTAACGAGTTTTTCTGAGTTTTTCTATTGAAATTAATACAAAATATCATTTTTAATAAAAAAAGGGCCCCGCGCGCACCAACCATATATTAGGTTCGCCCCCTACTACTTGAGACTTAAATATACTACTGGCGAAATGACAGTATACTTTTGTGTAGTATACAACTTTGCCGAACCCTTCGGGGAATATAAAGCGTGATGTTATGACAAAATAGGCATATTTGTTATATTACAAGAAATATATTACATTTTTTATATAACAATCACCATCTTTCGAGCCTTTTTCCAACTATGTTGGGGTCGGTTTTCAGTCTAACCGGATGTAGCAGTGTAGTGTGTGTTTGTTTTACAAGGAGCGTGACCTCCTCAACCCAGTTACCCGGGCAACACAATACCCCTTGGTAAGACTGGTGTCAGAATTACTGGCTTCTGACTACCCGTAACGACTGCCAAAGATGTTCAATGACAGCCGGGACCTACAGTTTAATGTGCCATCCGATACACAGTCGTTGGTATTCAAGATATACTTAGAAAGTACATACAAACTTAGAAAAGTTGCATTGGTACTGGCCTGGCCTGGAATCGAATCAACACCCTCATACTCGAAAGGCTGGTTCTTTACCCACAAGGCCACCACGACCTAATATTTTTTACGTAACAAGAAATAGATTAAAAAATATATAATTTTTTACTAACCAACAAACTCAATTCGGACAATAACAAAATTACTAAATCTGACACGTTTACATTAATGGATCATGTTCAGGCTGCAACTCCTGTAAATCCATATTCTCTGTTTCTTCTGTTACTACCTCAGGCAACAACAAAAGCTCTTTAACAACTGGAAAAAAATCGAATTGTTTAGAGTTGCTGTATTTTGGGCGAATATGGGATAAATATGGGTCTGAACTAATCAAAAAATTATGGAGTAAGTCCTCGTTGGTCTTCATCCTGTTAAATTTCCTTGTACTATGATATTCACGAACTCTTCGAAATTCTTTATTTCTTGCTTCTCCCGCTTCTTCGGAAAGAATGCCAATTGGTAGGAGGCCAAAGTGATGACAAATGTCTGCACCGTGTATGAGTAGCTTGTGTACACTTGCGGGCATATAAAACCATGGGTATAAATGCACAAAGATCTCAGCTGTTTCTCTGCAATAAGTCCTGAATTTTTCAATATCTATGGCACATCCTGATGAAATCGTTTGAAGAATAACCGCAAAATGCTTTGACCTTAATAAAACCTTCTGGCTGTGTTTCCGTCGTTTGTGGTTCCAAAGCCTTGCTTCACAAAATCTACAAGTATTCCCATTTGCTGTTTGAATTCTTCTTGTGTCAAATGTTTCTTCGCAGCTTTTAGTTGCTTGTTAGCACCTCGTGCAGTCCACAACTCAAAGTCCATGTTGTAAGATATGTGTAGAATACACTTCATACAACGAATCCACATACTGTCATACATCCACATATACTGTCATTTCGCCAGTAGTATATTTAAGTCCCAAGTAGTAGGGGGCGAACCTAATACATGGTTGGTGCGCGCGGGGCCCTTTTTTTATTAAAAATGATATTTTGTATTAATTTCAATAGAAAAACTCGTTAATAATGTTAAGATAATTCAACTTTAAATTTTGAACTTTGAAGCATCGTAGGCGTCAAGGCCGCAGGGATACGCAAGCAATTTATATGTTGTCGTATTAAGAACAATAGGTACTTACCAGAATATAAGATTTAGTTGCTATACTTTGATACTGAACGGAGAAAAAAAATAAAATAGATTTTCTCCCATACATTTTTATTTTCGATATTTTTTTTTTACGTGAAGAAGCAGTTTTTTTGAAAAGTTGTGGTAATAAGTATTAATCAGTGTTAAACTTCCTATACGAAACAATTTTTAGTTGAGTTAAATATGCATTTTCGATCCTATGTCCACCTTTTTGAAAATCCGGACCACTGTGCGCCGACACAATTTAAAATTCAGATAAGCGGAATAAACACTCGCCCCCGGAATGTGCAGCCACCGCCCGACTGTGGCCCGAGCCGCCGAGCACTCACGCTACACTAGCCCCTGCCAATGCTAGGGAAAGCTATTTCGTTGCTACTTCTAGGACAAAATAACTGGAAACGTACTACTAGTTTTCCTAACTACTTGGCACTGGGTAGACACTGACTAAGCTACCGGCCGCGGCACAGGGCGTTGTTAATGGTATCATATTGTTTATGTTTGCTGGATTCATCAATAAAGATATATGTGTACATAACCGTAAAACTAAAAGTGAAGCTTATAAGCGTACGTCGACAGGATGACGGACGCTAAAGGTGCTCGTAAATGTTTAATGAAGGGTGTTTAGCATAGAGCAAGCGCGGCGGGAGCGCGCGTGACGTCACTCTCCCGTGCAGTGGCTGTAGAGGCAGAAGAGGTCGAGGGAACTAAGACTGACAACGCTCAGGTGTACTACTAAGTTAAAGTTAAAATTAGCATGTGTAGAGTGTGCGTCCCGGCCGCGCGCTGCGGCGGCGGACAGCGTCGCGCCGCATTCGGAGCGGAACCGTGGCCGCACTGTGTGAGCTCATTACCGCGCGCCGGATAATTGAAAATGGCGAGCTCATTATAATATTTAGACAATTATTCATAGACGTAATTTATTCCCAGAGAGGTCTGCTTACACGTTGCCTAATTATTGCGGCGCGCATGCGCAGTAGCCGGGTCGGTTGCCGGTCGCCACGTGGTCCCGGCGCCCGGGCTGCCGTAAATGTACCTATTTATAAATACATTCATACTATGTCATGTCATTTTCATACTTATTATTTGACCTGAACATTAGAGGGGTTGGCGTTTAGTAAGTATTTAGCATAACATTATGCAAATACAAGTGGTGTGGCTTCCTTTGTAAGCCTCTTAAAAATTTGCATTATTCATTTTGAGATTCATCGGCGCTATTTGAATTGTAATGCCATGAACTGCCGACAAGTGTCGAGAGGCGGCAGTGGCGGCGCTGCTGGTGCTGCCGCCGCAAGCCTCGCCCCGCGCCCGTGTGGAGCGGCGCGGCGTGTGGTGACTGACAAGCGCACTAATTAGTTACATGTTATAATGTACACGCTCGACTATCTCACATCTACAGACAGTACACTACACCAATTTTAATTTAATATTACAATAATGAGGCAGTGCGCAACAGTGCGCCCGCGCACCTCCCGCACCGCTTCTCTCTTACGTATTCATCATATTCTGTCCGTCTGTTGCCGACTGTGTTACCACAGTCTAGTGTTACGAAGGTGAGAGAGCATGAACTGTTCGCCTCCGTCCGATCTCACCTTGAGATTTACAAATGTTTGCCACAAGCTGGACTCGCTGCTACTGTTAGTCACCGACAATCTGGTGTCGGTGTAGGGATAGTATTTGGATTCGGGGACCAGTGACTTAAGAAGCTGTCGAACAGTAATATATGTGCAGCGAGCGGGCGGTCCTCGAGGCCCGGCGAGTGGTGACATGCGTGAGGTTCGCGGCGGTGGGCGGAGCGCGGCGCCGGCGCCGGCCGCTCATGCCCGCTGTCACGCACGCGACGCCCACGCCGTGGAAGCTGCTAATTGAACAGTCCTCTGCGGCTAACGGCGACTGCGATTAACAACAAATCAAGGATATCCTTCCTGCGCCCTTGACTGTACAGTCAGCGCCGCAACACGAGCCGGGAGCGAGCGCCGCGCGGCTCACGTTATTGATTATTGCCTTATTGTGAGAGCACCGGTGCCCGTGGTACGTGGTAGCCTATAACACTATTATACCACTTCAGACTATATTACAATAATTCAAAAGTAATTTGTACGGAACAATATGACTGGCGAGCAGATGGAGCGCATTTCCATGCGTGGTAACGACATTGGTTTGTTACGTGCCTTTGCCACAAAATATCTTGTGCGTATAAAAATGTAGCGCCGTGATCGGATCACGTCCGATCATTAAGAGTAATCCGGAGAACTCCGGGGAGCCGAGAGCGCGGCGGGAGGGGGGGGAGGGAGCAGTGCACGTACCTACTCCGAAAGCCATGATGACGCAGGCCTGGGTGTATGGATATGGCTCGAACACTGGGGAGCCACCACCGGGCGGGAGCGCGCGGTGCGCGACCTTGACCCGGCGGCGCGGCGGGGGCGCGGGGGTCGGGGCGGCAGGTGCGGCGCACGCGTCGCAAATATCAACACATGTCACTCACCCCCGATATCGTTCAGGTACCGTTACTCCAGAGTCCGTTTAATTGCAGCCACTTCGCAAACTATTGCGCAACCCGTTTGTTTTACTGAACGCGAGGCAAACGGCGCGGCGGCGGCACGGCTCACGGCCGCCACTTTTTCGCGTCCACGATTACCGATCGCCGTTTATTACTTAGCAACCGAACAGCAGTAAATGTTCCATCATGACGTCACCGAGTCTCTATGACATTACAGTGACTCGATCACATCCAACAGTAAAAACGCAAACATCCGCAAGCATTGTCATCAATAAATGCACTGTTACAAAAATAATATGTTAGCGAGCCGGTGCGCCGTGCGGGTTAGTTAAATACTCATAAGTATTGTAACGCAGCTCGCATTAGACCGCGCTCGACCCCGCGCAAGCCGCGCCGCGCGCCGCCGCGCCGCGCGCCGGGAGGCACGTCGCGCCTGCTGCAAGTGTGACAGAAATGACACACACCGCCAGTGTTTCCAACTCGGATTTTAAAAAATACGTAGGCCCTATTAGAAAATTACGTAGATATAACAAAATTTGTTTATGAAAAGTTCGTAGATCTACGTACTTTTTTTCGAAGTGAAATGAAGAGGGTAGGGTAGGTAAAACTGAATAAGGCGTAGTGCAGACTGACGCGGCCTGCGGTGTCAATACTGTCAATGTGTCAAAAGTGTGTGGAAAAAGACCAAAAGTATGCACTTTTGGTCTTTTTCCCACAAGTGAGAATATTTTTGTTCGTAGCGCAGCTTTCTTTTTTTTTTGTGGGAGTAACATTCCAGTCTTCCTCACTGGCAGTGTCACTGCTTATTTCCATAATTTAATCCTAAGACTACAGTCTACAATATAATAAAATAGTGCGTCACCTAACGAACGAATATTCAAAATATTTGAAAATATTTTTAGGTTACGTTTTTTTCTCATTTACGGCAAGACGTTTCGTTTTTCACAGTCACATGAGCCACAGTTCTCTGGACGGGTGCGAACGTAACGATGGCGGATGGCAAGGCGAGTGTGCGTTAGTCTAGTATGAACACTATGAAACGGAACGTTTATTAACTTTTTTTCGCGAAAGTAGGAAATGTCCATTCAGCCTAATAAGATACATTATTTTGCAAATTTGTACAATTACTAGAAAATACGTAGATTCAGGGACTTAAGTTCGTAGGTTTCCAGAAAAGGCTTCAAATACGTAGATCTACGTAAAAAGACGTAGAGTTGGCAACGCTGCACACCGCTGTTATGACCGAACTACAAACTTATTTATGATCATTAGAAACCAAAAGAAATATACGAATTACTAAACGTTTTGAACTGTCTATGGCGTAATTACATCTTTATGGCCCTTGGAACAAGTTGTAACCTAGAATAGAATTGTTTTGAGTAGGATGTTCTGTGTCGTTATTTTTTTATACCAAAAGCGATGAACTGGAAAACCAGATACGAGTAACCTCAAACCCAACCAAATAGACGTTGGAGCCTGTGTTTATCAGAAAAAATAATTGTCCGTGTCTATTTTTTTTGTAGTATTTGAGAATGAGAGGATCGTGTTAGTTCTAAGGGTTCATAGAAGTTAAAGCTGGGGCGCTTAAGGAGGTATATCGGAACCTAGACAACGGTGAGAGCGCGTCGGGGCCGGCCCGGCCGCCGCTCCCGCCGGACCCGGTCACTCTTGCCTCTATGCATTATTAAAGGAGTTTGCGTCACAGTTTCGTCATTTATTGCACTATAAAGTAGCGGTCCCTAGTTTTTACGGGCAGTTGTATAACGAGGGATTATTTAGCATGCGCTGCGCCATTCACCCGGCTCTGCTTGCTTCCCGTTGTCCGGCTGTCCTGTCTGTCCCTTCGGGCCGCAGTGCCGGCGCGGGCGGTGGAGATCGTACGTTGTCGCGATTTGTACTATGCGATTGTTTTGTTTTCTTTTTTAAAGCTTCCTTCGTCGCTCGAGCAATAAATTAGAAAGTCACGGAGACTCTTTGTCACAAACGATTTTTTACAACGATCGCTTTCTCCGACACGATGTTGAATGTAATTGCTTCAAAAAATCCCTAATTTTAAAAAAATGTAATAAAAAATGTTTACGCAACAAAAAACATGACAAAGTTAGTAAAATGTGCATCGATAGTAGTCCGCAACAACCTCAAATAGCACGCAAGTGCTGTAGTGCTTGTATGGCGTCTGTTTACCAGTGACGATTACATAAGAGCTCTGACAAAGAGACGTGAAACGAAAAAAAAACAAAATAGTATGTTATGATAGTCGTCTGTGTGTGGGCCTGGCTGGTGCCACTCGGGCTGCTGCAAGAGTAACGAACGTATGTGCGAGAGACTCACCGATGTCCATGCTGCGTGGGCTGCGGGCAGGGCGACTGGTGCGCGCGCGCAGCCGCTCGGCCGGCACCCCCACCCCGGCCGCCGCGGGCTAGACCAGTCTAGGGCACATACATTATTCACCCCCAATGAATGCAACCACTCTAAATGTCAGGCGGTGAGGCTAACGGGACCGCTGGGGTGGCGCGACCTTTACGCCGCGGCCGCTAGGGCGCATGCGCGTGTGTGCGTGCGCTGGCTAACGGGCCCGCTGCCCGCCGAACTGCACCTACTGTTCCCGCCGCACCTCAACGTGGCTGGGCACTTATCTAATATAGTGCGTCGATTGTTTTTCAAACTAACAACAGCAAGCCGATGAACTTCATCATATTTGCAACTAAATATTGTATTACCCATGTGATGTCGAAGAACTTTCATAATGCAGGAAAGTTCTATGGTTACACTATGCTTTACAACGTATGTGTTGTAATCTGTTTAGTAATAATTGTAGGGATAGCGATGCCGAGCTGTGAGCTGTGGGACAGCTCATTTACAAAAACTTGATGTAAGCTCCCCGACCGCACACCCGCCAACTATTTCAAATTTCTCAGAAAATTTGAATGCGGGAATATTATAATGATGAAATTTACGAGCGCACGCAGATCGTAGATTACGTGATATGTACGAGGTGGCGAAGTGCCCCACGCACCGCGCACGCGACGTTCGAATGTGTACCGTGGCGTATGAGCATAAGGATCGTTTCCGTTCGCGCGCTCGCAACAAAGGATTTGCATACGATCAATTCGCAGAGATTTTTTGCTAGTAAAGTTTTTGTGAGCGTTAAGCACCTACGCCACGGCCACTTTCAAAGCGACTACCTGCGCCCGCGCCTGACTGTACCGCTTGCCGGCGAGTCAGCATAGCAAGCATCTAAAACGTCTTTCGAGCGACGCTAGCGACCTGCGCCAGTGAGTTGCTGTCCTTAGCAGACATCAGCTCTGGCGGGCGCCTGTGTCACAACCTGTGTCGTCACACGCTAGCGGTCCGCTCTTCACATTATTATGTAGTGTAGGTACAGTTTCGCTGTAAGGTCAGCGGGACAGGTGCGCTCGCGCACGCCACCGCGCGCCGTTACGTGTATTTATAGCAAGCGCACGTATTTAACATTTAAGAACACAGAAGATATTTTAAACTCAATGAAACTAGTTTACTTGTGAGTAGAGGCGCGAGTGATGTCGGAAGGCAACATACTGCCGCACATCCCTATCCTTCACTCCAGCCACCGAGCGACAAGCGCGGGGTGTCCCGCGGCCACCTGAGTGCAAGCAGCACTGTGCTAGGAACACATAAAATGCTCACGTAATTATGATTTAGTAGTATTACACTATGGACCATGTTTTTTATAAAGTTTAGAACTATAATTTTTCTTGTATCGTATTTGAATGCACAGAGCTTTGGAACTCTACAGTTGTTTGTGCTTAAATAAATATTTTTAACCGACTTCAAAAAAGGAGGAGGTTTTTTTTTATTTGTAAGGTACTTTTTTATTTTAAAAATAATTTATAACATTTCGAGTTATATTAGTATAACTCGAAATGTTGTTGACTGGTTGGCTCGTCATCGCAGTGCAGTGGTAGCACGCACGTCGCGCTCACGCCGCGCCGCGCCGCGCCGGCCGCCTCCCCTACGCGCGGCCATCGGACTTTTTTTATGACCTTTCTCTATGAATTATGTAACAAATTAAATATGCTCAGCAGCTACAGTCGACTGATTCTTAAGTAACTTGCACGAGTTGTTATCCTGTAGCGATTGGATTGTCTTAGTTCAGAATGATCTTGACTTACTAAGTCTAGAAAGTTTGTTGCACGCGTCGAGTCGTTGTAGAGAATGTTACAACAACGGTGTTCCCGAGCTGCGCCCGCGCACGCACCTCGTTATTACTACCATTAGCAACCAACCATTGTGTCCCGTATATCCTAATGCACGATTTGCAATAAATCTCAACCATAAAAAATCCGTATTCACGTCTCACCGGCGGCGACAAAAACTAATGGAAATGAAAGAAATATGCAAGCGATTGTTCGGACGGAGCAGAGGAAAAAATGCAGGCAGATGCGCGCGCGCAGGTAGACGAGAACGCATGCAAATACATGCGAGACTAGTCAAATGCTTTGTATGTAGATACGTTATGAAGAAGTATTATTAATTGGGAACTATTAAAGAAGGCATCTCGCCGCGGTTTTCTGACGCCGGCGACCTTATCGAGGTCTGCTGGCAGTTTTTGTGTTCCGGCTGCGAGCCCGTACACGGCGCTGATGCAAATGTCTGCTAATGAATAATCAGCTGGAGCGACGTCCGCAGCACATACCACGGCACGTCGTATACCACGCTAGCTGCTGCCGTACTTTATGGTGGCTCTATTAGGCCTTATAGGACGAATTGATGGCGTTACTTTAACTTGTTCAAGAATGTTATATTTTCCTTTATGTAAGCACCGTATTCGGGTAAGTGCACGTGTATTCAAACATGTGTCGGACGGGAATGACACCGGAGCTCTAAAGTTAACCTAGAGTATGTGGTGTTCCTCTATATTAGATGCACTAGGGACTGCATACGCACAATGTAGGTGAAGGAACGGGGTCTCATTCGTTGGCAGTTTGAAGCCCAACTCTCAATATGTTTTGTAGTAAGTGAGCAGGCCGCAGTGAGTGCGCGTCCCGCTGACACGTCGCCATGCCGAGTATTTACATATTACCGTACGGGTTGGCAAGAATGCTGCGCCCGCTCGCCACTAAACACTAGTGCTGTTCTGAATAATCCCTTATACGTCGCTTGCTAACTGTTCCCGACACATCATACAACTATCGCGTGTAGTGCAGACACTCATTCTTAAACGGTGTCAATTCTGCTAAATGTCTCGGTTTTTACAATCGAAGAGGAAATAGGTAAGTGCTTCGTTTGCTGTTTGCAATGTCGTGGAATTATAGAAAAACTCTTGACAACGTTGTCATCACAGATTTGGAGGTGAGTACGTAAAGTGTAATGAGCAAGCACGCTGGCATGCTGTGCCGCACGCGCATGCGCGTGAGGTGACTGATCGCCGCACTAGTTAGGTATTCAGTTTCCGGACCGTTTGCCCCGACTCATGCAAATGTCGGCCGCCGCGCATGCGCACCACAACATTGAGAACGCATGATCTTGGGGCGTAGTGATCACCGAACTGTCTAGTCGCTATCCACGTCATCCGTACGTAGATTGTATGGACTATGTTCGTGAACAGATAGTATGTACATAATATCAGTTTTAGATTAACTAATATGACCGAGCCATGAGCCCAAACGTATCCCAATTATAGGTGCGCACTGGGCAGAGATCGCCACTCCATTTCAGTACGGCAGCACGGCAAGGATTTTGCCTTGGGACGATCAGAGGCACTAGGAAACCGTATAGTTTAGCCAGAGGTTATTAAAAGTCTCGTACAAAACATTATAACTGCACCGGGTAGCCGAGTGATAAAGGATACCACGCCAATTACCACTGTGCGCGACGTAGCGCGAGTTCGAACCCGCGTAGGACAAAATTTGTGCTTTCCACAAATGCTTGTTCCGAGTCTGGATGTCTTTGTGCATGTGAATTGGTTGTCTGTAAACCCCCCGCGATACAAGGATAAAATTCCTTAGTGCGGGAGTCGTTTAAACAAAAAGTAACAATGTCTAGACGAATTTCGGCAGTTTTGCTGTAGTCGTTGGATTGTTATACGGTGAGCACCACAGCACCGAGTCCCGCCTGCACGCAGCGCTAGCTCTGGTACTGCGCATGTGTGTGTGTACACACACATGTGAAGAAACCTTCTTGTATTGAAACCTTCGTAAGTCTAATTAACGAAGATTATTCTGAGAATATTTTAACAATTTAAATGAGTAATAGTGTAACAATGCTAATTAATAACATGAGATGTAATTAGCAATTATTTGAATGAGAAGCAAGACTACACGGGTTTGTTTTTATTTTAACGGTTACTTAATAAGTTTTTGTATTAAAATAACGTATATATGTTATTATCGCGATCTTGTGAGTTATTCCAGGCGGACTGTCGATGCTGACAATACTTACAGTTACTGTAAAACTCGTCTGATTGACCTTGGGAGCTGAAGGTCAAAGCGGAATTAAACTAGTGTGCAGGTGCTATTTGCATATGCGCTGCTGCCGCGACTTGATCTACACAAGCAAAAGCGATCAGCTGACATTGTTCTACGTGTGGCTGTCGTTTATACTGCTACTCGTAACTATGGCACTAAGTGTACCAATTACTAATTAAACATCATCATTAAAACAAATCAATATTTTGTTCTAACATTTAGAAATTGTAAGTGAATAATTAATAAAGCAGGTTTAAGTGGACAGAAGAAACATCTATAAAATATAGATATTCACAATAAGAACCACAGGCAAAGTTTTTAAATGAACTTTGAGAGAATTACGGTCGTTACAACGTCTCATATTACACAAGTTTTGAATAATTACAAATGACTGTATTCGGAGCAGCGCGGTGAAGGTCACGGCGGTGCAGCGGCGCGGGTAACAGCGCCCACATTATGCTAATTACAATTATTAATGTAACACAAGCAATATTATGCTAATCACGATATTAATGTAACACAAGCAATTAAGCAGCGCGTTAACCCCGGGCGGAGCCGCGCGCCGCGCCGGGCCCATTGACGCGCTGCCGTGAATGGGCCGCACGCGCCCGCGACACACGTGCGTGCCACCGCAACTTCTGCTCAAGTCACAACATTCGACTTACTGCCATCTACTAAACCTCCAACCTCGATTGTATATTCACTGCCGATTCTGTGTGATGAAATTACTATAAGCAACTTTCTTCCAGAAAGCAATGTCTAATCCGAAAAGAAATCAGTCCTCCCACGAAAATTTTGATCAGCTATTTTAAATTTTATGGAAACCCATTTTGTTCTTAAAAAAATAGGTAATAGAGAATTTATTTCTGAAATGGTGTGTAAAATAGGACCCATTCTAAAAGAAGTTGTTATTTTGTAACTTAATAGGTGAGAGAATAATTAGCAAAATTATTATATGATTGTAAGGAGTAACTTTGTTTAAGCAAATTGTAATGAGATCAATGTAAGTGAGGGAGTGTACTGCTCTCCTTGAGCTCATCAGTATGCGCGCTTTATAATTATAATAAGTATGTTACGTTGTGTTCATTATAATATATTAATTGAAAGCAATAATAACAATGCACACATAGCGCGTGTTCCCGTGTGCTGACACGTTTGATGTTAGTTCACCCCAAAATGATAATGAGAGGGGGGGGGCGAAAGTTAACTTACAAAGGTTATTTTTCATGTTTGCAAGTCTGCTTAATTAAAAACCGGCAAATTGCGACTTGGACTCGCCCATGAAGGGTTCCGAAGCATGTTACGGTCTATGATTTTTGACTGATTAAATAACTACTTTCTAGATCTCGTTCAAACCAATTTTTGA
Source organism: Chrysodeixis includens (assembly GCA_941860345.1). NCBI lineage: Eukaryota > Metazoa > Arthropoda > Insecta > Lepidoptera > Noctuidae > Chrysodeixis > Chrysodeixis includens. Next base: position 11,259,006 of record OW796096.1, read on the forward strand.
TGGCATGGTAAGTGATGTACATCATGTTTAATTTAGATTATCATTCTGTTATTTTAGGAGTAACAGGGATCACATTTTACCATTCAGTTTAGAAAATAACGATATTAGAAACCTCAACCACAATCTTTAAAGGTCTTAAGGTTTAATGTTTTTTTTTCAGGTTTAAGTAACCCCTGAAAAGGATTGTTTTTTTTTTCTATTGTTGCGTAAAAGTCTCAATGCAGTTCTTATATACTTTCGGGCAGACAGGAAGACATTCATGACGAGCGTTCTGTTCGGGCCATTTGGTTACTTTTTTGATTTGGTGATTTTAGATTTCATCAGTTCGGAAGATGTGACAAGTTACCAAATGTTTTCTGTGTCTCGTTCATAATAGTATTCTATGGTCGCTTGATTGTTCATTGCATCTCGTGTTAAACAAGCGAGGACTGTCGCGCTAAACTCTAATTGTGTGTGTATGATGTCGCATGGAGGATACGTCGCGCTGGCGGGGCCGCGGTGCTGCCGCGCTAACCCGCACTGAGCGAGCTGTCGCAAAAACTGAGGAATGTTCATTGAGAGCCCATATTAGCCGGGCCCTGACAGTCTACATACAAGGTGTAATGATGTCGATGCCTAAATTTATACCGTCTGTGATTGTCAGCTTAACACGCATCGTACTGAATGAAGGTGAAAAAACAAATTTGCTACACTTAGTGGCAAATTAAGATTATCTGAAGCACGGCTGTAGACGCACCGAGGATGGCACCCGGCGCTGAGAGCCGCGTGATGGCCCGGTTGCTCAGTGCTCTACGGAGGACTGGTCCTCAATTGCGAACCACCAACACTGGACAGAGGTACCTACTGTCCCAATCCTATACGAATCAGACTTGGGTTGCAATAGGAATAGCATTTTTACATTAATCGATTCTAGTTATTTTGTCGGATGTTTGATTTAAGTAGGTAAGTTTGTATTGTTATTTAAACTCTAACGATTATTTTAATTTCGCATATACCTACTACATTAATATTTTAATCGGGACAAGATTAACGAAAGCTGTAGCAGTTACGTGAGCTACAACGCCTATTAGGTCTGCCGGCAGAGCTGTAGGCTCGTGTACAGCGCGCCGCAGCAGCCGCTGTCGGCGCGCTCTGCTCGCACACGAGCCCACCGCCTCGGAGATGTGTGCCCGCTTTCAAGTGATTAAATTTACATAGGAAATTACACACAAGTATGTCGGGCAGCAGCGCTCGCGCAGAGGAATCCGCACTTAAACCATTTATACCATTTTGTATTTTATAGTAGCTCGCCATTTTTGATGGTCTAAGATATGTAGAAACAAGTCTGCCTAGTACCTACACGACACGCGTAAATACGTTACCACATACCTACTTCACGGTGACATCCAACGACCGACACTCATCGATTAAAACAACATAATTTGGTATCTTTATGTATCAATTAATATGAGTAGCAATCATTTCATTTCAATTCAGCAATGAATGTAGTTGATTGTTTAGATTTTTAGAGATTAGCTTCAGACCTCGTGGTGACGTCACTACGCATGCGGCCACGTCTTTGAATGACGAGTGTGTCGTAAACAAACATGTTACGTGTTACAAAAGTAACTACCTATAGAAATCCAAACTCATAGTGGTCAGCGCTGAATGAGTGTGCAGGTTCCCACAGCGGGCAACACGCATGTAACACCAGTAGTCAAGTATGTTAAGTTAGGATAACAAACTTTGCTATAATTTGGGTGTAATTCGTGCGGCGCGCGGCGGAAGCTGCTGCGTCACGCGACGTGGGAGCGGCCGCCGGAGCCAGGCCGAGCCGGCAGGCAGAGCCGCCGCAACCATGTTGTATGCAAATCATTCACAGAAAGTGGAATGCAATGTGACTACAAATATCCATTCAATCATAACTAGCAGTCGATTAACAAAATGAAATCGGAGTAAATGTCCATGTAGGGGTATCGCGCAGTCGGGTGGCTCTCGGCCATTCGTCAGCCGCGGTAATAAAGCGCGTCGCTCAAATAAAGCACTGATAAAGAGGATGAAGTCACACAAAAACGGTTGAATTACGAGCATGGAGTGTGACAGATGGGACGTCTCGATGTCATCGTAGAGACGCGTTTTTACCTCAGCGGATTTGAATAATAGTAAGTGACGCGCAGTCACTACTCAGTAAGCAAAGAGCTACAGAAGGCCCAGTGCTCACAGCATGACATCAAAGATATTGATGGTGCAATACCGGTATTATACGCGTTTCCGGGGTCGACAATGTCGAAAGTAACACATCGTGGCCTATTCTACAATAAGTCGCAAAATGCGGTTGTTACATCAGTTGCATACAAGTCAGAAGGCCCGGGCGCGGCGCGGCACGCACAGCGCGCGGTGAGAGCCGTGACGCACGCGCATCACAAAAACGCCGCGCCTCGCCGCCCGCGCCCGCCCGCAACCGTCGCCACACGCTTTTTACCCGCGCCGGTCCATTCATCCCGTAATTAACGCGAATAAAAAATGAACCTAGACGAAAATTAGAAATGTTTCGGTTTCAACGCGCGGCCGCACAAAAACCGATTCAGCTGTGAATTTATATTAATTTAATTATGTCGTCGTTTTGTCTCGGCCTGTGACGACGCGGCCGCCGCGGCTAATCGTGAGCCGCGTCGCTCCAGCGACCGTACCGTCCGTACTCAGAATGTGTACTCAACACATGCATGTAAACACACCTATGTATATACAAAGTACAACGGGCTAAACTGGACACTTACCGTTCAGGTCGAGCACCATCTGTGTGTTGAAGAAGTGGCTGACGTCGCCGCGGCCCGACACTGCAACAAACACACATATGTAATCATGTCGGTGAGGTGCGCGACGCACGGGAGCTGGCAGGAATGACAACTCAAATGGAGAAGAACGACTGATGTTTGTAACTAACTCTCCTCTCTCAATTCAAAAGATGGCAGTTTAAATGTGGATTTAACATCCAACTTATGATCAGTTTTCTTGGCCTGGGATGTAACCTTTATCATCATTAATGTAATTGTATTTATTTAGGAAGAAAAACGTCAGTTTCGAAACCGTTATAATAGTAGATGCCAAAGTCTAATTTGAATAATAGCAACTTTAAAAATCCTGAAAAGAAGACAAATATTAATGAAATACAGAATCAATAAATCGCAAAGTGCTCCACATGTAAGTACACGCTGCGGAGCCAGACCCGCGGCGGACACTCGGTCAGCGTTATCATTGTCAAGTCGTAAAGATGGCAGTGGTGTAACTGAAGTGTGACACATAGTGTGTGAGTTATGGCGACGAGCAAGGTCGCGGCCAACGGCAACAATAGTGCGTAGTGACCGGTGGACAGCCGGCTGCCTCCCCCGCATTGTGCGAGCGCAGCGGGAGCGGCGGCAGCTGCCCGCGGCTCGGGCACGCATTGTGCGCTGACCGTTGCGAAATCATCGCCATTATAATGATGATTGTGCGCCAAACGAGTGGGCGGGCCGCAGCCAGCTTTGGGCACACGTACCTAATAGAATACACGTAGAGAAACCGTACCGAACTGACCGACCTCAGCAAATCATTGCCGTAATACACATTCTAAATTGTGGGGTCACCTCCCGCTCGACTACCGGGCATCACCAATTACTAGTAATCGAATATTGAATTGCCTCCGAGCGAGTTTTTGATAAAACAATGTACCTAATAGAGTTCGACAGTCGAAATACATTCGCAGTTACATACGTAATAACATGTTCACTAACCATTCGGCCACTTACTATGAGTCTGTCTGAGCACAGTGTTACAAAAATTGTAAAGCAAAAATAATGCAAATGGTTTCAGTTACATTATGAGCTCTGGCTTCCGGTACCTGAGTTGTTCTGGTATGTTCAATGAGAAGCACCTTTTAACAAAACTTTTGCTCCGTTATATCGTATCTCCTAACAATGGCAGAAGCTTCCTGTGAATATGAATGGCCCACCTTTGGCAGTAAGCATCACTGCAAAAGATTGAACTAATAAATATTAAGAAATACTCAACTATACATAGTAGTTCATAATAAGTGTTCGATGACATGTGATAACATCGCAGTTATACTGTAGAAACGCTTTCGTTCCGTCGCCTCACTTGCCTTATTCTAGTTGTTTGAATATTTATTTTGATAAACAAGTTTAACATAAAGAGGGTAAGTTTAAACACATGCCCGAGTTGTGTCACAAAAACTAGTGGATCCTAAATGTTAACAAGTTATCATACATAACAGGTAACGGGGCCTAGCGTACATGTGCGCCTGTGTGTGTGTGTGTGTGGAGGAGACAACATTATACATTACAATGCCAATGTATTCGTAGTTACAGCGTCGCCTGCGCATGCGCCAGCGCGGCGGGGAGGGGTGCAGATACACATCGCATAACTTTGTTTCGCTAGATATCGTTAGGTACTGTATAACTGACTTAGATGTCCTGAGACGTGAGCCAATTGGCACCAGGCGGGAAGAACGAACTAAACGGTGTAGACGACAATATGGCTTTTATAGACAATTCAAAATATAGAAGTTTTTGTTTCGAGTACCTAGGCCTTTTCAGGCACTTTCAAAACGTTACTGACTTTAGTAGCGCGGTTCCAAAATGTCATTCTTATGGAGAAGAACCGGCTAGAAACTCTAGAAAGTACTATTTAAAAATGGAAAAATAAAGTTTATACATTAGGTACAATAAGTATGCAACAATAACGCAAATTAGTTATACGTAGAAATTTCTAAATGGGGGAATAAAATATGCCTTACTGAAAGAAACTAATAAAAAAAAGAAGCCTATGGGCACAAAAAAAAATTACATACAATAAATATGTAGTGCTAATCAAACCCTAGCAGGAACGTCAAGGCATGTCACCTTGAAGTAGACGCTATAAAAAAGCTAAATCAAACGCAGTAATAAATAAAAAAAGCATTGAAATGGAAATCAAGATTGAGCAAACATACCCACAGCTACCCCGACAATTGAACCCGATCAAACTATCGACCGATTAAGAGTCAGTAGTTTTCGTAGCTCTAAGTGAGTACGGTTTAGACATGCTATCCAACACTAAATACTATTTCGGACGCCATCCGTCCCGCGACAATGCCGTAAGTATGGGATACACGGAATAATAGCAGATGCTGCAACTCAGCCTTCAATTCAGTCGTGTACCTATTCTAAAATCTTGTCAATTTAAGCACTACTAAGCTGTATATTTCTTCATATGACATAATATTATTATTAGAATACGGATTTCTGTTTGAAAAAGAGCAGCGGCGTGGAAACGCCTTTTCTTAAAACTCAAATAAACATGAAGCCAGTGCGAGAGGCATGACCGGCATGAAGATGCTCCCCGCGGGCTGGCCGGACATGTCGGAGGTTTGTTTAAAATATTAGCCCGACATGTCGGAGCAGCGGCGAGGGCGGCGCGCAGTCGTGCGAGCGAGCCGAGCGATGCGACACACGCCGCGGTACGGCACACTGCCTAACCGTACACATAATCAAATGAACCGTTCATCAAAGTAGTGTAACCTCAAATTGTCTCGCGATTGGAAAGTAACGAGACATTACCGCGGCCCGCGCCGGGCGCCCACTTCTCATCAATAAATACTATTTTAGAAACTTTTTTGCCGTTTTCTATACGCCTAAACATTTTCTTCCCCGAGAGATTCAAAAAGATAGGATCGCATTAACAGTTGGAGTATAAACGAGGTGCGGGTCGGGTGCGGGAAGGCTTCTATTTAAAGCGGGGGTCAGTCCGGCCGCCATCGTTCAAGGGACGCGCAGTAAATCGCGCGCGTGAATTACGGCGCCGCACCGCACCGCGCCGGCCCGCGCCGACCTGCGCGTCCCCGGGGAACGTCTCTCCTCCGCTACTCCATAAATCGTCCCCATTTGGCTAACCCGCGAATCAAAGAAAGGTAATTCACAATGTTTAAATCCAATTTGAAAAGAAAGAGGGCGGCGCGACCCCTTCTCGCTTTCAATATTATTGTAATCTAACAAGCTATTAATATACCGCCAACGAGCAGCGGCGACTTCAAAAGAATAGTTTAACGCAAGTGTCGGGTCCGAGCAGTAGCCTACACTGCATAACACACGCACTGGCCGCGGTACCTGTTGGGCACTACTGTGCTATCGCTATCGGGCTATTGACCTTCCTTTTGTATTCATTCTACTATTTATTTATTTTGGCAATGTGATGGTTATCTACCAAGATCAACCGTTCTGACAGTATTGTTCTATGGTAATGCATATTACATTGCGGTCAGCTGAGCGCGGGCATGTCGCCGGCCACCGCATATCACAAGCGACCCTCCGCCGCCGAGGCGCGATGCGGTGACAGCGCGAGTCAGTGTGGCTCCGAACAGACGCGCGGATCATTATAAATGTAAATAACTTTAATGAGAAACCGCCGTTACGAGCACTAATGCAACTGCTAATTAATGCAAAAATTAGTTAATGGAGGAGCCTGGTTTCACTTAGCATCAATCACGAAGCGCAATATCGCCAGTAAGGCCAACGATGTATGTAGAGCGACGGCACCGCCCCGGCAGTGCAGCACGGATGCTCTGCAGCATCAAGCCGCAGCAGGGTGGTACACTGTCATGTAAACATAGTGACAGTCTCCCGAAACGTATAAATTCCAAGCGTTGTTCAGTACGCATCTTCTCCAGTCAAACACCCGGGACACACTAATACATGCGCGCATTTTCTAAAGCCGCAGTTTGGAGAGCACCGAACATCAACATGCGCAAACATAACGGACACGCGAACACGCCTAAATTGTCGCAACAAAACATCATTTATATTTATGAATACTTCAAAGTAAAAAGGAATCCGACCATAATATAGCGTGTTTTAATAGAAGTAAATATGGCTGGGGGTCTACCCCCAGTCATATTTACTGGTTGCAAATAATGTTTCAGTACATTAATATAAACTACTTCAATAAGGCATTAGTCTGATCCGAAAACAAAATATTGACTTCCCTAAAATGTTGATCAGCTGATGACAATTTTGTAGAGAAAGACTAGGAAGCTAATAATAATAATATAGTCTAGTGATAAGTCCGCTGGACTGCCAAGTCAAAGGTCTCGAGTTCGATCCTCAGGCGCGCACTGACTTTTCGAATGTTGTGTGCGTTTAAAAAAAATATATCTCCCGTATTTCTGAAGGCACCTTATAATGTGGGTCCTGCGCCTGATCTCTCTGAGATCGTGTCAGATTGCCGTCTTATCGGGCTTTTCGCGTAAGGGACAAAGAGTGTGCAGTATGGTGTCACTAGCCGCCGTGGCCAAAATCAGTCGATACTTATCATTATTAGGTATTAGGAGGACGAAAAATTTATTTAATTAACTTTTTTTTAGAATCTTAGTAGTTTTCATGACAAAAGCGATATCCAAATTATGGCCGCCGAGCTATGTGGCACGCAGTGCAAAGAAACGAGGTTCTAGAACATCTAGGCCTACGCTCTGGACCTGTACAGGTAAACTGACAGACAGTACCTTTGACTTTTGGGCTTCTCGAAACATTAATTTCTACATTGGACTGTGAATGTGAAATATACGGGAACGTAGGACGTACAAACTTTTGTTCCCAATTGAGAAAATGTGTTTTTGTTACCTAACAGACAAGAAAGAAATTTCTATTTTTTACTTATAAAATTAACAAGAGTGTGGTGACTGGCGATGGTGATGGCTGGCGTCGCCGGGCGGCTGAGCTAGCGGCCGCTCAGAGGTGGGTAACAGTTAAGGACACAGACAGTTAGTGGTTGGTTTACAATCAAGTTTTCTCATGAATGGTGCGTGACGTCACGGATCGATCTCGTCACAATAAGTCGCATGTATCGGCAAGAGGATAACGCGTAGCGGGGTCAATGACCGCGGGTGGTTAATTGCGTGCCCCGGCGGCTGCCACCCCCCGCGCCGCGCCCCCCTCGCCCCCGCGGCCCCGGCCGGCTGAGATGAGACCTTCGTCTTAAGAGCAACATTTGGCCTACATCGCGATCGATCCGTTGTGTCGCAAGTTCACGCACGTGGTAGTGACACCGCCACACACAGCTGACGCCCGCCAGCCAGGCCGCCACTGCCTGCGACCACTCACCGACACACGCTACACATCACACGAATCATAGTAACTGAAGTCATAATCACACACTTCATAAACAAAAACACTTTCTTCAGAACTGTATTCGGAGGTAGCCACTGGTTAATTACATGCGACCGGACTTAAGCGGTTATCTGTCTGCAAACATCGCGTCCGTAACTCTTATATTCGTCATATTGTTCTGTCAACGGGAATCGCGGCTACAAGACAACTTCTAAAGCTTTGTTCGGGACATAAAATTATAATAACGCAAGAGAAGGCGCCGTGCCGACTAATTAATATGTAAAATGCGCTTGTTTAAACGGAAATTGAACATAACTCCGCGGCTACTTACAAACGCTATCGGCGTTACATTAAGGTACAAGGCTAATCCCCAAACGTTGTCCCGGCACAGTGAAACGCACAGGCAGAAGGCCCACTCTACCGATATGCGGCTGCTCTACTCTGGAGCGAATTAGCATGAAGGTGGGCGCGTGGCGCATCCCTGTCGCGCGGAGTGAGCCTACTGCGGCCGGCGCCGGCTCGGGGCGCGGGTTACGAGCCTCGGAAGTGTGGTCACGAGGCGTTACCTGCGCCCGCCGCGTCGTTATGACACCGCCGCAATTTGTGCGCCGTTTATAACATAATAAAACATCAATTATTATTCGTCATCACACATTTGAATGTGTCTGCTGGCGTCCCGCCGAGCCGCGCGCCGGCCGGTGCGCGCGCGCATGTGACGCTACATTAAGCCGCAGGCGTCGGCGTCGCTCCGCCGCGCAAACTTAACGAACGCCAGAGCTCACTCATTACGCTAAAGCTCCGCACTGCCAGCACCAGCACACCCCTCACACGATGTCGTAGAGTAAACATTACACTTGTGTCTATTCTGATTAATTGCTGAACATGATTGCTTGCTTAACTTATTCTTTGCAAAATACTTACATACCGACTGAAACTTAAATAAGCCCTTTCTGCGAGGAGATTGAAGTACATGAGGTTTAACGTAATGTTATAAACGAGTCTTAAGTGAATGTGACGCGCACCTCGCTAAGTTGTTAAGTGGGTGTTATAATTGTAGGCAGGAGGGCGCCGGTAGCCGCGCGCATACATGTCGCGGGGTGCAGGTGCCGGCTGCTGGCGGTTCAGTCAGCAGCGCGCGCGGACAGCACTGCTGTCAGCCCCCAAACTCCGCCACGGCAGCAACAGTGAGCGGCCGGTGCCGGTGCCGGGAACATAGCTGTTTACATAATCAGCGCATGTACGTACCTCTCAGATTATAATAAAGATAAATTCATCATGTATTTCGTGTTTCTGAAATAATTGCATGATTATAACAAACTTTGTTGTTTAGCATATTATAATTATAATAAGTTGTTCGCGTCACTCTAATTAATTATTATCAGGTCGTTAACTGCGGCCGTCTGCGCTCGCTACATTCTCACTGATTTAAGCGAGCACATCGAAATGATACGAGTATCTCTTTATACCAGTTGATATCACATTTACTTTGTCGTTTATTAAATACTGAATCTGATCTTTTTTGGTTCTTTAGAGTACCTGACGTGTGACGTACAGTTGTCGGCAAGAACCGTCGATTAATATGCTTATTATGACTATTGTAGGCAAATCAATTACACTGTTTTAGAATGTAATTGGTTTTATTTTAAATTTTATAACAAAGTTAGAGCTCCGTCCGATGCGGCCATAATAATATGTAGAGATTAATTAATATGTGTTCAGTATAATGCATTAGGTTAAATTATAATAGTGATGTGTGTATTATACGAGTCAATGTGTACAGAATAATAGCAAGTTCCCATACATTTTTATGCTGATATCGATTTAAACCGTTTGAAAGAATATTAGAAACATATTGCGAGTTTTATATTCAGAGTTCTATTGCGGGGTTAAACAAAACTTATTCTAGTGTTCGAGAACCCGCAAACAAAATATATCATGACGCACATGAATTGAATGAAATCTGTTTCTAGTTAGATTATTGAACGTGGCTTTTTGCAGTTTTAAGGGCAATTAATGTGGGATATAATTGTATTACTAAGTTTTTCATGTCCTGCTTAAAGATGTTTCCAAAACATAAGCCTTTGACGCTCAGGCTGTTCAGAAACTAAATTAGAAGGTTAAATAATTTCCAGGTGTGATCACCGAAACGCTTCTTCAGACATAAACTGTAGGTCTAGTCAAAATTGAAAATAAAACAAAATAACATCAATGTGAGCCAGGAGCTAGCTTGTCGCGGAGGACTGGACATTGTAATGCAGGTGATACTTCACGTTATGTTTAACATAATACGAGAGACAGACACAGCATCTCGCTTCTCGGACTGCACCAGGGGGAGCGGTGCGGGGGGCGACGCGGGGTAGCGGGCGGAGGAGTGGGAGGGGGGAGAGTCGGGGGATGCTGCTGCTCCCGCTAACTCGGAGCTAAAAGGATTATTAATGATGCGCGCATCGCACACGTATTGTACCCGGAGGAATTCCAAGTCAAGCTCACACGGTATGTAAATGACTCGCGCTTTTTTCTAGAAAACTGAATGTAAGTGGTAATGAGTTTACCTACCCCTATCCAACTAATACTATAAATGTGAAAGTTTGTGAGTTTTATGAATATTTGTTAGTCTTTCACGCTCAAACAGCTGGAACAATTTCGATAAAAATTGGTATGGGGTTAGCCGACCCCTAGATTAACACATAGGCTACTTTATAACCGTCTGCGTTTGAGAGTGTAATATTTTTGCAGCTAAAACAGATATTTGCGAGGACGAAGTTAAAACACACCATAAAGAGCTTTTTAAATGGTCATTTTTACTTTTACCGGAAATAAAAATAAGTGTACATCTACATAATATTTAGAATTGGGTTTAAATCATAGAAACTATTTATTGATTCAAACCAACCTGAAGGGAAAACAAATAACAATTTTATAAAAGAATCTGTCTGTGAATACGTTCCACAAGTTAAGGCAAATACGTACACTTAAAAACTTTCAGACATGATAGGGGCAGCAGATAGGGGCCTGCACAAGTAGGTACAACGCAGACTCGAGAAGAGGCGCGACGCACGGGGAGACTCAAGCTAAAAGGAAACTTTCTTTACTCCTGCCAATGATGGAATTTATATTTAGGTGACCCTAGCCTATATAATAAGCGGCTGAGCGTTTTGAGTTTATGATATCGTTCAAACTGATGGAAACGCCTGAATGAACAGCGCACAAAACAGAGAAGTGGCAAAAGTAGGAGGCTAAACCCAGAAGTGACTGTAGTAAGGGAATAAAGGCGCTTGTAACCGCTCATACAGCTACGAGTTGCTCTTTTTGAAAATTTACATCTCCATCTCTAAAATCTGATTATTTCACGTAAAGACATAATTTTGGACCCTCTTTATAAGCAATTGGTGGAGAAAACGGTAGTTTTTACGAAGGACAGTATTTATTCAAATGATTGACTTTGAGAAAGATTGGTTTCAGTAACCTCTTTTTATAACCGAGAGACAGTTCGCAAGTTGTTTTGGTAATAAAATTGTATCAGTTTTGGAGGAACAAAACTAGTGATAAAATAAAACTTGTAAAAATTCTAGATTACATTCATCTACCAAACAAAATACGACAGAGTAGGAGGCACAATCGTTTTGTAATAAAGTAGCTGTGACATATGGACCGGCAGACACGATCAAAAACCGCGAATCTTTTATTTTTTTTGGTGTTCGATTACAGAACCTTAAACGGTTTACTTAATAAAATAAAGATCATTCAAAATTGCAGGAAGAATACGGACTCATAAAGTACAAGTGTCCGAGAGCTTCCCCCTGTTCGTGCCAGTTAAAATAACAGCAAATATGAACGGGCCGAGGCGACGACAGCCGGAGACTGATTATTTTGTAACTCCAAACGTTCCTCATGTTCGTACTACACTCTACTAATAATAAATCAGTATTAGGTATATCAAGGTATCCAGTCTAAATAATTGTTGGTCATATTTCTCGCCTAGTCAAACGTTTTTTGAATGCAGCAGGCTGCTATAAAGAATTTGGTTGAATAATAAAGGCATTTATACCGACTACAGTTGTCAGTGTATTAACAATATACATATAACTTATAAAGTGGTATTTTCAGCTGTCCTGCCCTTTGCGGTATTTGCATAACAAATATAAAAAACAAAGAAAATTTGAACTCTGTTTAAATGTGCGCGTATGGGGAGGTGCTGCAGGGCGCATGATATCGGCCTACACCAGCACTGCGGGCCCGGCGCTGCCGGCGCGCGCTCTCTCCGCGCCAAGCCGGCCAGGTTAATGCACTGATTCAATAAATACTACTCAGCATGCATTTCTCCATGTATGGCAGCCAACGTACAAGGCAAATAATGTGATTAGTTTATGTTAATTACTCCTATGTATTTTCCGATTTACCGTATGTAAAGTAACAACATGCTTAGGGATAATTAAATATTACCATAAGTTCTTTAAATTAAAAACCAACGCGGAAGTGTTGTCGTTTTCGTGGGCCGGAACTAGGGTTACATGAAAGGCAAAAATCCAATACTGCAGTGATCGTTATGTGGAAAGCACGATGTTTGTGGTGTGCGGTAATTTGGGCGACAGGTGTGTGTTGCGTGCGCGCCCCCGGGCCCGCTCCCCGCGCCGTGGCAAAGTTCAGCGCGGTCCCAGGCGGCGGCGCGCGCGCAGCCAGCCGGCCGGCCGATACGACCGACACGTGTTATTACGCTCGTAAACAACGCGTGACTCCATCATCCGCTAATTCACTTACGTAGATGACATTATTACAACCGAATTACACCTCGCAGCCAGTCGACGCACATTTTACATCGATTACATTACGGTGATTTGATGCCGTTTCGATTGTAATTTTAATATAATTTGTGGCAGTGCGATAAAAAATGCCATTAGTGTATTGTCTAGCAGTTTGGAGAAAGATGAAGAAATTAGTAATGATCGGTGTCGGTAATGAGTCACCGGCGAGGTGAGAGCTGTGGCGGTGGCGTAGCCGTGGCGTGGCGCTGTGTGCTATCAGCGGAGTGATTTACTAATATGAATGTTGTTGCGATAAGTGTCCAGATAACGTTATCAGTGGTGATCAAGTAAGGCGCGCCCCTGTAGGGCCAGGCCGGGCGCGGGCCGCCGTGTTCACGTGCAGACTGACTTCTTGTGTGCAACTAACTGTACGAGGCAGGTAAGGCGCATTCGCCGCCGCTTCTCAAGATCCGAGTGACAAAAGGCTCACATCGAGTTAATATTATTTGCGGAGGGTGTAGGCAGGGCCCCCGGGAGGCAACCCTTGCCTGACCCCGCTAAATCACAATACGCCACCTGACCCTACATAAGTTTCGATAAGGGATTATTGTCGAATTACTTGGGCCGAGTTATTTATAGGAGATGTTCGGCGACACCCGACACCCGCTGCAGGTGCGGCAGTGCTCTCACAAGTATCGGTCACACACAATAACATCGCATAGGTATAAATGTTTTTGACTTTAACGAAAATAATTCAACTGTCAGGACGTAAATTGAGATTTTGCATTGTTTTTATTTAGATCTCTTTTACCACCTAACATTTCTCAGGAATTAAATTAGCGTCCAGAACATAACAATAATTATAATTTGTGATTGAATTTGTCTTGTTTTGTTTAATGTCTCAATTTATCAAAATAATAATCCAAATTTAATTAATGTTGTCGATTGCCCATGGGTAATAAATAAATTCCATATCCGTCAACAACCATCAACCGTTGTTTAGCTGCACAAAATAAAGTCTAATGAAACAAGATGAGTATGAATTATTTGACTTCCTGAAACAGGTGTCACACACTCAGTAGATAAAAGCTGCCAACTTTCGCAGGGATTAGTTGCTAACGTCGCGAAGTCGATCATGTCATCATTCATAATGCTTGCTGTCAACTAACTTCGGCGCCAGATGGGCTCACGACACACACTATTGTCACTACAAATATTATAAAGTTACTGACAAAGTATGGGTGGCTGCTTAGTTAACACAAAATATTTAATGCATGCAAAGTGGAGTTACTTAATAGCAAAATTAATGATATTGATAGATTTATATTTAATTCGTTTTGAAATAGTTAGGTATTTTTGTTAACTATGAATTATATCTAGTTTAGTTTGTTTTGTTTTTTATACGATGACAGCAAGTTATCATCCCACCTGTGAGGGCGAGTCCTGACTGCATTATAGTAAAATTGAGCTTACCATAGAGATCGTCGTATTGTCCGTGTGCGTGCGCAAGTTGCGGTCGCGGGCGTACGAACATCACTAATCACAATATTTCATAGCGTCGCATTAGTGCGGTGAACGAGCGCGACGTCGAAAACGAACGAAATTTATATCGATACGAACAAGATTAGCTAGTTAACACTAATGACTTATACAAGATACGATGTAACGACGAGGTTTGCACTTAACAGTTGCGTACGCGCATAACAAATGCGCCTAGAGCTCGTTAGGCGTAAAAGGAACATGTACAATAAATGTATCGGGGTTCGGTATCGGTTTCAATTTGTATAGCAAGGTGGTGCCGCGGGTCACAACAATGTGCCCCCGATGTGACCCCGGAGAGCGGCCTCCGGGCGCGGCGGGATCAAAGGCTCAGGAATTAGGCGCGGACTTTATGAATGGGAGCCGCGACACAATGGCTGCGAGCGGCGGGAGCACTGTTTGTTTGGGCGAGCGGGCAGCGTGCGGAGTCGAGCGGCCGCGGGTACGGGACACACACTGGCACTGGCATCGATCGCTCGGTGCTGGTCTACTGACCGTGTCGCTGCTGGTCGGGCGGCGCGCGGTGCGGCGGCGGCCAGGCGGGCAGGTCTCGCAGGCGCATGGAGCAGTCGAGCGGCTGGTCGCGCAGGGCCAGCGCGGGCATGGCGCGGCCGCGGCCGCCGGTCCTGGGTCGCGCCGTCTCTTCGGTGCGAGCGTCCGCCCACCGAGCGCGTCCGTGAGACACTGCCGTGCGAGCGCTGCTTTTTTCCGACGGTTTTTTTAGCGGGGGCGGGGCGAGGCGGCCGGCCAATGGCGGCTCGCGCGCGGCCCCCGCCCCGCCGCCCCCGCGACTCTACTCTTATTTACGTGCCGTATATTAAAAGGGTTTTCCGCGTGCCGTTATGGATTTTCTTCGGCGTCGCTTTACATACGCCGAGCGGGCCGCCGCCGCCCGCGCCAGGAATGCCGCTCGTCTCACGATCCTCGACACACAAAAACTCGCTCCTCTCCTCCATTCATTTCGTCGGCTGCTCTAGTTTTTGTCGTCCACTGGAGTTTGGGTTTCTCAAGGCTCACTGATTTAAATTAGAAATCACGATTTATTTGTCTCCCGGCGCGGTCAATGAGTATCTGCGGAGTACACACGCGTGTCTGGGGGTGCTGGAGCCGGCAGAGGCCAGCACTGAGTGTTACGTCACGCAGGCTGTGGGCGCGGGGTCACTGCCCGCCACCACTGCTGAACTTGAACCTGTCGCTCACTAATTAACATGTCACTCCGCACCGGCACACTGTGCTGTTTGTTGCCTCCACGGCGCACGGCTGAACTCCAAGGGCACTTACAACATGCTAAACATAGTATCTAGTGTTCATTGTATGTATTCACCGTCAAAATTTTACGATTCCAATGAACTCTTCTCAGACAATAACCAGTTAAGTTTCGATTCGATTGATCCAGCTTTATTTTGGTTTGGTTCGACGACTTAGGCTGCTCTGGTGAGTATTTAGGTACCTGTTTATCGTTGATACACTTTGTGCAATATAATTACTAAAAATTTCGCGCGTATTTTCTAGCTCTATCTTCTGCTTACTGGATCATCTCATTTACAGCGTTAACTATGCTCAATAGATAATTATTGTTCAATTGGCGATTCGTCGAGGACAACATTAGGTATAACAAAAATAAATGATTCATGCGCAGACATCACTCGTTATAATAGCTATGTAACTAATGAGATGCTTTAGATATAGACCACTGAGCATAGACAAATACCTATCGCCAAGTATACAGTGTACGTTGCCCTGCTCGGGTCGGAAACTGAGAATAAATGTGATTTCTGTAGCGCCAGGGCGGTTAGTTAGGGTTAGAACACAATGCACGTGTTATAGTGTGTGCTGTGTAGGTGCGGACGCGAGTGTGCGGGGGTACTAGGCGCGCAGACAACAAAGGAGCCACTCTGCCATGCACCAATATTCCTGCGACATGCTTAGCTTCAAACCTATGCCACAATAAGAGTTGGTGACATACAGGAGACTGTATGTCAGCTATAAGTATGGTAGCTCTTCTCTATGGAGGCACAGAGAAGAGCTACCATTCGTAAAGCTGAATATTTCAAACTTTTTCTTACGTCAATTGGTAGGCAATGAGAGACGACACTGTAGTGTAACTACAGTGTCGAAAGTGCATAGTAAGTATGGCTCAAGCTGAAACATAAAAACAGCCTTCCAACCTTACTAGGCCATTTTTTCATGCTTTTAACAGAAGATTTTATATTACCTAGGTTTAAACTATTTCTATAGACAAATCAACAAACCGAAACACGACGGGATTTCGTCTGTTCCCTTCGAATGTTTCCTTATGGAATTTTTATAGCTACCGTGTGGCTCTTGCCGAATCTCCCTAATTAAAATTTAGTTTACCGTTTTGGTACAGCTCTTGATACTATCGTTCAAAGCGTGGAGTTATGATGTCGCCTACTTATAATAATATATACAAGCATGCAAGTACAAATAATACCAGTGCCGTATTTTAGAGTTCCTTCATTACAAACAATTACATTTTAAAACTTAGATATAAATATTAATATTATTGTAGAAGAAAATAAGGTACCGTAACAATGAGATTATACTTGTCAGTCTGTGTTACGGGTGTGGAAAGGTTTGCCCGCCGCAAGTATTCCTCATTGTGTTCTAAGGCGAGGGTGCGAGGTGAGCAGTGTCGGCACCGAACCTGCACCGCGACAAGTGACACGCGTGCTGGGTGCACTCTGCCCACCGCTACCGACACCACGATACATAAGCAGTCGGTCACTAACCTAAATTAGGTACCAAAAAATATATGTCAGTGACATATTATACTATGTGGGTTGCAAAAGATTATCTACTGTAGTCTGCTCGGATACAAGATCGTCGTTGTTGCTAACTCTTCAATTAAGTTATAACATTGAATGCTTTTACTTGAAAATGGAATACTTTCCTCTGTAAAATATACTGAGATTGAGATCCGGTTATTTTATGACGATAAAGAAAGGTACCTTTGTGGTAGAGTTTTGTTTTTCTTATGCCTTCGGTCTTCCTTCCCACATCCAATAATAGGCTTCTCTTAACATATTTCGCGATAGATTTCCGACTAAGCTTGCCTCCCATGTATCGCTATCGTACACAGTATAGTGAGACACTTCACTAGCGACGCACAGGGTTTATGTCTCGTGCCACACTCAGACATCCCTATGTGCGAGGGGTGTCACAGTCACAATAACAACAGCTCCAATTCTATGAGTATCCCTGTGCTAGCCAGGTGCGAGCTCGCGGCTCGTGCTGCGCGTATTGCACTCGGTAACAAAACACAGAAGACCCACATAATTCGTTCTGTTTTTTGGTAGTATCACAATGCGTGAGTGCAGAAGGCCTAGTGTGGCAGCTTTACAGTGGCGCGTGGATGTCACAACACTGGGATGTGGGTCAGGGTGACGTCACGCGGACAGCTGCCGCCCCCGCACCTGGACCGCCACCCTCACACGCCGCATGCAGATTTACTTCACAAATTGTACACAACGTCAAATCCGTAAGCTAGCGAAGCCGGCAATTAAAAAAACACATCTATTTATTCTGTCTGTTATTGATTTTACTGTGTGCTGACAATAGACGTCATAAATGGAGAAAGTACCTACGACGCAAATGAAACCTTAGATCCGTTAACATCATAAAATACTGCAAGTCTATTGTTCCGGCCAAACCCCGGAGCATGTTCATTTTTTACCGGACCGCGGCCGGACAAAGCCCGGCTCCGGCACAAGGCCCGCAAGTGTTTGTTATGCACGGTTATAAATACCCATAAAATGTTTTGCCAAAACACACTACAACGGTTTTTTGAGTAAAAGAAAGTTTTAGACGTTTTCGTTATTTTATTAGTCTGCTTTGTCTCGCTTTTTTAACTTCCCAGTAACAAGGCGAGTTGTGGGTACAACTTGCACAAATCTTATATCTTATCCGCTAAACAAATTGTAGTCACACGATAATAACAACATTGCACATTGCGATAACAGTTATTTCGTTCAAAACTCTACAAGTATTTTAATTGAGTTTTTGCTTTGTAGTCAAATTTTTAACCCCCGACGCAAAAAGTAAGGTGTTATAAGTTTGACTTATCTTTCTGTGACATCTTAACTTGCGAACGGATGCAGTGGTTACATTTTTATTAAAGGTCCCTAATGTGCTAGTGTTCTTAGACATGTTTGATGAACATGGGTTGAGCAATTTAAAAGTTGTGGAGGGTGAAAGTGGGACGATTAACCGAATTAAGTTAATTTTTAAAGTGAAATTAAGTTCTAGTGTAGGAGATTTTTTGTGTCAGAACAGATGTATTTTATTAAGATTTGTCGGCACAACATTAACATGTTACAATTCAGCTAGTCAGACAGCTCACCTAGTCAGGCCGGGCGCGTTACAGTGCGCTGTCCTACAGAGCACTTGTGGAGCGTCGCCACCAAGTATTGTGGACAATGGTCCGGCCGCCACTCACCTGCACCCCCGGCCTAACAAAGAACCTTGTACTTGTGACTCTTGTGAGGAATAATAGTACACGCTCAAAGTACGCGGGGTCGCGATATTAGGAGACCAACACGCAGCAAGAAAATATTAAATGTAAATTTTATATAAATTAGTATAAAGTACGTGAATATACTATTTGGTATTGTTTAAGTAGTAAATAAAGTGTCGATAATCGCACGGAGCCCGGACTACGTATGTGTATCTCCGTTGTTTGTCATCAACTCTTGAAACGTAATTCTTTAGCACTGTCTTGTGGCGAAGTAGTGACTTTAAACTACAATTGAATGAGAATACAAAGTATCCCGTGCATGTGTTTCTGTCTATGTGTATGTGTGTCCGTCCATTGATTCGCGCGACTTCCGGCGGGGCAGACAATGTGCCGGACTGTACCTACGCTCGCACTGAGCTAATTGCACCCTCCTCCCCTCACAACTTTGTCACAACTACTCTCTGTACTTAGATTAGAAATGAGTACCGTAGGGCCGCCTGTACTTACTTGTGGTTTGGTAAAATACCTCATTTTTGTAAATAATCTGGCTCTTGTAGCTATTCCCCCAATGATAAGAATAACTAGGAATACAGTAATTAACACAAAAAGTATTTATGTCATTTTTTAATGAACATAACGTACCTGCTAATCAGTTTAGAAGTCTGACAAGTTTATTAAGAAAAATACCTTAAACATTAATTTTAAATGCTAGCCGACTAAGAATTACCGATAACCAGATAGGGCCAGACATAGGCAGGCTGTTGTACTCGTAGACTGGCCGTGGACCTGAGGCTCCGGGGAAGGGAGACGAGCACCGAGACGTGACATGAACACATCACCAGCTGTCACAGCGGATCCTGATAATATTGTTACGAGTAAGAAGCTACGTATAATTGCGATAATTATCGCTAACGAGTTAATTAGGCGCGCAGTGACACCCCGCTAACCGTGACGGTCACACCGCCGGCGCCACAGGTAAGCCTGGGACCTGCAGCAGTTTGCCTTATAGTCACAACTCTGATAAAGGAGAGGTTATCCTATTTTCGTTCTTACTATTCCTGTACAAAATAAGCTCGAGGAGAGGATTGTTTTTAAAATCGCTTCAGAATGTGAATACCCTAAAAATATATGTATGAACAGAAAGTTTACTTAAACATTGCAATCCTGGTGTGCCGATACGCTGATGATGTGGCTTGAATTCTAATTCTATGATTACTGGACTTTCAGTTAGGAAATGTTGATATTGTGAACCCGATAAAATAAACTTAAAACATTTAGCGATTAGTACCAGGAATAATGTACGCGGGGGTGTCCAGTGCAGGGTGTGTGCGGTGCGGGGCAGGAGGGGGCGGCGGGGGTGCGGGGATTCATCAAACGGCTTCAATTGTGATCCTCGCAGCCTCCGAGCCGGCATTGTGTCGGCTGAGGGCACACGTGACGCCGTGATTACTGACTACACATACTGTACGGCTACACGCTACTAATCATCTGGCTACTCTGGACGGAATACGTAAAGAGTACCAACAGACTTCCTCTATCGAAGCGGTACGGAGGATTTACTACGAAATAAGTTCGCATACAATAATTGAAATCGTAATTGATTGGTGCTTCTCCGGAGAGCCTATTTTATTTTAGGAACTGCAGTACGGATCACGTATTATTATATGACATTTTCAGATTGCCTAGACTCGTGTTCCACCTGGTAACGAACAAATATCCTATACTTAGTGTTCAAGGAACTCTATAATACGACAATATTCTCGGCGCACAAAGCTAATAATATTGTATAAAGTTGTGTAAATATTCGTCCGCTCCGATCCCCTAATTTTATGCCCCACATGTTGGGGTAATGAAATCAATTTGGAGCGGAGGGCCGGCGAACATATTTGTGGATGACAGCAGGTAAACGAGTTCTATTCCCGGGCACTCGAGAGTGAGGCGAGGTGTGCCGAGCTGTGAGGAGCGTGGCGTCGCCTGACGGATGTGACGTGAGGAGCTCTCTCGCAGCTCGCTGGCGCAGCTCCAAGGGACGCCTCAACAGGCTGCCGGGTCGAGCGCGTTATGCCCTTCTACCTCACGCTTTGGAGTTGTGGACAACAGTTGCCGCATAAAAATTGATGGGTTTATCGGTATGCCCTGCGGTGGCTGAGCTCTCGTGGCCTCGGCTCGCAGCCTGCCGGGAGCTGGCCTGCCGGACACTGTGTGCTGGCGGATGGAGGCTTGCATTATTGATGCCGGCGGCACAACAACCTGTTGTCGTCCCGACGACAATATTGACTCACTAATATTTGCCTAAAATGCTCCACGTTTAATAAGCTCGCCTCTGACCGCCGGCACCGATATTATAAGGCATTTATTTTATAGTATTCCCATTGGCTGCAGTTGGGGAATTGGCAAACAGAATTTCGAGTATGTTATAAATATTGCTAAGTATAATAACACTCGGGAAATTATTGTACACGTCTGTTTATCGAGATAGTGGTGGAAAACCGGCCAAGTGCGAGTCGGACTCGCCCACGATGGGTTAAGTAGCAGCAAGTAGAGATATAGAATTTCTTGAAGTTCGTTGTAACTTTGCTCGATGAAATAATAATAACATTACAATTACCTACATTATGGGATTATAATCTAACAATATGCGGGCCCATATAGGCCTGTGATGCCTAAACAAGCTAATATATGTCCAGTTTGACAAGAAATATTTCCAAAAATATTATCAATTTATGTGCCTCCTCGCGTAGTTGGTCAAGGTGGTAATAACGTTGCAGGTTAGGATTTCATCATCATCTTCCTGCCCTTATCCCATTTTACTTGGGGTTGGCGCAACATGTTTTTTTTTTCTCAACATGTTGCTAATAGATTTGGCTATGGTTTTATAGTCGGCCGCCTGCCTGACACTAACCCTCTTTGGGAATGCGATTGTTGGTGGCTTACCCGCCACCATTCGGGTGACCCAAGGTGTTTGGTACAATGCACTGAGTCTTAAGGTCCATTAGTCGCCTTTTACGACACCCAGTGGAGGATATGGGGTGGCGCTATTCTTTATATCCGGACACCACACGGAACTTTTTGGTTGCAGGAACGTTGCAGGTTAGGATTTATGACTTATTAAAAAAAATCTACTAACTAGATCTTGATCAAACCAATTTTCGTTGAAAGTTTACATTGTAATCATATATATTTTTCAGTTTGTTAATTTCAGTATTTCAGAAGTTACAGGGGGGGGGGGCACTTTAAAAGAGTCTCTCGCGCAAAGTAATCAGTTTAGAAAAAAAATATATTGGAAACCTTATATCGTTTTTAAAGATCTATCCATTAAGACCCCACACATATTGGATTGAGGAAAATAAAATGTTTTCAGTTCCATGTATGGGAGATCTCTCATTTGTTTTTTTTTTTTCAATTTTAGCATAAAAAAAATTATGCTGTTGAAAAAATACATCTACCTACCAAGTTTCAACAGTAATCAGTACAGCTCTTATAGTTTCTGAAAATTGTGGCTGCGACACACGGACGGACAGACAAACATGACGAATCTATAAGGGTTTTGTTTTTTGCCATTTGGTTACGGAACCCTAAAAACGGATTCTGGAAAAAATATTTGTGTTTATTTCAGAACTATCAAATGCAATGTAGAGAAATCCAAGTAAAATGACTAATAATAGTGTTTGGAAATTAAATTAAAGTGACTGTCATTTATGTAGTTTATGTACAAGCTACCAGTATATGCCAGGGTGTCGCTGTCGACGGAAACGTCTAGGAGGACATCATCATCATCGTCAGTACAGGTATATTCACAATGGAAAGTCTACCGCGTAGGCAGTAGGAACCTATTGTGCTCACTGCTTAAGTGCATTAATATTCCACTTGCCGGTGGTAGAGAGCTCGATGCTGAAGGCAGACCTCTGACTTAGTGACTACGGCGGTTGATCTCTTAACGCGGCATGCGACAGTTTCTTTTTAGATTGCAGGTCGACTTTTCTTGAGAAGGAATGTTGCAATGAACTCTTAAAAAATAGTTTTTAATAGTTACGTTCTAAAGTAATTTAGGCAAGGCCTGGTCAGGCCTCGGTCACTACTCTCATAGGTAGGTCACCGTCACTGTCTTGGGGTGTAACCAGCTATGTGTTAACTGTTATACTAGGAACATGAATTAACTTCGCTTTGTAACTTGCTGCAGTTTTGTTGAATTCCGTTTGATTTAGCAACGCCAGGTAAGCACTTAAGTTTTTGTGAGCGGCTCTAGGACACAGCGCGCCTATTTTAATTGGAACATTAACATTTATTGTCTCTTTAACATGAACACTGGTTTACGTTTCTGATTCAAAGTTTAATATGATTGCGGTTGTGTCTGGCACACCGGCGTCCTACGAATCGTAAAACTGGTCGTAGTGGAACCTAACACTGATATTAAACTAGGCAACACACTACATACAAATGTTGCAATTGAATTTAAATCCGCATGTAATTATTACTAGTACCGTGAGCGTAAAATTCGTGGAACATAACTAATAAAACATTCTACAAGTTTTCACTATTAATCAATTAATATGAATGTGTGAGCACGCAATGCGCTGTCAGGTTAACGCGAGGGCGCTTGTGAACTGTTGCGAGTCAGAGGCCATAGCTCGAGCAATGCAAGATGTGGCAGACACTAGTGTATGGTACATGAGGCAGGTAGTGTGTTGTAGGTGTGCAGGGTACCTGTGATGACGGAGGCGCGGCGCTGCGCGGGCGGCTCGCGGGGCGCGTGGGGCGCGGGGCGCAGGGGGCGCGCGGGGCGCGGGGGGCGCGCGGGCGGCGGGCACGCGGCGCCGGCCAGCAGCCGCTGCAGCCGCGAGGCCGGGTACACCAGCCATGAGGTCGGCTCGCGCCGTCTCTGCAACAACAGCGAAGATGAGGATCATACAGCCTCCTCCAATAAACCAATAACACCTCTAGGGTAGTTTAAAGTACTGCTCGTGCTCCTTTAATTAGTAACCATTAGACTAAAAACCTTTTATTCAGCCCTAAAGAAAAAAAAAACTTTCTTTGACAAAAAAGACACATACCTATAATAATTACCATTAATACATCTCATATATCAAGTGAGGTTTATGATGTCACAGATTACGTGCACTTGACAAAAAGTGTGAGTCGCGTGTCGGCGCGCGCGCAACCCTTCCGCACAGGTGGCGTTAGAAGACGCAAAAACCCTTAGAAAAACACAAGGCCGCGCGCGCCGGCACAAAAAACTCCTCAACCCTTTGTCCCCTTGTGCTTCTATCGCCGTTTTTTATAAGTGTAATTACGTGGCTATCTAACGCCGAGCCACTGCCGGAACTAATTAGCTGTTAGATTCCCACGGTGCTGTACTGTGGAGCGCGACTTATTTCATATCCGTGTGTTGTGAAGTGCAACCCTTCAGGAGGGCCCGGGCAGGCGCTGGGCCGCCGCCCGCCCGCCGGTTACATAATTTAATAGGCTTAAAGCCGCACATAGCGGGAGCCTTCCCTTTTCAGTATCAAAATATAAAGCGGTGTAAAGTACATAGAGGAGGCGTCGCGGCGCCGGCGGAGGCGGTGCTCCGTCTCGCTCACTAATGTATTCACGTTTCCCGAGCCGCTCATTTTTTATCGCAGTCGCGCGGCGCATTAGAATTTCCAGGCGAGAAAATCTCACGCACACTGCGACCCCGCTGGGCCGCCGTATGAATTGTGACCTTATCACGTGCACACACGGTGCAGTATGGAGCCGCCGGCTGCACGTGTGTGCGGGGGGTGGTCGGAGGTCTGCGGGAGGGGCCGGGAGGTTCGCTACATTGTAAATTCGCGCGGGGAAATGCGGGCGGGTTGTGACGCGGGCGGCGCGGGGCGAGCGCGGCGGTGCGGGGGGCGGGGGAGGGGGGGGGGTAGGAGGGGTAGTGAGGGGGGGGGGGAGCGCGTGTGCGGCTCGATAAGGAGCGTCCTCCGCGTCTTCCGCTCGGCCGCTCAACACTAGACGTCGCGTACTGTACGCTAATCGACACTTTAAAATGTCCAAACCAACATCACAACCACATCCTAACACATACATACTCACGAACCACAACTTTCGCTACTACAATAAGCCCGCGTATAGTTGTGCAACACCTATTGCCAATAAATGACTTTTACCTGTAAATATGTATCTAATACTCTGAAACTTTAAACCAGAAATAACTTTATTAATGTCTTCCAAAAAAGTTTCAGGAGCAAGTTAGCTTAAGCTAAACCCTTTTTGATAGAGTCACTAAAGAGCCGCGTACTTGTAGCTACAACCTGGTTATACTTTAAAGTAATTTGCGAAATCAATAGAGCCGACTCCTGACCAACTAAAATGCTGCATGTACTTAATTGTCCACATCCCGGCCGAGTGCCCCGGCCGGGTCCAGTGCGTGGCGCACGGAGATACGCAATCATCCCCGGACACTCTCACACTTGGCCGCGCGCACCGAAACTCCGTGACTCTGGCTTATCTAAACACTGCTCACAAATAACAACACGCACTGTAACAACAAATACCCAGAGCCAAGAGAAAGCTAACAATAGCCAAGCAGAAGACATGTTCAACAGAAAACCTCATTATATAAAAGTTGTCATAAAGTTTTCCAGCGGTGACCCGCAAATGTTTTGTTTTATGAACGTTTAACGCTTAGCTTTTTACGGTTAGGAGCACAACTATGGGTTACTAGTACATACCTACCTAGTTATAGCCTAAAATTTAAGCGATTCTAGTTAAACAATCTGAGCACATATGGACTAGGTACAATTAATGCTACCTTACTGCGAGGAAGTTCTTATTTTGTAAATGAGAATCGATATGCAAATGGCGAAGTCCTTCTTAATCTTTATGAGCGTTACTCTGCTTTCATTAGTGTCTCCGAAAGAGTAGGAGTAACAAGTTTCTTCGCCTATTTATCAAATTTTGGAAGTAACAACAACCTTTGTCAATTTGTCAGTATTTTATGTATAGTAAAGACTTGTAGTCAACCAGATAATAGATGCTTGCAGCACTTCTGTATGGCTGAGAGAGTTCGCCAGGAGCCGGCCACTAATGAAGGCTGCACAGGCGCGTGTCAGTCCGCATTCTAAACTTGAGCGATATTAAACAAAGACCAGCACTGTCTAACTTTAAGACGCTGTTTCCTCCTGCCCCCTGCCCCCCCCCCCCCCCGCTTTCGCGAGGCTCGCGAGCTCTCTCCCCCCTCCCCCCTCCCCGCGGGCAGGCGAGAGCCTCCCGTCTCCTTATCTTTTGAAATGTTATTTAACGGGACATTTTGTTTGTTGGGACGACGCTCACTCAATGTACATAAATATATTTTGATAATCCTTTGAATTTGTTGATTCGGAGACCGCTTTGCATATCAATGGCTGGTTCTAGTACCATTCTCAATGGATGTTTGAAAGTGCCTCAGTTCCAACTACGTAGTTACTGCTAGACAAATAGAAAGACTTTTTCAAACAACTAGCACAACAGTTGTAATCGAACCCGGGATCGACTGCTATGCGCCCTGTAGTAGTGTCATGTTGACGGATATAATATATTTCGGTAAACTGTGGAAGAGAGAGCCTTTGCTCAGGCACAGGTACTGCACAAGTTCCTGAAATCCAATAAAAGTATAACAACCAATACTACGGTTGCTTTGATTCCTACAGTACCTACTTGCTTACCTACATGTATAGAAAAATGTAATGAGTAATAAAAATGCGTTGATAATTGCGTTACTTTTATTAAGATAAGAATTGTCACACGGCTGCCTCCCCGAGGTCGCACCACGCGCTCGCCAGCCCGCAGCCGGCCTACCCACCGCTGTGCGACGCGCGCTGAGTGAGCCGTATTGTACGCGGACGATGATCTCTCACTCATTCCGCTGTAATCACTCTATTCGCAAAAATACTTGATTACCATGTATTCATCATGGTAAAAACATCTATCAAAAGCTATTTCTGATACAATGATACTACTTACTCCATAATAAAATACACTACACTTGGTATTGGAAACAAATCAGATAATTTTCTGTGGGGTTTTTTTTCCGATTTATAATAATTAGGAAAAATGGAACATCTGTATGTGGCTGCGAACCAACAAAATATGTAATAGTGTACTAAATACTAAGAAAAGCGTCGGAGGTTGCTAGGCAACCCACGATACACAACGCGCTCTACAACATTTACACTAGTCTTGCACGCCGACGTCGCTCTACATCAGTATGTACGTTTCGATACACGTAAGTAGACCACATATTGATGGGCCTTCTTATCACTTACGCTAAGTGAATATAGTAAAACATGCAGCTCTCGCTCGAGTACTTATAAATATGCGCTCACTTCGCGATGAGGTGAGAAATACTTAATGGAGTGTGAAAAATGGCGGCGCACGGAGCTCTACTGAGCAGCTCATGTGGCACACCAGGCACTCACAGCGCTGCATAATGCACGCCGCACTGCCCGGTGCCCGCACTCGATCACCACAGACCACTCCTTCGAGATGCGATCACACGGATCAGCGGAACATCGTTAGCCTCAAGACTCACATTAATAGAAAATCGACAAATTTCGTTGTGAACATAAAGGATACATATATAAAGTGTTAATGAAATATTTTATACAGTAATACGTACTTGTGTTACTCGAAACTCCCTCCTGTCATATTCGTTACACAAACACATCAATAATTACTTGGCTGGGAGTCGAAGTGAGAACTTCACGCTCGGTAGCCAGGCCTGTACTTTAATTAGGTACCTATTAGTGTTTCGTAGACCTTTAAACAGAATTTCTCTTCATTTATTTTAAAAAGATACATTATTTATTATGGAAAGTAATATAGTAAAAAGCCTTTACCAATAAGTAACTCTAATTTTCAATAGCGTTTCGAAGAGTATAATGTATTTTTTTTTAGGAAGCATACCTAACAATTAGCTCCAAATTAGGAATCAAATCTCGGTCGTCAGTGAATGCTAGTCTCTCAGCAGCTCAGTAGCTCAGCAGCCCACACGCCAGTGGCGGACTGCGAGTGCGCCACTGGCGTGTGTTCCCCGCTCAGGCGTACCGTTTGCCGTCCCCTACAAGGCAGGACTAGTGTGAGGATAATTATAACTTATGCAGTATGTGCATGCGCAGCCGAGGTCAAGGACAGCTCAAGTGGAGCGATTAACTGCCTGCAAAGGTCAGGCGACGTAACGGGACGTGCGCCCGCGCACCCCACCCCGCCCCCCTCGTCCCGCGCCCCTCCTTCGCCCGCCGCTCATTGACGCGACTTGTGAATGTTTGTGAGAGACAGTTAGCCGGCACAGGACACCTGTCACAACACACCAAAATGACAAATTTTCCCACAGCTCACGGAGGTAATGTATAGCTGAAGTTTACACTGGCAAACAATGGAATGAACGACTTTACTTAGGGGTAAATCCTTCGTAAACCTCCTTTACGTTAATATAATATAAATCTTAAGCTGAATTTTAGCATTATGATCACCACCTAACTGGAGTGTGTAGTCCTCAGGTCTTGCATGTCCTGTCTCTCCGTCCGACTTCGGCAGCAGGCAGACACCGTGGGAACCACTAAAACCTTGTCGGCTGGAACAAGTATGTCAAATTGTGACTGTTGAGTGCCGGCACTCGGCGATGGCTCGCCGTTTTATGCTGCACTAAACTTTTTGTGACGAGGGCAGTATTAAAGACATTAATACCAACGACAGCAGAAGGTTAACTGTTTAGATAGACGCTGCCATCAATATACAATAATGACTTACCGCCCGACGAAATGAAAAATAGAAGCACAAAAAATTTCGAAAATGTATAACATTTATTAACTTTTATATTAAGAAATTCATTGACAATCATAAGTTGCATGGAGTGGACCTACTATACGTGTGCAGTGCGTGTTATTGAGTGTTGCCAATCAGGCAGTTGCGCTTGCACTAATCGCGTTTAATTGCTAGGCTTTAGCGTCGCCCGTGCAGCTTTACGACGCGCCCGCGCACCGCTATAAACCGCGCTTGTTAACCAGCGCCCGCGCCGCCGCGCCGCGCGCCAACCTTGAGAGCTGCCCACTGGCGAGCAGCCGCCAGCTTAGGGACTAACATCCCGCGCTCACTCAACATCTTGGTTAGCTAGTCATTCGGTCAGCTATTACACCTAGGTTCTATGTAGAGCACTACAGATTTAGTCAAATATCGAGACTACAGTGTACATAGCAGCCTCGGAATTGAGCAACAGTTGGACTATGTCCTCTGACCTGTCTACCACCTTCCTCTCGGTGTCAACAAGAGCTGCGATAAGCAGCTGTACCTACTGCTATATCTATGCTGGTAGCACTGGTGTGGTAAGCCCAAACTGTGCCTTGATCATCGTCTCGAGATTCCAATTCCATGAGAGTATTTGGGCGCAGTTTGCTGAAGGCATTGCTTTCTCTTCTTTTCACACCCCCGTGCTTTCTCGAGGAGTTCAGCATATTCAGTAGTGAGGTTTTCCCAGCAGCGTGTTGTTGTAGTGGCAGTGTCCGGCTCGCGAGCTCGGCGGGTGCTCAGTATGTGCTGCGCGTGCGCCACAATGGGGCCTCGCGGAGCTTCGGGGAAGGAAGCGCTCTCGCCGCGGGACACCTGCGCCGGCACTCGCGGCACATACTAACCACGCCTAGCATTTACATACGTTCTGTGTAATGCCAGCTAATCGATAAACTACACAATGTTTATAATGCTGTGATTGATACGCAAGGCGTGCCTCCTGAGAGCGTATTAACGTGCGTTGATTAGCGGCGCGCATGGCAAGTGCGGCGGTTCCCACCCTGCAAACGTTTCATGTCGCCGTCTTCTGCTGATCAGGATAATGATCTACTACCTATTAAACATCGGTCGCTACGAGTTTGATAATCTATTGATGAACTCGGTCCACATACAAACAACTGCTGCTTAAATTATCAGGAAACAAACTGGAGTCCCTTAAAGCTGCTGAGGTTATTTGAATCGAGATAGATAGGACAGTGTTTGAGGCCCAGGCAAACGGCGAGCATCTGAAGTGTGGAGTTAAAAATATTTTAACAGCGTCAGTGCCCAGTGTGAGTACCGTAAAAAACCGAAAAAGTAGTAAGTACTACTTTTTCAAAAAATCTTTTATTTCTAAAAATACACTAATAAATTAGCTTTTTTGTTACATTTAGGCCAAAACGCGGGTACAGCTAGCGCTTCATAAAGTTATGATTCCAGTAAATTTGGACCAGAATATCCGTTTTTATGTTAATGACTTCGATCACGAATCAGTCATTTATCATTAGTGTGATATAATAAGGTGACACGACTCAGTACGTGTACGTAGAGCCGCGGGAACATACTCCTGCATACACATGCGCCGCGCGGCGGTTCCCGGAACGCGGCAGCACTCTGCTGGCCCCGTCGCATTTCCGGCCTGCCATTGGCCGCCGCCTGCATGCTCATATCTACATATTGTCACACCGCTACATAATTTGCACAGCCTTGCTGATTGGTAGTGCCACAATAAGTATTCTTATGCGTCAGTCCTCAGCTCTAACGCCAGTGAATGCTAATTAGTGTTAGACAATAGGCGAGGTTCCTGTCTCTTACGAAACTTGGACTCAAGCTTACAGATCTGATATATCATTGAAAATGTGCATAATTGCAATGTATTAACTATAGTAATTAATAGCAACAGAAACTATTTTTTCTAATTAAATTATTAGTTCAATAGCTTGTTGAGTGTTTTATGTCTGCGCAATCGTAGGGAAGTTGGATTATTTCACCATATGTTATTTATGCTAACATATTATGTTATTTATGCTAAACGAGGAAAATCTGTAGTTTTACTTAAAACTGTTCAAGATACTACTTCACAGATGCGACTCTACATTTTCTGAATCGTCTTAAAGTAATATATTGAACTGACTGCGTTAAATACGTTTGATTGTACATGAAACAATAAACTGCCTGCAGCAATGACATGTGAGGCGTCACCTCGAGGTGTAGCGACCAGGTGCTTCCTATCAACTAATTACTGCGACAGTGGTTATGGGTGATTGTTTCATAAGGCACAGTGTCATAGTTTGGTCCACTTCCTGGCAGATAATCGAAATATTATCGTAATGGGGATATTAATTCAGGTGTGTTTAGTGAATCACAGGCGATGGTGGTCAGTACGCATGCGCATCACGACTTGCGCAGGTGTGCGGCGCGCGCGCAGCATATCAAGCGCACGCAGACACGCGCAAGTGGCGGGCGCGGGGCCGCGGGACTCTCGACCTTGTGCCGCGGCCGGAAGGTCGGCAGTCGCGCGGCACGCTGCGCCTGTGTGCGGGTATTTCGGCGCTGGAGCTCGCACTACTTATGCCGTGGCGTCCACTCTACAGGTACACGCCTGTTCTCGATAAGTCTTCTCAGATTAAATGTACGCGAGACATGAATATGAAGCAACATCTCGACAATTGTTTTTACAAACGATTTCATTTGAAATACATTACAATGTTATAATGGTCTCATTGTGAGCTAAGGATGTCATCTCCGATCCATATCTATTTGGAATCGATGTTTTGCAATATTTGCCCATCCTCCATGCAAGAAGGTTTTAAAGCCTACACTAAGTCTCCTACAATTCCTATATTGCCACTAAGTTAGACATCCATACGGAGTTTTTTACAGGAGTTAAAATTTGTGTTTTTTTTTTACTAGTTATGTAACTTCACTCGTTTTGAATTATTAATTCAATATGTTGAACTAATAAGTAAACATTATACATTTATCATAGTGTTGGGGTTTCCAATAGGAGCACCTACACGTAAGTAGCGTCCTTCCGGGCAGCCCTACACTAGCGCTATGCTTACATCAACGATACTAAGAAGCGACACGTAAATTGTAAGGTGTCGAATATTAACACTTCTAGTTACCGCAACAGTCAACAGGCGTTACGATACACGTAACACACGGAGCGGAGCGGAGCGGTGCGGTGCGGAGCGGAGCGGTGCGGAGCTTGGAGCATCGCCAGCTAATAGCTAATGATTGGCAATCGAGCGTGCAATTTACGATTAGAGCCGATAAACACGTTCCAACCGAAACAGTGTAAATTACGGCCGCCGTGTCAATAAAGATGGCGCATACGATTCGTTTTCATTATGGGATCCGCTAAAAACTAATACAGCTCTATCCAGAGCGTCACGGACGACAGCACGCTAGATGCACGAGCGTACAGTGGACTGCACAGCAAACAAACCACACATATGTACTGCGATTTGTATTGGGAAATGTAATCGTATAACCCCAGCCTGTGTTATTGACCTGAAAATTTTAGAGTCACGAACACCAAAGTGTAATAGTATATCAAATAACTTATAAGTAATATTTTATTAAAATTAGTGCGGAGCCGGGTCGCGGGCGCGGGGGCGCGGGTGCGATGCGCCGATACCGCGGCTGTATGGTAATATTTCGCGCGCTCGTGCTCCGCCGAGCGTTTTAATTATATCATATCGAACCCACCGGATCTGCGCGACCACCTCGCAGGCAAACACAGAAGTACCCCGCCAGTGTACCTACACATTACTCGTATTTACTCGATCAATATTGTAATCATGTCACTAACTAATGATAAAAAAATAATGATCATCAATGTCATGTTGGAGACTCAGTTTATTGACTAACATATTTCACCTTAGTTATTAAGTAAACGGTCATCTATGTAACATAAGAAAAGAGATCATAAATCTGTACAGAGCTTTGTTCATCATATTTGCTTACGGATGCGCCGCAGTCTCGCAGTGGTACTTCTGAGTTTGGTGTGGCGCGGGCGTCGCCGGTATCGTCGGCCGCTCAGATAAATCACACGAGCCGCTTCATAATATAATGCACTACCCAAAAGTGAGTCATGCGCTAGATAGCGTTATCACGTACCTACCGAGCGGTACCGTAGCGCCGCCTTATCAGATACACGCTACGCCAGGCTACATGTGACACTATGCTAAACAACCTTATAACCAAACTTAAAGATCTTCTTATTAAATTGTTTACAATAATTTGGTCCACACTCAAGTAAACAGTTATAGCCGATTAATTACATCACGAACATTTTTAAACCCTAACTGGTTCACTGCAAAAAAGGGAAAATGTTGAGCAAAGTACCTACTACTATAGCTAGTATATCATAAAAGCTGTCAGATTCAAAGTTTGACAACCACTGCAAGTCAATAAGGAAGTGAGGAGAAGGGTCCGCGCAGCTGAGCCAGCCGCCGCATGAGCCGCTCCCGCAATGCATCAAGCTATCGGCGCGCGATACCATCGCCCGCCGTACTGCGCCACTAGGCTGAGGACCATTATTATGAACCACACCATGTTTACTGGGAAGACTATCGTCACATAGGGTAGTTCATATATCTTCATGAAATCTAGCGCAAAACACTGGTCAAGAATTGGAACTATTATTATTATTACGTATTTTAATTAGGGGTAAGGTAGTACCTATTTAAACGTTTGTTACGCTTCGCTAGTATTTATTTGATCGCATCATTTGTAACACTTTGTTTGGTTCATTGCCAAAAACCGTCGCTGTAGCCTGTCGTGACGTGCCACATTCCCGGAGGTGAACAGTTCTCAGGAATAGTGTCAGCTAGGTAAGTGCTAGCACACGAGGAGCCGCGAACTTTTCGGATATGTAGATCGTGTGAACCACAGGTGTGAGATCAGATCTCGAAGTTGGTGGACACGCGCGGCGCCACTATCGCGCCACAGTCGCGCTAGCATCGCGGGCACGCGCGGTGCTGGCTGGTAGCAGTCTATCATCCCGTCTGCTCTTGATCTGGCTCACGCACTCCACCGTGGGAATGAATATTCATGGACATCACACCGGCAGCCGACAGGGAATCTGTGCTAGTGTCTCATGACTGCAGACAGAGCTGTTCTAATCACTTTCGTATCCTCGGTTAAGAGTGAAACGGCTGTCCATTGCAGTCAATTTTACAGTATTTATTGATTTGATTAATTCGAATACGGTGGTGAGACAACCTTTTTCAACTTCCACATTCCGGTCCACAGTTGCAATATATTTCAGGTTCGAAAGCAATAATCATAATCTGTCAGTAGCGTGTATCGATCCTGCCACACTTCGATGCTACGCATTTTAAATGAGAGATAAAAACTTTTGACACGACTCATCCCATCGCGCGCACCATCTTGGGCGTAGGGCTCCTAAGCCGGACGCTCATAAAGGCCTGCAAGGGAACAACAAAAACACGCAACGCAATTAACATTGCTCAAGCTAATGTTATTATGTGTTAATGACTTCAATTAATTGTTTTCCAAAACATTCCCTGTTAGCAAGTCGGTATACATCAGCGGCCGAGAAAAAGTGTCGCGAGTGCCACGTCCAGATAATTAGATGTGTTGGATTCAAACATGGCGGGTGTCGCTAGCGGGCGCGCACTAAACGGGAGAGTTTGCATTAACTGCTCGTCATTTCCGTGAACGTTGAGTTTTTGCATCGCGACGCGCGGCGAGCGGCCGGCGCGGGCCGAGAGCTGCGGTAAAAGTGTTCCACTGCTCCTCTGTTTTTATCACGTCGTTAACATATTATGTGATGTTTACTTACACGCAGCTTTTGTAAACATTGTCAGCGAATGGCAATAAGTTTTAAATGTTAAATACCATTTTATAATTAATGATCGCTACGCAGTAGCAGTCCGCTCACCTGCTAATTGTTCTCTCGAGAGTGCCACACTATTCAAATGTGACGTGGCGTTACGAGACGGAGCAGTGTCAGAGCGGCTCGGGCACGCGTGTCTCCCACACATGCATGCAGCGCGTCACACTTGCCAGCACTAAGTGCTCGGATTATGCAGGCGAGCGCGAATTATACGGAATGGTAATGAGTAACGCACGTCTTAATTATCGTGCGATATTGAGAGCGCGTTTCTCTGTATTCTTCCACATTACGAGCGCATTAAAGTTATATGGGTGCATTACCTGCGGCCGCGCCGCGCTCGCAGCAGATCGCAGATTAGCCGGCGCGGGCGCAGGCGCGGGCGCGGGCGCGGTGCGTGTCTCGCGCGTCGCCGCATCGCTCACCACTTGTCTAATTAGTTGCGCGGCCGCAGCTACTTCTGTTTGTTTAGGAAAAATCTAGTCATACAGCGTATTGTCCAGAGCTCGATAGCCGACGAGTGCAGCCGGGTGTGACTCAAGAGCTCAGTTTTATGCCAATCGTTACTAACAAATGTCAGACATTGCTAAATGCAAAGTTTTAAATATAAGTACTAATAACTACCTTGTTTTGTCACTGTCATTGATTTGATTGTACCAAGCTGGGAGATCGATGGGTAATTGACGAGTACAAACTGACTACGACTGACTGTAAATTAGATTCCCATGTAAGTGCCCCCAGCGTGCGACAGCACAGTCAGCCGGGTGTGTGCCGGAGCGTGCGGGCTGACGTCTCCATCCGATGCGATCTCCGCAGCAGCCGGCGCCGGCGCTGCGGGCGCTGCCGCCGCGCGCCGCCCGCGCCCGCCCGCACACAGCACTGCTCCGGGGCGCACGGACGGTACGCCCTCCGCTACTGTGCCCAGCTAGCTCGAAGCACTCACCCGTGCCATCAGAACCATCGCACAATATTTCAGTTATTATACCAAATAATATTTCACACAGCCCCAGTACTGATATATTTCTTTAATATTACAAATTACACCCAGATACAGAACGATTACATATAGAACGACGAATGATTGTGTTCTGCTGCCACTAACATGACGTGAACTATAATTTGTGATAAAATTAATATAAAGTTGATATTCAATTTACTCAGCAAAAAGATAATAAGTATATTATTAGAAGACATTAACTAACTCCAACACGACAGTGTATTGTAGTGTAATAAATAAGTGCGACTCTATCGCTAAAACAAAAGATAACTTAATAAAGCAGTTTGTTTAATGTCTTTATTTATATTGAAGTTACGTTAGACACAGCGACTGCTCGCTAACTCTAGTTGGTATGCTGTTGGAGCATTGTAATTTATAACATAATCAGCTACAGTAGCGAGGGGTTCTTTTACATGTTACCCGTAATAGCTTCTAATAAAAACTGGTGTCACTTTACATAAAAACTAATTGAATTAGAAAAAATGTTCGATAATCAATATATTAGTCGGTCGTTTAATTATGTGCAGCAGATGTACCGCGGTGCGGGCGCGTGCGGGGGTGAAGGACCACGCGCGGAGGTCGGGGGGGGGGAGGGGAGCTCTGCTACCATTAACGGCGATTTCACGCCCATCTGTCGCGACTAAACGCAAATGTCCACAAATTGTAAGCTGCACACGATCGAGATACATTCACATATCGCTCTCAATTAAACATGTATCGAAAATTCATGTGACTAAGTATATCACACAAATGTTGAATCTCAAATAATTACTTCCCACTGGTCGAAGCCCCAACAAACTTCGAAATATCCAATGACAGATATTCTTTCTCTAAGGTACCCGTCATAACATTAGTACATCTTTATTCTTCATTCGCAGAAGTAAAAATATTTTGCTTGGTGAGGTAGATATAGATACATATTTATTCTCCGATAAGACTAAAGGGTCATCATGGTGAGAGTAACTCAAATGGGCTGAGTGGGTTCTTTGATAGTCGACAGCACGATGGTAGTGAGATGGTGGCAGTGCGGTAGCGGCTGAAGCAAGCTCCATTACCGCGGCGATCGATCACACGCGTCCTACCTGCCGCGCATTACACTCGTCACACCGCCTGATTGGCCCATTAACCAACATTTTTCATGTTCGACTTCGACATATCAAGTTACACAAATCTATGTGGAAACTGTATGGTATCCAGTAATAGCTGTCAACATACTGATTAATGGTTATCATTATGAAATAAAACGCGCTTCCTGATACAGAACGGTGACGTGTAATACGATGATGATGACGATATAGATGGGTGGATATCTACTAAACTATATCTGATAAAGTAAAACAAAACACTGAAATCACATTTTATAGATGAATTCCTAAAATAATTATGTCCACTGACCTGAGATGGCAGCCAATAAGTTGCTCTGCAAGTTGGCTAGTGGCTGTGGTAGTGTCTAAATAATACTAAACTCGAGCATGATCCATGTATATTGTCATCGCAGTCTCGATGCCCTTAAGACAAGTATCGCGGAGCCGTGCGGGTGTGAGCGCATGTCGTGACATTAACATACGCAACGCCGTGTCCTGTGTCATCGCTCGCTATCGCTGAAGGCATCTCATATCACGACAATCTTTCAATCGCTGAGCTCCGGTGTCCTATCTGCCATCGTAACGCCACTGGGTAAATGTGCACAGAAGGCCATTTCACGTTAGCATGCACCGCAAACAATATCCGCTACATGCTAAAGAGGGTGTAGGAGACAATGTGTATACGAGTATTTTTTACAGAGATATTACTGAATAATTCCCAACCGGTATTTATAAATCCAACCACTCATCACAACAGTATCGCTACGTGCCGTGTGTCTCAAACCTGCAGTTTTGTTGTGACAATAGTGTCCAGTAGACCTTCTGGCGTGACATCTCTGTGCGCCGCGGTGTCGATGTCGCAGTGTCGTCAGTCGCGTCGCGCTCCGCTGCGTTTTGTCGCAAGATGGCGGCGTTTGCTAATTAGCGGCTCTGCATGTCATGTACTTATGAATGATCCCGCAGTTTACAATGTCCGTTTGTCATTGAGAGTGCGACACGTCTCCGCGTATGTACGTAGCCACGATTTAATTGTGAGCAGCTAACTGTACCGCAGTCGTAAACAAGGCTATGAGCGGCAGTTTAGTGGCTTTAATTACTGCAATAAACCGCAAGTGACGGATTGCCGGCCTATTGACTGGAACACCTTGTTTATACAACGTGTTTAAACGAAGCCCGCTCATATTTTAAGTACCGCTACTGTCTGTGCAAATCACCAACTTACTTTAATAAGACAATTATAACCAACGTGGAAAGAGGCTGTCTAAGTATCATGCAAAATTATCATTAGCTGACCTAAATATTTATAGGTATTTTTTTTTAGTTTCATAATCAACAACTTTCGAGAAAAGATAGGGCTCAGTCTTAAAATGTGCTAGCTCGCAACTACAAACAGTCCGTCTTTAACCTCATAATATATTTTTTTGTTTCTGTAAAACCGTATGCCTGGCTGGAGAATAAAGTGTATTGAGATTCGTTACTAAGGAGTATGTATTACTTACTCACTGTGTCGCATAAGTTTGCGAGTCACACTGCTAGGTATGTCCCTGCCATCGCCGCTCGCTGCTCTAATTACCAGCTCAAATATAAAACTCATCCATATTCGTAGAGCGGCGCCTTCGGCAATTGTCGGCGTCTTTCTCAATTGCCGTGCGTCGGCGCATCACACGGCGAGCTTTTTTATTCGACGGAATTAATTCAGATTAGCAGTCACTTGTGAGCAGGGCCAGTAGGGGTGACACTACCGGGAAACAACCGTCGTGCGGTGGCTTGACCCTTGCCACATAATATTTATTATTAATTCTTGTTATTATAGCATCTGATACTAGGTTTTGAATCGGCGTATTTAAAAATAAATGTTATTTAGTATTGGAATCAGTAATAAAGAACAACGATTTACTAATCAACTGTTTCTAGGACTAAAATGATCGGTTACCCTTGATCAGAATTTTCTGTATTTTATTCTGAAATGATTGTTTCTTAAATAATTGATCACGTGTACAACCCTATGTTGCGCATGCGTCGCTGTGGGGCGCATGTCCACGGCACGGTGACGTCACCGGGGTCTCGCGCTAATGCGAGTGTTGCGCAATATTTGGACAGCTCCCTCCGCCCGCGCCGCGGACGTCTGATGTGAGCAGCACAAGAGGTTTGCTTGGTCGCCGCTTCCTGCTCGCTACAGAGTTTCTGCTAAAGAGGATGAAGCTCTTAGGCTCGGAAATACTCGTGAATAGTTGAACTTTGATTTCAAACATTTAAAATAATAAGGCAGTATATATCATGATTTAGGGACGTCATTACTTATATTTAGAAATGGGCCACTAATAAGTATTTCGCAGGCCAAAATACAATGGACAGCAAACCAACGCCGAAAATTCACTACTTCCTTTGGGGTACGAAACGGCACAAACCCGCTCCCTTACAGCACGCTGTCAAAAGACAGAGTTGGTTGGCCTTACGAAATGTACTGAATACTATTCAATATTTGAGGCCAATACAAACTATCATAAAAATAAACTAATGAGGCCAAGGATCTGCCTACATCCCAGGATCAGCAGACTTAAGTGTAATTTCTAATTACTCAACCAAACGTAATCCCAGGAGCCCAGAGTGCGGCCGGCCGCGGCAGTGGCACACAGCAGCCGCGGAACATAATGGCGCGACCATCATCAGCCGCGTATTGTAGTTCGCGACAGCTCGCAATTACGCGCGCTAAGAAACGCAACAATATCGCGGAACATCGGCGCGCGCGCATTGTATGCAAATGACCGACACCTCGCTGCGCCTGCGCATCTATTAAGCGCAAATATTTCATCGATGATACCAGACAAATCGGCCCGATTGACGAAACACAATGCTTCGGTTTTTGTAAGTTTTTACAATTCTTTCCGAGTTTGGAAAAAACAATTAACTGATGGGAGTGGAACCAGAAAGCAGAGTCGTGCATGTGTACATCGTGTACTCAGCGTAAGCGGCGTCGTATTGTCTCCTAACTTATCATTTTCATAGGACAAGCGCCCATTATGACGCTAGAATAAATATTGATAAAACGCGTTTTAAAATTCATTTTGTATGAATGTAAGTTTGCAGGCGCACGCGCAGTTCCGTGCCAATTACAGCATCGGGCATCAGATAGCGCTAACAAGACGATGCGTATCTGTCGCCTGCGCGCGCGCAACGACGCGGCGACGCAGCGACCACACCGCACAAAATTCAAATTCCGATACCAAACGCTATACTCCCCCGCGACATAAATCTTTCCACGTCAAAGATACTATTAACCTTATACTGAACCAGGTAGGGTTTAGATTCGCTTGGTATTATGAGTACGGTCACTTTGCATGATGAACGCGGTGGCGTGAATTACGCGGCCACAGGTCGTTATTGTGAAACCGCGCAACAATGTCTGACAAAACAATACAAAGTAGACTCTACCGTGATGACATTACAGGTGTTGTCACATGTAGAGGTAAACTTGGTAGAGAGGGCAGAGCATTGTGGCGACGGC
The DNA here is from genome assembly GCA_941860345.1 of Chrysodeixis includens. NCBI lineage: Eukaryota > Metazoa > Arthropoda > Insecta > Lepidoptera > Noctuidae > Chrysodeixis > Chrysodeixis includens. Next base: position 11,299,096 of record OW796096.1, read on the forward strand.
GGAATATTTCACGCAGATGGCACGATAGAGCGCGATTGTGCGCCCGCGCAGCGATAGCGCGCTATCACTGACACACAGCAGGAAGGACAAACGAACGCTATGAATCAAGGCGACAGCCGCCACACAAATAACTAGAGCTTTGTTCTCGAATTGCGTAACAATGGGTGCAATATCGACACCACAGCGCGGCTAACTGGCCGCCGCACGGAGCGCCGCGCTCCGGAGGGTGCGAGCTGAGCCTTGCAGGTACTTACAGGTGATTGGAACTCCAATTATTAATTGCAGCTTTTTACAGCAACAGTTTGCAATGAATAGTTAAACAGAGAGGTGTGTGCCTGATCAATCCTCCATTCAGCACCTAGGGTAGAGCACACGTGACGCACGCACAGCGTGTCCTAGGCCCGGCGGAGGCAGCCGGACAGCGCGCGCCGCTGGAGCCCGCATCTCGGAGGCGGCCCCTTTGAATAATTCGCGGATGATTCCACTAGATTTATGGCGTATAACCATAGAGCAGCGCCGCCGCCGACAATTAAATAATTTGCGTATGCGCACACACACATACGCACACAAGCATACACACGAACACACACACGCGTGCATCGGCGCCTCTCATTGTGATTTGTGTGTTTAAAACCGTCGTTTATTAATCACTCGGACGATTATATGAACAATAACGTTACGTTAGAAACCTACAATTTGGTGGCCGATGTGTTTCGTCGGCGGTTTGCTTCGGATTATTTATTGCTGGGATAGACGACTTCACAAAAAAATGTGCAATAAACAAGGCACAGGAAGTCAACAATAACACAATATTAAAAAATAATTTCCAATTACTTGCGGTCACCTCTCACATAGTCAACAAAAACAACCACGTGATAAGCTGGACCGTAATTAGAATATCGTTTGCAGCGGAAATGGTTAGTGTAATGAGTAGTGAAGGGTTGTCAGCAGGCCTGGCCGCCTCGCCGCCGCCGCAGACATAATTCGCAACTCTCTTTGTTATAGAAAGTAGCCAATCACATTCACTTGTAATCTCACATTGTAAGAAACTGTTAAATTGTCGTTTTGATCAGCGATTAAGATAATACGTATTGTGGGAGAATGGCGTCAATTTATAAGTGGTTTTGTGAAGACAAGTGGGAACACTCGATCGACAAAAACCCACAGCAATTAGTGCGTATGCGCTTCCCATGCGGCGCGGCGCGGTGCGGGACCGTCGTGGCAGCGGGGCGGCTGCGTGGCGGCTGCGGCAGGCGTCGCGTCGCGTCGGAAAGTAGAATTGATTGTATAATAGCGCGACCATCAATTGTCGGACGGGAGCTTCATGAGAGACTAACTGCTCCTCACCAGAAGACACATCATCTTGAATGGCTTAAAAAGTATTCGTTTCACGGAACATGAGTGAGATATTCCACTTGTGCCTCATGCAGTTGCTACACTACACAATCTTATAAGATTCATGCTTTTTCTCAAACAGATTCGGCTCTGAATTGTATCTTATAATTAATTAGATTCATTTTTTACGTTGCTATAATCAGTGTCTGAATTTGACTACGGTTAAATCTTTACGCTATATGGTTTAATTGAGATATGGTTGCATTAAGGAAAACGCTTTTAGTAAAATCAACAAAAATAAAAAGCTGCGCGTGCGCATGCGTCGGCGACGGAAACTACTCGTTGTTGTAATTGTTACCGACGACATGCAAGACGAATGACGATTTATTTACCCGACGACGGCTAACATCAAACAAACGATATATAATAATATGAGAAAAGTTGGTAAATAATAGATTCGGAAGTCATTTTATCCAGATTAGTCAATATGTACTATATAATATGATAAATTGGAAAGTGTACGTAAGTATTTGTTTTTTTGTCCTCTATCACGGTGAAACTAAGCAACAACTTGTTTTTTAAGTGGAGCTAGTTGATGGGATGGAGAGGAATTGGGGTAGATTTGTCTCTTTTTAATCCTCAGTTCCCAAAAGGAAGTTTGTATGGAATTTTGTACGGGACTTATTGCCGTTTTCAAGATATAAAGCTTAACAAAGGGTCTTAGTAGTAACAAAGAGTCTGACTACGACTCTTTGTTACTACTAAGACACTTTGTTTCTAAAAAGAAAACTGAGTTACTCGGAAATTAACGCAAGCGGATCCGCGGGCAAAGGCTAGTTGTAAATATATCTAGGCGACATCGTATGCCCTTAATTCTGATTACAGGCATTAGGTATCACATTATAGACTTTGTATCCTGGTAATGGAAGCACTTCAATGGTTCAACATTTAGTAGTGCACCCGGCTTGTCCATAGGATGTCCGAACTAACAGACAACCTGCCGTGCCGGTGAGACACGCACCGGGCGTGTGACGCGCGTGGTGGCGCACGGCGGAGGCGACGCGGTGAACGACCGTCCGCCCGTTACCGATATTATTTAAAGCGCTCCAATCTCGCTCCTTATTACCGGACGATGCGCCGCGATAATACCCCGGCCGGGCCGGTGCCCCGCCGGCCGGCCGGCGTGATCCGGCGCGCCTGCCGCCGGTCCGGCGCACTCCGCGGTAATCCCGTGCTTATCGCAGATGAGTTACGATTAGTAAATTGGCGAGCGGAGAAGGGCGAGATCGGCTTTCTAATAAATTTAGTTGGAATTACAGGCGCATCTCCTGCGATGGCCTCTAATCGCGATCGAAACAGATATTCCCTTGAAAATTGTTATTCCAATAAGCGGCGGTTACCATTTACTTAATTGGAAAACTCATAAGTACGGGCACTGGACGGCAACAGCCACTTTGTGCATTATCCCAGTTATGAGCTAAATAATACGGCGCATGCGCGGCGACGCGCGCCCTGCGCCCGCGCCGGTCTACTTTGTTACCATACTGAGAGGAATATAGCGTCGCAGGCAGATTAAAGTTAAGTATCACGACACAAAAAGTTCTCAAATCATATTCTAAGTAACCTATTGATGTATAAGAATCACATCGGATCTTCAGGGTAGTAACATAAAATAGGTTGCTACCTCCTAGGTTTAGAATAGCAAACATAAAATTACTAGACAGAAATGCCAAACCCTTCTTTATCTCCTCCTCTTATTTATCAGTCAGTTGCCAGTGCCACCCGCGTCACTTTGTCTAGCAAGTTTCTGGACTTTACTAAAAAAACACAAATGTGCACCAGAAACCAGAAACATATATATTTTTATGTAAAACCAGCAATTGCCCGTTCAACCAAAAACGTCACAACTGACAGAAATATACATATACTACATGCGTCATCATGAATGACACTTGTCGTGACACGTTAATCAACTGTCACTGGTGTCAGTGAGTGACAGCCACCTATCCTATCGCTGTCACGTTCACACCGGGCATGTCGTAACGGTCACGTGACTATCACCTTGATTTGGTCACCCGCTGATAGTCACGGGTGACCTTTGGCGATAGTATTCACTCTAATTGGTGAAGTGGTAACGAGTCCGGGAAATATGTTAATGACCACCGACTGACCACGAGGGTTACTAAAATTCTGCCGCATTGTACGTTACACATACAACATTATGGGCGAAAGCTACCGGTCCGGAACATTTCTACTTATAATTTGCAATGACATTTATTTTGTGAAAACGTTTATATTTAAGACCATGGTGGAATTGGCTCAATAGGGACCATTCCAATACCTATTACCAATGTAGTATTCCTGGCCAAACTGCCGCCCACATACTGGCATGATGTAAATGCGCTTGCACCTTTAATGACCCATGCATGCCAATGATGTCGTCGCTGATGATGCGAACCTGGCTACTTTTTTGGCTCAAGAATTCAAATCTCCATTTCGTAGTCGTAGTAAGTGTCAATCAGTTTTCCAAATCCGATAAGTAGTGTGCGTGTGAATAATGAATACCCCTCACAGTCACATGCGTGCAGACAGTGAGAAGCCCGCCTTGAACAAACTCCAAACAATAAGCGGTTGATTTTCTGATTCACTGAACAAACGTGTGATGTGAATAGTAATGCTTGTTTTATAAGTTCTGCGTACTTCTCATTTAAAGGGAACTAAACACCGCACGAATACTCATGCAGACGGTCTGCGTTATACATAGCGGCCGCTGTCACATGACCTGCGCAGGCGCACCAGACACCACACACCGGCTAGCTCTACAGAAGACGCAATACAGAGCTAAGAGGCTTCTCAACGTCCTAAACTATTATAAAATAATTTTCCTCGATCCACAAAATGTCACAAATTACGACCGAACGAATTTCTTTATTTATAAATTTAATTAAGACATATTTTATAGTTCTAACTAGATCGATGTTTACTGTTACAATGTATAATGTGTCCGACCGTCAAGCTTGGCCAGGCCTCAACAATATTGTTTATTGGATTAGTAATGAGAATCATAGCTATTTGAATTTTTTGTTGGTAAGGAACCTAGGACAGGTAGCTACTTTCATTGCAGGGAAATTGATAGTATTAACCAATACTTACAATTTCCTTGTAAACATGGGAAAATTGATGTGTCTGGTAAGCCCGGGGGGGGGGGGGGGGCAGCAGGGCAGGTACCGTGGTTAATGGAGGCACGTCGCGACGTGTTATAGCCTCGCCAGGCAGACACTGCTGCCGAAGTATCACTCCCCAGACCTGACTCTAATAAGATGTTTTTGTGAATAGGTGAGTAATGCCTGAATTGAACCGTTGATATTCTACTTGGAAATTACAAGTATGAAATCTAACTGGCCCAGATTATAAAAACCAACTGTCAAATAAAAAAAAATACCGGAATCATATGAAGTAATATGAATGTTTTCATAATTATGTTCCTGGCCATTTACCATTGGTAACATTTGTTTTCTGTTTTGTTTGCTGTGGGCCTTCTGCAAGACTGTTATTTCGTGGCTAACATATCAATAGTTGTCAAGTAAATCAGAGCTGGTTATGGTGTGTCAGTATGATGAGGAGGAAGTTCTGGCAAGTTACCGCGGCCACTAACTTCGTCACCCGGCGGCGCTCACTCCGCGGGATGTAATTAATATTGATCGCCGCCAACTGTTGTTTATAACTAATGTTTGTGGGATGCGACAGCTCTTAGCACCAGTGTGTTGTGTGATAGATATGAGAGGGGCGGTGTAACGCTTGTACGGCACAGACTTGTATGTAATATATAGTAGATGTATAAATGCACCACATTCATTTCTAAGGGTGAGAATCAAGCTAAAGAGATCGGTTGAGAGTCTTGTATCCAACTTCTTTGACGGATATCCAAGAATTCTGCTACAACGGCAGTCATGATAAATTATATTATCTGTGCAACGGCTGCATGTGGTCGCTATTTTCCCTGCTGAGATGATTTGTTATAATGAAGCGAATTAATGTTAATAGGTAGCGTGCGCGCGGGTAATTGTGCTCAAGGTAAATATGTAAGGCAGTGAGCTTATTCGCAGCCATCCATCTAAATTATTCAAATGCAAAGATGAGCCGTAAACAATTGTCGCTTGTCGCTAATGTGTTTATAATGCGCGCGCGCAGCCCACCGGGCGCAGGCGCGTGGCGCGCGATCATTTCCGATTTCACACGAACATAGTCCAGCGCCGCGCACGCGCAGAACCTACAGCGACGCAACTAACATATGGGCTACATTGAAACGAATCGAAAATGAATATAAATGCGAATGTGAAGACAATTTCAATTTGTTTTATTATTGAGTTATCATCGTATCATTATATAGAAGCACGAGTGAGCGTGAAACCTAGTTCAAGCTCGCACGACGCGGGCGCATGTTGTTTTTGCGAGTCTCGGACAATCACAAAGGGTTTGATTGCTCGAGAATATCGTAAGAAAATATAATTAAGCACATTAAAGATAAATTCCTCATAAATGATGTGACTCTAGGAATTGTGAGAGCAGTCTGCGTCAATAAACATCAGTATCTGACCGAGACGGCTCGTAAAGTTAATGTACGAGTGCGAGCGTGTACGGCGCGGCGCGGCTCGGCGCGGCACGGCTCGGTGCGGCGCGGCGCGGACAGGCGCAGGCGCGGGGCGCTCGCACACAGCGCCTGACGAATGCGGAGCGCGGAACTAATGCCGAGATCTGCGCGCGCGCATTATACCGCATTTACACTTTATTACGGCGCGCGCGACTTTTATTTAATTTTTAACGTCCACGTCTCGGTGGCGAGCGACCGTGGGAGCCACCACGCACACACACAAATACACGTCCACTGACAAACTGCTCAACACCTAACTACCTAATAGTTCAAATAACTCGCGCCGAGCACATCATTAGTGTACATCAACGGATTTGGGTTTTCCCATCGCAGAGTTATGACAAGCAGGTTTGTGAGGCTGCCGGGCGGAGTGCTCACGTCACCGCTGTGAGACTAGTACACTGCATAACATAAGCAATGGAGACACGAAGACTAAACCTTGGGCTGCAGGACGACCTGCCAGCCGGCGTGTCGCTCAGTGTTCGCGATACAATGACAGCTGTCAAACAATGTTGAACCATACACTTTATAATAGATAATAACGTCAACAGTAAGGTCTCCATCACTAGCACTAATAACATAATGTTGGAGGCCTGCCGCGGCCGGCCGGGAGTGTCCGCCTGCCAGTCGGTATAGTTTAGGTTGTTGTCACTGGGATAGAGTCGTAAAGAATTAGTAATCAGATAGCTGGTTAGCAATGATATCGCTGCCGCCTTATTTTATACTTATGTACCTAAACACGTATGTTAAGTTCTTCTTAAACCATCAATGTAGTATAGTGCTATAGTGATCTCTAAATAAATGAAATTATAATATTTTTTTAGTTAAAGAAATGTAAAAGTGGAAAAAATAAATTAACTAATGACATGATACAACTGTTTACGGTTTTAATGTTGCAATCAATTATATACCTTAATAGACATGCCTGTCCACGAGTACATATTTGACAAAATGAATTCATAAAAACGTTAAAAAATTCAATTATTACTAACTAACAAGTGCCAAACAAAAACATAATTGGCAAAGCTACGGTGTCACGACAACCCCTTTAAAAAACAAATAAACGTTTAACAATTGACGTGACATTTCTGTGCTCTGTATACACGGCAGCCGGCACCCTTCATAGCCACTAAACAGTGTATTAAGTGCGGAGAGTCCGGCTCGCACGCGGCCCGCTCCGGCTCGCACGCGGCCCGCTCCGGCGCGGACGGTACCTGAGCCACTTGGAATCATTTAACACCTCATAACCGAAGGGTGCGCGACACCCCTTTCTTGAACAACCCCGCTAACAATACCATAAGATGCTAGCAGAAGGTCTACGATACAGGTACGAGATAACTCTACAAATCAGTTTGTTTTGCAACATGTTATGAAATGCTTATTTTCTTTCTCAATTGATAGAATAGAATAAAATACTCTTTATTGTACCACCATGGTTACAGCTGTGAAAAAGGAAATATACAGTAAGGGTACAATGGCGGTCTTATCGCTAAAAGCGATTTCTTCCAGACAACCTTAATGTTATTCTAATATTTAGTACAGGGTTAAGATCTTTATTATCTACTTGAAACTAATTTAATAGGGTAGCATTTGAAGCTGCATTGGAAGTAAAAAGAATGTTGAGAAGTATGTACATAATTATGTAATATTGAGAAGCACACCTATCTATCTTAAGAGTTTATGGAAGCTGAGTGGAGTGGGTATTCTTTCTAATTTGTATCGTGTCTCGGGAAGGGTTGTGCGGCAGAGGGACAGTGTTTTATGATTTTTATCGAGTGTTAACATATGCTGGTCGTAGGTGGACGCTGTGATGGATGGCCGAAACATGCGGAGTGTGGCCGTGCGTGGCCGAGCGCGCGGAGCCCTGCCAGCCCTCTGACTGGACCGTGATCTGATTGATGGTGTCCGTGACAAGAGGGTGCCGGTCCACGAATATGATATTCTAATTTTCTAATGCATAATTATAATGAGTATGACATATTGTATTCATTTCCTCCCTCAGTTGTAATCAGAAACTACATTTCATGCACGCTATTATATTTACAAGACAGCTTATTGAACTTAGACTTTAGTCAACTCAAAATTACTTGATGTTGGGCCCGGAACACAAAGCTTTGCTGATCACCAAATTTTATTAACTTTCCAAGTTAAAACTATCAGAGCATCGATTTTCAATGCTGCCCGTACCGACATTTGGGCCAATTTAAATTAACGTCAAACGACGACGCCTTTTGATGCATCTACAAAGAGGTTTATTTTGTTGTTTAGTCTAAATTTTAGGAGCGTTTATGAGAATAGTATATGAGGCATCTATCAAATGGGCTTAAAGAAGAAACACCGATAGTATATCAACGGGTAGTTTAGTATATTATGACAAATAACAACGTCGTGTCGTGCTCTACGTTATGTTTACAAAACGGTGAAGTTAACAGAATGATTGATCGCAATACATTTTCGTCTGCGTGACGCCTGCCCTCTGCATGAATCATCCCATGTTTGTACATGTCAGTGTAACGGAATAATACAGCCATCATACAACATCACATTAAAAACCTTTCATAACGTAATACTGTTTTTGCTAACTCAAACAGCTCTGTTTAAAAAAGTAATTGTGTCTGAACTAAAGTGCGGCAACTTCTTTATCATTAAAGTAATTACAAATCCAAAACAGAAGAGTTGTAATGAACTTGATTGATTTGGCCTCATCTAAGAGGTAACGAGGTAGGTTTTCGCCTTACGATTCAAATTCACCCGTATTTTTTTATAAGAAGTTGTTTTAGGCCTGCTAAGGACCGTAAGCCGATGATACTCGTCAATGACCCGGGCCGGGTGCGGGTGTCCGTGACGGCGCGGCTGTTGCTGGAGCTGATCACCGACATCGCCTGCTTATCCTGTAATTACGAACCTTTCGATCCGCGATACACTGCCAACAGGAATGTAGAGAAGTCACACATCAAACAACCCTTTATAACATTTGTATTTTATTACAACTCTTCGTAGATTATGTTTCGGATGCGTCAGTAAAAGTTAATTATTTCGTCACTTGTGGTCGCATGTAAGTGCTATAAATATTATAAATGCGAAAGTTTCTGAGTATGGATGGGATGGATGTTTGTAACTCTTTTACGCTTAATCGTTTAGACGTTTGGCTAGCTCTACGTTATTATTACCTCCTGTTAGCTTGTCAGCTGCCAGCTAGTAGGTGTGGAGGTAGCTGACACTACGAATTAACATTATTTACTCGACTGTAAAGTAAGCTTTTTTCTCGCAGACGAAGCCCCGGAAAAAAAGTTCTTTCTTATAGAATTGTTGTTAGGACTTTTTGAATTTACCTTCGTTGCAACTTCTGCGCGAGTGTGTGATGTGTGTGTGGTGTGCGACCCCGCGACCCGCGGCGCCCGCGCATGCGTGCGCGATGCTATCGCGTAACGTCTCTATAAGCGCGCCATTACACCGCAGATAACGTACCGCACATATCTAGCTAATGAACACTCTCACTAAAGGCTAAGCAGATACCAGTCGACATGTTAAAGCACATGCGTGCCCTGCTAAGAAATAAGGCGTAAAATTAATTGCCGGTAACACTGTATTCATTATTGCTTCGTACAAAAACAGTGTTATGAGGTGTCGGTTGGCGCGGACTGTTATCATTAAGTTGTCTTGATTAGTGAAGAGGTCAGAGCAATTAGTGCAAGCCCGCACTCACATGTAGAGTGCACCACGCTCATGTGTAATAAATATATTTTCGAAGATGCTTGGCATTTTGTTAATTAATGAGCAACTTTGTATTTTATATCAATAACCAACCGATGGATAAGACTCTAATGAACCAAAAGTAGCAGTGTAAGTAGTAATACGACGATGAAAAATGAGCGGTCGTACCAATTAGTGTAAACCGCTTCATTGATAAGTAACGCTTTGCAGTGAGTAAACTTGCACCAAAAATACGTCACCGAGAGCCGGCTCTGACCTGAGACAGAAGAGTTGTATCTCACTAGTGATATGCACTATGTATGTAAGCCTGTAAGTAAGGTAATTTTATTCATAGACCTTAAGTGGAATACTTCCTCGTTCTATTATTAATCACCCTATACACCCTGACAAGGTTGCAAACTGCTGTAAAATTATAGTTATTGTGTAATTCAAATAAGTAGCAATCGTATGAAAAAGCTTCATTTCGCATGCACCCTCGCCGCCTGTCACTACGGCCGCATATAATGTCAAAATAATTCTATTGTTTGACATTCCATGCTTGTCATGCTCATTGCCATCGATTGAACATTGATATGGTTTTGCATATGCAAGCGATGTTCAGCTAATAGCCGACTAATGGTGCGCCACACATTAGAATACGCGTCGCGGGTCATGCGTATGCGCAACTTGCAGAATGTTTGTTATTGTAATATACAAAGAGTTTAATGGCGCGAAACATTGCTGGATTATTATCCATCTAGGTGATATTTAATACAATAACTACATTGTAAATTGAAGATGCAAAAATAATCTAAAGTGTTTAATTATTTCTCATTATTATAATTCACATCTAAGTATTTTTTGGTCTTGGATATTTGATATGTTTTTAATAAAATTACTTTTAAAAGTTTTTGCGCAAAGGTGATGAAGATAAAAGGTAAAAAAAAAAAATATGGTTTTATGTGGAAAATGACGGTGTATGTGGGTGAAGCCTAGTTCAACGCTAGTAAGATAACTTAGAATAGGCAGCCAACCAAGTCAACAGGTCTCCGAGTATTAGGTATAAATATAAAGTTGATTGACCTCCTGATAATTATGAATGCATTACTTACAGCGTAACTGCCATACACTGCAGCTCAAAAATGCCTACAATTTTATTTACCACAGCCTCTTTTCGACATTCTAATATTTTGTAACGTAATGTATGAATGTTAGTTAATTTTTAACAACTGAGAGTTGTCACAGCTTGTTTAACACACTTCTGAATGTTGTAAACAGGTCAGTAAAATATCGTGATGATGTCCTGAAGTCTGCCGGAGTGCCGGCAGTCCGGGCCGGGCGGACGGCGGCGGAGAGCGCGCACAAAAACCGGCGCGCCCCGGTCCGGACGTGCTCCCAATTATTGAATACTAAAGCGACCGAGGACATGGTTATAATGTCTCCACAAAAACTATTCCGTCTTTCCGGGTTTCGGTTTTCTGTGTTCCGACAAATTGCTAGCAGACGTCTTCTGGACGTTCGTAATGATTAGCAGAGTAAGTTTAAGAACCTGATGTTCTCATCAAAAACTAATGAAAATCCGAATTACGTTAATATGTAAGTGGTAGTTTATGGTTGGGATATTATAATAACGTGACAGCCTAAATATAGAAAAAATATAGAAAAATGTACTTTGTAAGCATTAAAAATGTACATTGTATATTTAGCCATTTGTGAGTGTTAGCACGCACGCGTCCAGTTTTATGACAACTATAACTTTATACTGAACATTAGCTGCAGTTGAGCTGCACTGTTTTTGTCGCTTATCAATTTAATTAGTTTTGACAGAAGTTAACAAAAAACCAATCAAGGCGGTAGTGAGGCAACGTAAAGCCTGACGTCACTCGCTGCGTTGCTTGCAACACACAGCGCTACACACCGACAAACGCCAATCAGTGTAACATATTAGCATATGCTCGTGCGCATGTTATGCATATGTTGTGCAACACTGTTCACTAATGGCCGCTGAATTAGCATTCGTCGCGAAACTAACGCGTCGCATTCATTCGCACCAATCATGCGCGACTTGCGCGTGCGCACGTTCTAAACGCTTTAGTGGGAGATATTTGCATCGTGTGTCATATGTGACAGGAATATTAGATGATATGTGTTGGAGTTTCATGGAGATACATGGATGTATTGTTGACCTACGAGGTTTACGATGGTCAATACTTAACGTTACACATTGACGCAGGTGTCCATTGTGCAGGTCTAGGATGGTGAAGCAAGAATGCTTGGGACATGAGAGCGCATCCCGCGGGCTCGTTAGCGCGGCGCAGGCGCACGTGTCGCACGTGTGCGGCGGGCACACCAGCGCGCGCGCATTAGCATTAGATAGCGCGGCTAGAGCGGGCGGGGCGCGGCGCCCGGGGGCGTGGCATCGCCTCGCGATTGGCCGCCGCATGCAAATGCGCCGCGCCGCCTGCGCGAGCGCAATCACGGCCGCTGCCATCGCAGACCGACCATTGTTTTCAACGCAAAAACTGGCGAACTCGCCCGAGCTCGTTTGTCGGGAACACGCGCGAGCAAAAACTAAGGAATGCGCATAACAAGAAACTGCAAAAAAGGCTGGACGACGATGCGGCGCTTTTTACTTGCGATTTATGTCCCCGCGAGTCCTCTCCCCTCCCGGGCACGGAGGGCCGGCCGGCGCACGCGCAGGCCTCTGCTCCTGTTAGCTATCCTAACATCGTTTAGCCTGTCGTCACTCGACCACATTTTCCCGACGGCGCAAAAACGCCTCGCCCGGGTACTGAACCCGGCGGGTTTAAATTGCTCAGCTCTTAGAGCTTGTGAGCACAGTCAATTGGCAACAGGGCCATTACTTTTAAATCACATTTACATTGAATGCTACCGACGGCAATCCGCTCGTCGGGATGCAACGCTCAATTAAAATACGGCAATAAATTAACGGACGCAGTACGTGAGGTAGCTCACCGATTTGTAACATTATCGCTCCTGCCTCGGCCACCTCCGGCCAGGGAGGGATGCGCGAGCCATCGCCGATAGTTTTCCAGCTGTAGCTGACTTATTGAATTGTAGTAATATATTGGTGGGCACCAGATAGTCCAGCAGCCGCCCCGGTCAGCGCTCTCCGCCGGCACCGCGCGGGCAGTGGGCGGCTCCCTCGGCGACGGAGCAATATCGTTGTGTCAACCTGAGCCACGCGAGGGTTTGTGTACATCTGACTTCTTAATGCTCAGCAAACAATCGCCAATATCGAAAAATGAATAATAAATAACTCGACCAACAGTTCTTTTGACCGTAGTTTGAACTGTAATCAATTTTATGTGATTTGATATTTGAATGAGTTGATCAACCCTGTTCTAGGGATGTGTGTATATTATTAACAATCAACTCATCAACTTCTGTCGCTTTTGTTACGCAAAGTTAACTATTACCGGTAGAGGTACTCAATAGCCTAAGGACTCGGCAAAAACCCTTTCATTTTATATTACATCCAGTACCAAACATTGTCACATTTCTTATGACTTCAGCACACATCGGAATCTATTTGTCATCAAAATGCAGACAATGTCGCGACACATCATTAGTGTAAAAAGTATACTTATATGATACATACAACCGGATAAATTCTTGTTATTAATAATTACAGCGTCTTACGTAGAGAAAAAAGTGAATCTCTAACGATTCCCATCATGAATGGGAAGCCAGGTTGCAACGTACGGACCCTGGGAGCTAATATTATTGGACTCAGCCAGGCCAAGCGGAATACTGTATGACACCGCAATCTCTACGTTACACAGGAGATGTCTGTTTAGCTTGTTTGATCACCAGGCACCAGTGATGCCTGCGCATGGTGTTCGCCGCTCGCAGCTTGTGGTGGCTGGAGTAGCGGAGGCTGCGGGTCCAGCATCTTGCGCCTGCTGGTATAAATAACGTTCATTACGCGTCTCATCTGAACGCATTAGATTCGTTCCGAGTACGCATTCGCATTCAATTATGCGGCTCTGCAAAAACTAGTCGCGCATTTGAATGACGCGCGCTTGGTCTCGTTACCGCTGCGTCCCCGCGCCGCTCCCGCCCCGCGCCCGCGCCGCAGCCGCCCCGCACTCGCCCCGCTCGCGCCCCGCATCGGGCCCAATTTACAAATAAAACGCGGGGAACGTCCGGCCGCGCAAAAACTGACCGCACTCCTCCCCGTGCATATGAATGGAGTGATTTTTTGCGCCTGCGCCGCGGCCCTAAGATGTCGCAGCATCAATCACGGCACTCTGTGGCTGGACAATAATAAGGATGGACTTAACAATAGCCTGAACCATATTTAGTAGCAGAGCGTAAATAATATCGGTACCACTTTGAATAAAATGTTTTGCTTACACCATTCTATGTTCAGATTTGAAGTGACTTGGTCTAGAATAAGAAAGTTTATTCAACAATCCCTCTTACCTTCCTACAGTCCGAACCAACGCGACGTCATATAAACCGCACGTGAGAAGACAGCAGAGTTCCAGGTCTTCTTGGCTTCTTACACTGTCCAGGTGACTCTTGAATCTATTAATTAATTCTTATCCTGTCCTTGCAATAAATTAAGATCCTTCGGGGGTCGCTTATCTATCGGTGTTTACGGTAAGCAGACTGGGAGTGAGTGTGAGGCAGCATCGTAGCGGCCCGGAGTCGGCGACAGCAGATCGTCTGATTATGTAACAAGCTCGGATTCACCGCCGCCTGCTCTTTTTTACCGCCGACGACGCATGGAAAATGCAACAGATTATCTCTGAGCCGAGCGCGCGGCTCCGGCCTGCACAGCTCACAGCTCGCGCCCCGCACCCCGCCGCCCGCACACTACTCTGATATGAATTTATAATCCATCATTGTTTAATTTCAGCTCATGTCGAACGGCCGGTGCCTTCATATCTGAAGGTTTTTGTCGCCAGCTATCGCTTGTACGATCTATTCAATTAGTTAAATGCATTCAGCGAGCCGCGGTGAAACTCTCCGCGCCGCCAAACTGCGCCTGTGTTTGGTCACACAACTTCATGCATCAATAGTAATGGAGCAAGAAGCGTACATACTTATACGTACGTCGTGGTAATCAGGTAGTTTCATAATATTCGCTATAATACAGGCAATTTTGCGAGACATCATTTTGTACAAAGAACTGCCTTGTTTAAAGACCCAGCTATTGACAATTGAATTGTTTTTGGAAAGTATTGCAAACTTCATGTTGGATGATAACCTTCAAATTCTATTTTGGATATTCGAAAAGAAATGGGAGGTGAGAGATGTTTGAAGACATGTCAAACAAAAGACTTCTTGAACCGCGGGAGTCTAACCTAGACTATAGTGACAAATAAACAAAGACCGAGAGGTATCATCCGCGCTTCGGCGAGGGCCGGAGACGCTGAAGATAACCAGCTATAGTTAATTGATATAATAAACGGTATTAACGTGTGATGCATATCTTCCCGCAGTGCGTGCTGCGCGTGCGCAGGCCAGATACACATCGCGAGTGCTGGTCGGGGGTAGCCAGTGACATGTGATGGAGGCGATCGTTACCTAATAATCTATTAATTGCTTTATTGCTATCTACCCATAAGTTAAATGTCACAACCCTTACACGGACTACCATGATTAAAAAAGCCCTTTTTATTATTTAAAACCGTTGTCTTCTATGTTAAAAATACACTAAAAATAACAGCAGTAAGTAGGCATACTACTGCAGGGCGAAGATTACTTGCCATAAAGAAGTATTAAATATTATTATAAAAGTTAAGAGTAGCAAGCTTTGCAATTAGAGATTCCATGCTAAAATAAAAAAAAGAACTACTATTTGTTAACATAGAGGTTTAAATTCAAATCCATGCATGTAACACGTGTACTCCGCACGTATAATATAATATTATTGACTCGTTATCTGTACATTATAATGCAGTGTGATAGGAACACAATATAAACATTTGTAATATCTGTGACATCACGACATAGTGGCGGCCGATTACTGCTGCAGCGATACCACACATCAATTAGTCAGTTACAATGACTCGACAACATATTATAATGTAAAAGTAAATATATTCTGGTGGAAAACATTCTTTTTTATGGGGAAGAGTTAGACTGCACGGATAGCCGAGTGGTGGTCACCACGCCAGTGATCATTACTTCTGTGACGCGTCGCGCGTTCGATCCCCACATAGGACAAGCATTTGCGCAATCTATAGATACGTGACATATTATTATGTAAGAATCACATTGATTAGTGAAGCAGTCACTTTTTAAGAAAAATAAAGTTATTATTCGTTAGATAAGTATGTGTTCCGATACAAAAGTTACTTAGAAGCAAAAGTTGATGCAGGATAGATGTAATTTAATACACTTAAACCACAGCCAGAGTCACGGTCATAAATAACTATCAGTTATCGTCTATTGTTCTCATGTAAGCTTTGTTTACATTGTTGCTCTTTGATATGTATTGAGTCAATAAATTATTATCTAAGTGATCGTCACCTAGTAACCGAGCTCCTGGTAAAATCACTAGTCATGGCATACAATTGGAATGGGAGTGGACTTTCATACGCCGAACATTGACCGTTGTTCCCTATTGCAGGTCCACAAGTCGAAAGTTACAAAAAATGCCCATTAGTATGTCATTCAAACAGAGAAAATGGAAAATTAATGTCATAACTTTGATATAGGTATAATTATTGGCTGGACTGTAATAATACGAGTCAGTGCAAAGTTCGCAGCGCAGGCCACGGTGCGCGCTGTGCCGTGAGGCGCGACAGGCCGCGCATGCGCAGCGGTGTACGGAACGACACTTTATATGCAAATACCGGAAGTTCTCAGGGTTTTTAGCGCCGAGTTATTGAGCCTTCAGCTCATACACAACTTGTGAAGTGACGTGTTGTTAGCGTTCCCAGCCGTAGGTGTAATTCACACGCATGCGCACTACTAACGCGTTTCCACACGAGCGCTGCGTCGCAGTGACAACGCAACACAAACTGTATTCGGTGGCGAAGTAGGTATCCGAAGTTTTGAAGAAAGACTTCCAGTCATCTGGATCCCGGCCAGAGTCGGCGTGTCCCGCAGCAGCGCGGGCCGCGACGTGGCCATGCGGGGGCGGCGTGGGAACCCGTGGGTATCGGGGGATCTCGCGCACGGACCCCTGCGTATATTTCATAGCACAACAGTTTAAGATATCGTGATAAATATGTGTACATTTTCATAATTTTCACGTGGCGGTAGTTAGGTAGTAGCACGGTTCGTGACCGGTCGGTATCGCCATCGGAGCGGCACGCGGCCGGGCGCTGCGCGGGCGCATAACTCGCGATCATTACTGCGATACAACCACCCTGACTTATTGATTCCACCTTCAATTAGAGCCCCGGTGCGCGGGAGGCCCTCTATCTATCGAGAGCTCCTTAATAAATTGCAATAAAGAAAATTAACAGTTTATTAAAAACCATAAGTGAGCGCGCATCGCATCGCGGGCGCACGCTGTTCCTCCTGATAAGATGTTTATTAAACAAAATCTATAACCGCTGCGATCAGTACGGACGATCGCCCCCCACTAGCTTATAGCTGGCACATTATTTGTTGGCAATTTACTGTACAGCCGAATGCGAACAAAGGATGCCACAGTTTAGCATTTAAAAGAATGTAGATAAGCTCGGAGACATTTTACATAGTAAGTACCAGGCGATAAGGCAAGTTGTTGGCGATCGCTATCGTGGCCACATCTATGAATTAACGAGGCCGAGTGTCGCCGCACTAGAAATGTCGCCGATAATTTATTTAATACTTCAATATTCACCTGAGGTACGGCGAAATAGTTCATTATTAAGTTATCGTGACGCGCCGAAACAGCGGCAGCAGCGCGAGCGCGGCGCGGCGCGGCGCGGCGGCGCAGGTGCGGGCCCGCCGGGGTAAATGTCACGCGCGCGGGACAGCGGCCACACCGCACAGGAAACGCAGAAGGATCATCCGCGTCTCGCCAGAGATGAGTGCAGGCTTGCATCAATAGCTGTACTACCGAAACAATACTATATTTACCTACTTCTAACCGTACGGGTCAAAGTTTGCGATATTCAGCATGAACAACGTGTTTGTGCTCTAAATCGCGCGCCGTGTGCAGTAGAACTTCTGCGCCTGCAGTACAGCGGCGGGTAACGGTACCGGCGCACGCTCCCCACACACCATTTCTCCTTGAACTTGAACTTTGCAGTGCAATTGGAAGAAAGTATGGAGCGGAATGACCACCGCACTGCCTACTGTAAATATCAAGGTAATTTAGAAAGACTTTCGTTATAATATTTTGCAGCTTGATAAATAAACAGGTGGCCACTTAACTACAGTTACTTTTAATGGATATATTGAGCACTTGCTAGGTCGTTAAATTCACAGTAACCAGAGCCAGTCCGAGTATTGTCTGCAGATAATAAAACTATCAAATGTAATAGCTTCATGTGCTCATGTCCCGTCGCCGAGGTAAACGCACCGAACATGTAAAGCGTGTACACAACTCGCACACGTCCGCTTGGTTACTAAATATTGACTAAAACTATTTTTAGGCAAAAATGCGCGTAGCATTATTCTGAATACTTTACAAAGACCTTCCGCAGGTTAATGGCAGTTTTACCACAGGCAAATACTACCTTCAAAACACAATTTGTGTTCGTAAAGTACGCCTCCAATCAGAGACAGTGTGGAGTCAGATGCCGTACGGTCGCTACTGCTAGTGTCTATACGTTGTTGTTACTCTACATTGATTTGCAAACGATTAGGCATATAGCACCAACCTGAAAGTAAATACTTAGGAACTATAATCATAATATTGTAATCGCAGCTACGTCTTTACCGAAGCCGCGTTAAACCTATCATGCGAGGCGAAACTATTGTAATTAATGATTAATTCCTATAGTCTATCGACCATGACTGCAATCATCGACACTTTGTTTACCTGGTTTTCAACATATTAGTGTGTCAGAACCTAGTTGACATAAATCATGCAAGAGTTTTGACAGCACACGTAACGCGGCGGCCGGCGGCGCGCGGCGCTTCTCCAGCACCGGACTGTGTTGTCATACACTCCTCGTGTTCACAGCTATGAACAGAAGTGATTTCTAAACTAATAATCTATGCTAAAGCATATCTTAAGCCGGCGTTCTCTAGATCTATAAATACAACGTGCAGTTACTCAAGCGTAATCACAGATATAAAAGCATTAATCATTCGATTCCAATTCATCCATAATGAAAGCGATACAATTCGATTGAGTGATAGAGATCGCACAGAAGGCAACAATACGTGACACGAGGACTCCGACAAATTGAACCAATAAATAAACAAATTAAAACATTGATATTAATTGAGAGCGGCGACTGCGGTCACCCCCAATTATGCGACGGATCGACACTTAATTAGATAATGGTCGCCAGTATGAGGTAGATTGAGTCCCGCAGCGCCGGACGGCCGGCAGCCGGGCCGGGCCGGGCCGGGCATCATGCCGGCCGGGACGGTGCATATAAATATCGCAAACAAATATAACGGTGAAGAAAAACGCGGCGAGCGTGCGTGCGGCCACCCGGCCGCGACCCGCGCGCTGCGACTCCGACAACCGATATCGATAAATATGCGCAATTTCAACTCGATAAACACAGTCGATAACAACAGATATAGTGTTCTTACAGTTTAACATAAAATAATTTCTATCACCTACTAATTAGGTACAGATCTCGCCGCCGATTATGGCTGTATGTTCTTTACGATGCATGTTAGTGGTTATCTTGATCGACGATGAATGTATCACTAATAGAAAACTAATCGTGTCTATCTATACCTACGCGATGCTATCTTCGCGACCTTCAGGTTTACTTACGTCCGTCTCTCTATGAATAATAGTTGTCCTAACAGCAATAACATGTAACATGATTGTGGAACAGTGTCACGGCGGTATCGATACGGCGCGCGCGCAGCACTACGGCCGGCGCGCTAGACGGCGGCGGCGCGGGCGCAGGGCGCGGGCCGCGGGGCAGCGATACAAAAACCATCAAACTACCGCCAATTACAGTAGCAACTAGTTTTTAAGTCGCGAGAACTTTCTTCCATTTCCATATTCATTACAAAGAAAGGGTGAAATTATACTCGCTCGCCATAAATATGCTAACGGCTGCGTGGTAAATGTTAAAGTTGAATAACACTGCGTGGTGAGTGCGGGGCGAGTGCGGCGCGACCGCGTTGCGTGCGCCCGCGCAAGATTTATGCCGAGCGCTTGACGGACGCGGTATCGTGCACTGCGCCGCTGACGGCCCGGATTACACATTCGCCACTACTTATAGAAAGTCATTTACATATTAATTATACCGGCCGGGCTATAAGAAAGAAATCCATGAAAACATATAATGGTCTAGCCGAGGTTCTGCGTGTTTAAATAATCGTAACATTTCATGTCTGCGCTTCCACAAATGTTCTTTGGGGGCCAGACACGATGCGCATATATTTATGTGCGCATGAAAAAGCTCGGCCGGTGTTCGCCGGCAGTGGGAACCTCGCAGTCACCTATGAATGCTCCGATTTGAGCGTAAAATGGTTCAAATAAAATTTTATAACAGCCTTCATGGAAGTTCACAAACAGGAGCAAGCAAATAGGACGGCGTCGTGGCGGGCGGCGGCTGGCTGCGTGCGGCCCGGAGCCGGCCGGGAGGTGCTCGGGACATACCTATTGCACCTTTAACAAACTTCTATTGTGTTTGCGCGTTCTGAAATCGTCCAAATGGGGGTAGAGGGTAGAGAAACCGCGGGGCGCGTGGGGGGAGGGGTCAAGTAATGATACATTCGCACGCCGAAGTGAGGCGCGAGGTAATAATGAGTTATGTACGTGATCCAATTATTTGGGCGCGCGCTCATTACGCGCTAAGTGTGAAATATGGCCGGCTTTATTACTAGCATCGCTGACTTGTTGCCACCCCCGGGCCCCGGGGGGCAGGCGGGGCCCGCCGGTGGCCCGCCGGGGGCATCTGCAGCGCTGCAACTGTGCTCCACTAAATCATAATAATGTAAGGTGCGGAGCGAATACGGGTCGTGAACGGAGTTGCGACTATTTTTACGTGATATATACGAAGGAGGAGGGCCGCCTCCCGGCCGCGGCCGCCGCTACCTACAGTGGCTACCCAAGGATCACGAGAATTTTCATTTGTAAGTACTATGAGGCGCTGTAGTGTACTGCCGAGTTTTGATTCGAGAGTCCCGAAGTGTATCTAGGACTCAGCGATCCAATAGTAATTTAAGGTTACAATTTGCATGTGATATGGCTTAATTTACAACAAGGTATTGGAATAATATTTGGGTTTTATTCAAATAGATTGTTCTTGTTCCCGTCGCTAGGAGAGGTGCGACCCGAGTGTGATGGTGGCTGCGACGGCATGAGCACCATTTCGCGGGACTATAAATCGAACAAACACATTAGTTGAAGGCGATACTTTAAAGATTTGCCGGCGGTGTGCAGCGAGGGGGGGGGGCTCCCGAACTCGCCGGAGTTATTCCATTAATTAAACCCCGGGCCGCGACACCCACCCCGGGCACCCCCCCCCCCCGCCCGCTCCCCCCCCCCCCCCCGGGGGTGAGACCCGCGCCCCCGCCCCCGCGCTCTCCCGTCGCGCAAAAACAAAGCAAGCAATAACGAGCACAGGGCTGCCACACCCCGCACAAGAATGTCAATTTATGGTAACAGTTAAAAAGTAAAAACATTATTTCCAAACAATTAGCTGTTATTGGCGCGTTGATATTTCATAAATTCACAACTGTCTGGTAACGACACAAGTTATACTGACCGCGAGAATGTTTATGCCTTACGGGCACATTGACCAGCGACCCAGTACAAGCATCGTTTTATACTTGTTTGTCTGAACTATAAGCATAAACATAACATTTTGAATTTTCACAATGTTATTCTCACATAACAAAACACAGTCTTAAAATAAAGTCCTTCAATTCAGCCATCGAAGGCTAGTTTCTTTACCTCTTCATCCAAGCTACTTTTGCTTGAAGAAAATCATGATGTATTTATCTATTGGCCAGCCGGTGCTAACCCTGCGCGTTCAGCCGATACCCCTATCCAATAGTAACTTGATATCAGATATCACCAGTTTAAACGCGGACATTTTTTCTCCCAATACCTCACGCTTTTTATGTTGTTTAGAAAAACCCGATAACATCAACGTAAAGAAATATTTGGAAAAGCCATCCGAAATCAAGGTTAAGCGACAGGGTTAAAACATTTTCCGTTTGCAATATGTTAACTTCCACAAGTTTAGTTACCGCTGTTGTATTATTCTTGTAATTATAATTCGTATTATTCTGGTTTTCTCGTCGCGCATGGATTATGGCTGACTCATGAATAAAATTAGAGATTAAGATTTGTTGGTAATGAACGCGAAGTTATAATAGACACTCGTCGTAATTATGGATAACTTTAGTTAATTGATCATCTCTTCTAAATCACCTTGAGTCGTGAACATTCGTCGTGAAAAATCTAAATGTTTTTATTTTAATTAGGTCTTTGGCTGGCAATTACGTAGCGCTACATTAATGACTCTATTTGCGTGGTTTCAAACCAACATTCCCGTAAAAAAAATAGGCAAAAAACTTCATCATCTACATTAGACAGCGTACATTATTAATTATGTAAGAAAACGTTACCAGTCGAGAATTGTTACCGTTTCAGTTTATTGTGGAAGCTCTCCGGACATTTCAGCTAAATTCAGTGAGAACCCATTCCAACATAATAGCTCGGGAAAACCTTAATCAAATTGAGTTCTCATACAAATTTTGTAAAGCTTGTAATCAATTTACTTTAATAATGAGCTTTGATATGAACCTGTATGTTAGGCAGCCCTACCGGACTGGCGGGTGGCCGGCGGGGGTGGGGGCGCACGCTCTTAGAATAAAACATTATTCATAAATAGGATATTACGGCAGGTGGCGCTGCACCGCCCGCCGCCGCCGCCCTGCACCAGCCGCGCCGCGCACCACGCAGCCCGGCCTGCGGGAGCCGCGAATAATAACATGGTCCTACAGTTGTTACATAAAGCCTCCGCTTTATAAACTAGGTGTCAAAATTCTGAAGCATGTTAAAAAGACTCTACAATTACAATGAGAATACTTATTGTAGATCCATTAAACTTGAACTTTTAAATCAAATGAAAGACTTTTTTCAAAAACTCAAATCTAAAGTGAAAATACAAAGATAAATTTTATGACATCGCATTTTTCACTATTTGAAAAATCTAAGCACTATAATCAACCACTTCGAGAAGTCTGCAGTCTGCACTGCTGCGCAGGTGTCTCAAAACTGACCATAACTACTTATTATTTATTTTCTTCATCTCGATTTGTTGTTTTCTTACTAATATTTAAGTAAAATTATTAATTTAAAAGTTGATCATTTAAGCCAGTTTTTGTGTGCCGCTTGCAGAGCGCTGGACATAATTAATAACCCAAGTTAGATATGCATTGCGAACTAAATGTAATCATGAAAAACTTGTGCGACATGAGTGCGTGACTAGGCAGCGTCGGAGCCAGGGTACCGGCCGGTGTGGACACGCGACTTCTGCGTATTGTACCTCCACTGCGCGACTGTCTCATTCGTATGCAGAGAGTGAATGCCAAACATTTCCCACATTTCGTAATTACTTTCTAAATATGTAATTTTACACTTTTTATATTAACGCCACAGCTTATAGCTTGCAGAACTACACAATCCTACAGCTCACGTGTTTTAGCCTTTTAAGTGATTATGCTAAGCCATCTCAATATGTCGTAACATGGGCATCGGCGTTTAAATACATGCAGTGCATACATGCATATGGAGCCATGATTACATAAGCTAATTACTGATGCGGGCGCCCGCTGAAGACGCACAATTATGTGCGCATGCGCAGCGTATGACACACCGGCGCACGGCGTTTGCATAAACATTGCATTTGAATGCTTGCGTAATGGCCGCGGTGACGTCACGCCGAGAAAAACTCCCTCGTATGTAAATCATCGCTTACTTGTGATCGTACACACATCGAACTGATACCGTACCTATCTACAAACAGCGTAGCGTGTCAAGATAACGATGTCATTAATTTCAAAAATCATTATTACATTTTATTCCGTAAAACCATGAATATGAAGATAATATGACATTAACATGGCCATCCTAAAGAATAAACAGGACAAAAATAATAGTCCTCAGTTGACTCTATATCAACAAGTCTATCTAAGTACTTATTATATACAAGCAGCATATCTCTAAAAAACTCTCAACTTACTGTATAAGGCAGACATTCGCAATATTCAGTAAAATGGGAAGAGCGCGTCACGAACAATAAAAGAGCACTTCATGATAATGTCCATTACAAAGTTCACGCGATCAGAAAGTCGGTTCGCGTTAAAACAAGTTCTGAGTATATTTTAATTAACCTTATATTTTAATTTAAGAGATCAAAAACCCAAATGGGAAATGACATGCAATGTGTAGTACTCAGGCGGTTTATTAATGGCATAACGTGACTGCGTCTAGTTTGCGGACATCAAGCAGAAACCGCGACGTACTTAGCGGCTAATGCTCCTGACGATGCTATTGTTTAATATACATGAGTACCTACATTGTAGCCTTATCAATGTCAATAAACATTAGTTTTAAAGTCAGCCTATCGTAATATCGAATGCGAACATGTCTACAGGACCTATTGAGCTCCGTAATAGTGGAGGACATTTTACAGCTAGAAACTCGCACTTGATTGAAAAGTCGCCACAATTTGAATCCATGACAGCCATTAACATTTGGTGTGATCTGTACGCACAGCACATTACGAGGCGGTGCGCATGCGCGGGCGCTCGCAGCCAGCGTTTAAGGGCATCTGTGTCGTGGGAAACGCCGTGAGACCATACCGCCACATACCGCCGCCCCGCACCCAGCGCCGCAGCACGGCCGCCGCGCCGCCGCCGACGCTGTACATTGCTCGCCATGCGCGGCGGCGCCACAATGCCATTCGTATTCGGCCAGCAGTGGCGCCCAGCGCACGCCTCAGCGTTGACTTCACGTAGCACGGTAATTAGCAGAATGTCATTGCAAATTTTTAACATTCACGTTGCGCCGACTGGCGTGATACGTATCGTGGCGCATTAATATTGATACTCATACAAATACACTGAGTGTATGGTACTCATACAAACCATATGCGATACTTAGATTAATGGTTAACATTTACATGTCGCACAGTTTTTGCTCATGATTTATACCACGGCCAGAGTTATTGAACAGTAAACAATTACACCGTCACTCAAGGTTTATTAATTGTATCTAACTGGGTATTTATACCAGCGAAACATTCGCACGCAAATTACTGACTTTTTATATTTTCTCATGAAGAAATACTTAAATGAGTTTATTGCCAAAGTTAACGCAATCGTGGAATTAATTGAACTCTGGTTAGAACGGTATGTTAGTGAAACAGACCGCAATGCGAGTGAGCACTCCGCGCGGCTCGAACGCTGCTCATTCATTATTTTAGTGCATTACAGGAAGCATTAGACAACTTGTTATTTAATACATATACCTGAATCTATTAAATAAGCGCTAGGTATTCTTATAAATCAGGGGAGTGATCTGAGAGCAAGATATCGCGGAGACCGACAGCTTGACATATTCGATACTAAGACAGGTTACGTAGTAAAAACTCCGTAATTGACTTTTGCAGATAACACTATCACCGCAAAAAGAGTAATGAGAAATATCGGTTTGATCTCGCATTATGAAGGCTTAGAGCCCCTGAGAGTGTCGCGCCGCATTCCAGCAGGCGACACAGTGTCGCAGCGTGTGCCGGCGCCGCGACCCGCACTCGCCGGGACTTGCTACGTCGCGGTCACTACGCAGCTACGGATGCTGCCTACCATAGTGTACGGGATCGAGATCGATAGAATTTGAGTATCAAACTACCCAAACACTATCGATGTTTCGGATGTGTCATAACTGATCGTTCGTGTGTGAGTGCTGTGAGTGTCCGGCTGCACAGGTGTGCGTGCGCCGGCGCCGCGCGCCGCCTGCTTCCCAGTACCCGTTAACAGATATGATTGACAGACGAGGAAAAAATATAATTCATTAGCAAGTGTGCGCAACATGGAGAATGTAGCCGGCACTAGGAATGAGATCGTTTGTTCCGCGGCAAAAACGTCACATGCCGCGACACACATAGAATATAATTATCTAAGCGCTCTATTAATATTAATGGCGCACTCTTAGCGTCCACTTCAATAATTATTCGACGTTTGAGTTCGTCTGCCCGAGCCCCCGGGAGCGGACCGCGGGACCACTGATTGCAGATCCACATTCTCAGGCGTTCCACCGCTACGTATTCAAACTTAATTGCACCATATTGTATCTCTTTAATTTAATTTTATCATTTGAAGTTTAGAAAAAACTGAACATAAATGTATGGCGTGTATGCATTTATATCTCCCGTAATAACAATAAATGGTTTTTATCAAAACCTGATCTGAATCTGAAGGCATTTATGCGATTCCTGTGCATTAAAAATGCCTTCAAAGTTCTGTTTCGATACTTGTACGTCTGTGTTTGTGTTGGTATGTGTAACGTGTCTGTGTCCGCTGGTAGCAGGCAGCTCGTGGCGCAGCTCGCGCTGGCGGCGCTGGTCGGGTGGCGCCGCTCAATGGACGTCCAGGCATGTCATTCACGTGCGGCGTCTCCGCGCGCTGGGAACCGTCACAATTACCCGGTCGCGCGCTCCGCCCGCACCGCACCGCACCGCACCGCATCGCGCCGCACCGCGCCGCGCCTCGACGCCGCGTTTTTCCGCCGCGCTGCAGCCGGCCTATGCACATGTATGAGACGGTCACCCACCATTTGTCACGCGCACCTCTTGGGAAAATATTGAAACGTTTCCTACTCGATATATAATGTTATAATGTCACTATTTATTACGGCGGGCTCGTAACGGTCCACTATCGATATGAAGCTGCTTTCTAAAACATTAGTCTGTATAATTCATATCATTCAGACGGTCTGTTATTTGGGAGCAATTTACGAAATTACAAGCAAGTTGTTAGTATTAACGTGGGATCTTAGAGCAGACTGGGAGCTGCTCATTAATCAAGGTCTGTATTCAAATTACTGTAATTTGGGTGATTGCAGTTCGAGTTCTACCTAAATGTTTTAGCTGCCCGGCCGGCGATTAGCATACCCCTGCGTGTTGCCTGCCGCCGACCGCAGGCTAGGCGCTACACATTCGCTAAGCAACATAGTTGTTATTAGTTAATAATTATCGACAGCTATTCAAATATCAACAATTAAGTCTTCTGGAGCAGGAAAACTTATTGCTATATTAGATGTCTACAGAAGGAGTACCGATGCTTTTATATATCAGATAAGGTACTGTATATACGAGAAGATGCTTCTGCTATTGCTACAAGTGTCCACTAGGTCTTGCACTCGGCAATTGTAGCAAAGACACCTCACATTACATACTTTAGTGACCGACGCCTGTGCCCCTCCGGCCCCCGCAGCGGTGTGTAACACGGTGCACGCTCGTGTGTTGGGAACATCTGAAGACGTCGCCCACAGTCCGCTTCGTGTACTAATGTGTTTTTAATAACCACCTAGCCACACGTGGCTGATGGAAGATTGACTTCTATGGAGCAAACATTAAAGCTGAGAGTCGTGCTGCAGTCGTGCGAGGCCAAAAGAATTACTCTATTAATGAAGGTGTTACCGAATTTAACTATTGTGTTTATGCCGCGGCGATAATTGTTACAAATTAGGCTTAATCGATGCGCGCGCGCCGCGGTACCGCTCCGGGCCGCGCGCGCGCCGCCCGCGCCGCGCCTGCGTGCCGCCGCGCTATTACTATAGCATTATGTTATTAGATATAGGCATCTCGCTCCATGGTAATTATACAGATGTGTTCTGTGCACACATGATGGATGTTCCTGCGTTTTGAAGCTTTTATCTCTTAGTAGTCGTCGGTCGGAATGTGTAACTGCTACGCAATATCTTTTATTACTAATGTGTGCTTCAAATCTCATTATTTGGATTTTCGATTAGAATGTTCCTTACCTCACCCTATCTTTAACACGTTTATTGGTTTGCACATATTATCGTTTGTTACTTAGTACAATGTGAGTGAATACATCACCTTGATGGAATGATAACGACTCCCCTTCACAAGCACACTATTTACATAATTGCATGCAAACATGTTATGAGCCGGGAGCCGAGCCTGAGCGCGATGCGCGGGACAATTAGCACGTCGCCCTCGTCGAACACGTTGTTAATTAACATACATTTAATAAATTATGAGTCCTTAATTATACATTAACATGCAATTTAATATCCTTAGGGACAAATTTCCAGACGATCAAATTTGATTCGTTTTCATTGCGCTTTAAGTTAAGCTGTGCGCATTCAAAGCAGTCTTAGATACATATCTATTGGTAGAAATAATAAAATACATAGCATCAATTCATTAGTTAATTTGCCTGCATCCAAATCGCGTCGCAGTCGCCGCCAGGTCCCCTCGGCTCCGCGTCAGACACCGGAGTGGTGGAGTGGAGGCATCGCGTAAGTGTCATAACACGCGGCGGGTGATTGATGCCCGCGCGCTGGGATAGGGTTACCAAACACCGGGACCCCTCACTGGGCAGGACGCAGGAGGATGAGGGGAGATCACTACACCTTATAGTGGATATTGTCTCAGTCTTGAAGGTATTTACACAGGTCGAGTCTAAGTACTCCATGGAAGATCAGTACGAGATAACTTGAATGTTCAAACTACTTTTTTTAGGTGGTAACCTATTAATACATTAAACTGGAAGCTGTTAATTAGCACATTTTGAAGCTGTGATAGCTTAGTGGCAAGACCGTAGGACTGCTAAGTCAGAGGTCTTGAGTTCGATCCCCACGGCGCGCACCGACTTTTCGAATGTTGTGTGCGTTAAGAAATAAATATCACAGCTTCCGTGTTTCGGAAGGCACGTAAAAATGTGGGTCCTGCGCCTGATCTCTCTCCGGTCGTGTCGGATTACCGTCCCATCGGGCTATGAGAGTAAAAGGAATAGAGAGTGCACCTGTGTTTGCGCACACGCTTGTGCACTATAATATATTATGTCCTGCGTAGCTGGTTGGTGTCATAGTAACACTGGCCGCCGTGGCCGAAATCGGTCAGGACCGCTATTATTATTATTATTACATTAAACTGGGCAAAAAACAGGTCATCACCTGCACCTTACATGTACAAAAACTAAAATGATGTAAATGTTATAAGGTAATGAGTGTAATGGCTGAGTATAATGAGCCACTCCTTAAATAATAGCGTAACTTATCTAGATATATTTGCTAAAACTCTACACTTTAAAGTCCTCTAGACCAGGTGTCAAGCTCGCTGTCGCGCATTAACAGGCTGTTACACATTTTATTAGTCACAATAACATGCCGCCAAAGTCAATATAACTCTAACCGTAGGCTAAACAATTAACTACAATTATGTTGACCTACTTCAAAGTTTACGAATACCCAAACAGACTATAAAGTCGGTTGATGTATTAAACATCGGCAGCTTTGGGACGTTCCCGCAAGGTCAAAGTTAATGCCGGCCGACAAAAAATGGAGCAATTTTTGTCGCTTAATCCAGCGAGCGGACAGGCGAGCGGCAAGCGAAGGCATCCCAAATATGAGTAGCGATGATATTTAAATGACCGGCGGCGGCTGCGCGCGCGCATCGCTTTGACACACCGCGGCCGGCGCGACGCATTCCGCCCGCTGCCGCGCCGCAAATCGCCGACCCGCGCCGCGCTGCCCGCCAGTCTATCCGCGACTCCACTTAACTGGGGCTCGATATTCACCCCACTACAATGGATACTCGACACATTCCTCGACCGTGTCCAATGTGTCAGGCGATTTAAATAATATTTCATGGACGCTTGAATATACACAGGGGTGCAATTTGTGATTTTAGACAATGATAACACTATAATGTTTGATGTTTATGTATGCAAGGTTCGCACGCACTTTTTATGTCCATCCAGGTAACTTCCTATGAACTTAAACTTACGTATTCCTGCCGTTTTGTAAACAATAACACCATCTCAACAAGTCGGGCAACAAATTGGCGACTGGACTTGTATGAACAAACAATCACACTATAAGTCATTGAAAATTAAACATAATGGGTGTTACCAATTAGCGAGCGTGTGAGGGCACTTCCTCGCTACTGGTGCACAAGGAGCCAGCGCTACGAGAAAGGAAGCGACGGCGACTTGTTTACACCTTACCAGGGAATGCGCATGCGCACCGTATGTCCCAGTGCTGCGTAACGACACTGACGTTAGCGACATGAAGCCATTTGGCCGATATCATGTGCACTGAATGGACTCGAACCCGCTCCTAACAAGGACACATCGTTTGAATGCGCCACTTTTTGCGCCATTCGAGCCGCGGCCGCCGCGGACCCCCGAATATTCCGAGCGAGTTTTTCGTCAGTTTGAATACATAAAATATTCATTGTATGCAAGTTATCTGACTGCATAAATTCATATTAATGTATAGAAGGTATGAAGGTTTTGACTTAAAGTAACTCATTTATATTTCATGGTCGGGGTCGTGTGACATGAGATACACAATCTGCGGCAGTCGCAGCCGAATCATTAATCGAGTAAAAACCGCTGCGGTAAGGAGTGCGCCGGCGCAGCTACTTCTGCTGCACCACAAGCACCGTGCGAGGCTGTTGCTGAACATTATTGAAACATTTCTTTTCAGCCCAAGTGCTAGTGTCTGTATTAACTTAAGTGTGTAACAAAGCCGCAATGCATATACCTAAATGCACTTTTATGTAGATATGTAGATTTACACAACATCTCAACATAAGCCTAGTTGTTTCTAATGCAGTATTCAAAGCAGCTGCAGCCTGTAAACGAAGTGAGGGACATGGAAGCATGCTGTGTCCGAAGTACCTCATGATTACAGGCGATAACTGCAGCACCTTACAAGCAGAGCGCCTCACCATACCACACAGTACTTTGGCAGCGTCTGCTGTGACGCCGCCGCTACATCTAATCAAGGGTAATTACAGTTGTTGTTACTGCTGGAGCTGGGCATATTTGAATGTTCGGAGACGTATGCACGAGTGTCCGCGATGAAATGTTAATTCTTGACTGGTCTGAAGGGGCTGGGGGTGCAGGGGGGGGGGTGGTGTGCGCGCGCGCCGGCCGCAGCTCCCACGACGACGCGGGCACGCCGCGCATGCGCAAAAACCCGGCCGCGTCGCCAGCATCATATGCATGATCACAGTAGTTCAGGTATTGTTTACTAAACAATGTGCTATAAAGCTACATTTAACAAGCGATCATGGAAACAAACAAAATTAAATCACAAGATTAAAAGAAATCTTCAATGAACCAGTGCATGACTCATCATTGTTAAGGATGCTACGAAGAAGATTAACTATTGAAGCGTAGCATCAAGAGCTAGAAATATTCTTTACAATTTTCCACGCAGGTACATATTTCTAAATCTACTGTAATATTTTTTATGAAGAAGACCGTGCTAACATATAGTCAGGTCACAAAAAAATATTAATAACTAAATACTCCATATACCTATTATTTAAATAACATCATATATGAAATGGTCATGATAAATATTAATAATTTAAAGACCACATACATAATGATTGCTTTTACTAACGTAATACGGTTTTTATTGTAATAAATAATAAATGAAAGTTGGTTTCCTAGGTACTGCACAGACAAGTCCTACTGGTTGTGTCGGCGACACGGCGCGGCCCGACACAGCACCGCGCGGCGCGGGCGAGTGCGGGGCGAGCGCGGGGCGGCGCGGGGCGGGAGCGGGCGGATTATTCGCGCGTCTGCCTCGTGCATACTGATGTGCCGTAATTGTCGCGAGCAAAAACTAAACGCATGATAATCGAGGAAATGCCACCTGAACCGGACGAGTGCAGTGATTGTCGCCGAGCGAGCCGGCGCGGTGCGGTGCGGTGCGGAGCGGCGTGAGCTATGCCGCGAGTCCGCACGGATTATTATAATTGAGACCGGGCTGTGGGAGCGAGCCGCGCCCAAGTCACTCATGCTCTTATTATTGCAGCAGGTATGTGCTCATTCATCAAGTTATGATTCCAAGAGCATAAAAAATGTCTCAATGATTTCCTTAAAGAGGGAACTCGTATTTGAAGAGTAAAACATAATTCTGTTCAAATTATAAATGTCGCGGGTATTCAAACACCAAATTTTTCCGGCTCTACATTTTCTACTCGCAGGTATGCGCATAAAATTAACTCAAGAATCAGTTTTAAGTAATTAATTAAAAATTGAAATTAACGTGACATATTTTACTGCACTGGCTCTAGAATTCTCGTAGTTGATTATTTTTTCTTTTTAGGTTTTGTCATTGAAGCCAAAACATTTTAAATTACCGCTCTTTTGCACAGCCGTAGCAGCAACGCATAACAATGCAAATTTCTAAACACGTCTTTCGCAAGTCAGAAACTAAATATTCAAACTTGTTGTGATAAAGTTAAACATAGCATTATTTAAAATGAATCAGTTTATACCGCGGTATGTTGTAACACACACAGACACATATCCATCAGATAGTGTTTTTACTAATCGATTAAGTCTGCGATAACTCAAACATTTCTGACATGCGGCCATTACATAGGTAACATAGATGTAATTAACATTTGTTTCAGGCGGCACCCTCCTCTGCCTCCTGAGAACGCGGCTGGTATCATCGCCACATTCCTAACATCGCCGACTACGCGTCATTAACCACGTGTTTCATCAGCTCGCAAATTTTTAGATCAATTGTGTGCAGCGAGTACGAGGGCTATGGATGGGCGCAACTTTTTGCATCCCCTCCCTCCCCCCCCTGCCCCTCTGGCGAGCGATCGGCGGCGTTTTAATTGCCGTAATCACCGGCTTGTCATTTGCCTCCGAGTGATTTAGCCGGAGAGTTTTTGCGTCTCGGCCGCGGCCGTGATGCATCGCCCTAACAGCAATGGCTTCGTCGGAAACGTTTCTGTGCTGAATAAATTAAACATTCACATTCATTCAAACGTGGGATTTCGCCGAAGATAAGTACCACCGATTATATCTGATCAAGTATTTGGTGTAAGAAGTGTGTACGCTCTGTGACGCGCGCGCTGGAACAATGTCCGCGTCGAAAACATAACTTGTTATTACAAAAGTACACACTTTTCATTTCTTTGACATCACAGCGTCACTACATACGCCGTGGTCGCTGCACTATCCTGTTTGAATGGTTATTTATGGATGTTAAGTGGTTTTGCTTAAATCAATGAACTCCAATCACCTTCTTTAGATATTTAAAAAGGCCCCTTAACAAAAAGTTAGGTACCTAATTTAAAAAAAAAAAACATTATCGTGGAACATGAATCAATCGTGATTTTTGTCAGAAAGGACGTAACATACCTATAGCAAAAAAAAATAACAAGATTTAAATGAACTAAATATTATTGAACGTAAAATAAAGTGCACACAGGACGAAGTTTTCGTTGAGAGCAGCTAGAAGCTAGACGGCTAGATCGTGGCTCGCGCTTTATAAATATTATTTGTCTAAACTCTGATCAATTTACCAATGGGACAAACCAAGTCAAGCCATGCCAGTAATAAGCACTCTATGTCACTGTCAGACGGTCGCAAATTCTGGATGTGAACTGCAATATGGTTGAGCACGAGCACGCGCATTATAGGAGTGGATCTTCTCACGCGCGGCGCGGGCGCAGGCGGCGCGGGCGCAGGCGGGGCGGAGGCGCGGAGTATTGTAATTGCCTGGGCTCCTACCGCCATAAACCATGTGTTTTCGACTTCAATATTGCTATTGCCATTATGCACGGACCATGAGCATGCTTATCAATATATTTAGGTGAAATGTTAGTGGAAATAAATTTGTATAGATATCCATCTGCGATTTTAAACTGATTACACGTTTAGAGATAGTGAGTGGTGACTCGTGATAATGTCGTTGTTGTTAACAATGAAATAACAAGTTTGATACAAAATATGAGCGGAACCAATAACTAAGCTACGGAACGTTTCGTGAAGGGAGCAGACGTTGAGTTAGAATTGCGACCGCGCCGCCGCCGCCGCGCTGATAATCTAGTTAAATTTATTTATTGAGGCTCGCGAGCATCCGCGCGGCCGGCGGCCCCACGCCGTACATTACGAGCACTTCAAAAAGAACAAAACAAGAGAAAGTTCTGCGGAAATGTAGGGCCAAGTGTACACGCCACACTGCTTAAATCAAACTAGTGAAGCAGGGTCTAGTGCTACGATAAATTTCACTGCAAAAGTAGAGTCGTCTCTTGACAACTGCTGTACAAATCATTACGTAGATAACAGCACGGCTCAGGGAACCACACCTATCTCGTACAGCTTATAGATCGGTGATTTCGGAAACATAAAATTTACATAAGTAATTAGTTTTAATATCAGCGGTATCGCGCGGATAGATGCGATAGAGCTGCGCCGGCGCACGGCGGCGCCACGGCCGGAGATAGCCGAACATATCGCGCGATGTGTATCGCACGATAACCGATCTGCGGCGAGTACAGAACTAAATATGTTAAAATATGTAAAGCGACGTGTCCGATAGCGATAACTAACGATTTAGGGACGATAACACGCCACGACAGAATTCTAAAATTAACCGCACCTTGGTGTGTCTGCTTCGGTAACAGAGCTGTTGCATTAGGTGTTGGAGGCTTTCCAGGTCATAGCGCTCCTCATAGGGATTAGGATTGTAATCAATATTAATGGAAAAGTGAAGGGTGGGCGATGGGTGCTGTCTTTAATCATGTTGACGTTCAAAAACTGCTACAATGTAGCCTAATTTTTGACTGATACACACACTTTTGTTGTTCCAGTGTTAACATTTTTTATATTCAAATCCTGTTCGCTTGATACTCAAAAATATATTAATTTTAGGGATGTTATTTATACCATGGTAGCCCTACATTGCGCAGTTTTATGAATATCGGCGCGTCCTCGCCGCGGGCTGTGGGTCAGCTATCGCGATGCGCGAGCGCACGCCGCGCCGCCTCATAACAGGCGACGTGATTTACCGCGCCTGGCCGCGTCAGGCCGCGCCTTGCCGCGCCTTACCGCGCCACGTCGCCCGCACCTGCGGCCACGACGTCACTATCTACTGCCTGTACTGCTGCTATTATTTACGGACAAATATATGGAAGTATGAAGTTTTAATACTAAGTTTTATTCCTTCATTATTATTTAGCTGTAGCGTGATTCTTTTTTTTAACTTTCTTTAACACTTCTTTAACAGACTTGAGTCTTCACGAATAAGATTAGTCTTTGTCAAACAGCACTCCTAATACCAAACTTTGTGGACCTAGTGAAATAATTTTATTATTAACTGAAACTCTTAAAGGAACATCTATGGTTGCGATTTTATTGACTCTATAAAACTTCCAATGTACTTAAGTAGATGAACGTATCGAAGTAACGCCTTAATAAGATAGCAAAAAGTGTTAAAAGTATATCTTGTAAAAAAGCCTTTAATGTCATAGTTTAACGCCTTCAATTTCACATGTTATCTAAACGCGATACATTTACAAGCAACGCGTGTTTTAATTGAGCTTATCTAAGTGTTAACGTTAGCGCCATCTACCGGCGGCCCGTAGGCACTACATACATTATACTATTTGAGTCACACATGCATTAACACGGTTACTCAGAGCTAATCGTTTAACTGGAATCCTAAGGTAAATAGGTAAATACTTATTGTATTCATGAGTGAGGGGCAGCGACTGTCAAGTGTCTCTTCAAGGTGCGCTGCAGACCTTGCAGTGCTGACCAAGTGCTGCTTATAAAATTGGTAAACATTCAATGTCAGTTGTTTTTATTATGATGTTTATATATTACATTTAAGGTAGAGAAAACTTGTTCCTTGTAAGTTTTCTTAACAAGACTTTTTTTAGCTCATAATTTAGTGTTAACCCCGCTTGAACATCAGCCGTTCGATGCGAAGTAGTTTAATTTTTTAATTAACAAATACCATTAGGTTAGAATCGCGATATTGTTTAGTACCATCATAGTTTTCTAGCTTAGAGTCATGAATCACAGATAGATCTAAGTCAAACTCAAGATTATGTTTGAACTTAGATACGAAACGTCTACCGCCTGAGTGTTATACAATCACCTCGGATCTCACACAACTCGTCATATTGCATGAATGAGTCGCTCGTGACCTCTAACACTTTACCTAGTTATGCAACAGCCACTGCCGAGTACCGACCGCTACATTTACATTAGACTACAAATATTACATGTCCGTCTAATAGCATGTTAATATTAACTTACACCAAGATAACGTGCACACTTAACACCTCCATTAAATGTAACCGTCCACCAGGAGGCGCCTCCCTCGACATACACATCCTTCCTAACTCTACATGCTGCTGACACCTTTAAAGACTATTATAAAAGTTTAATATTAATAATACAACGAATTTCTGCATGTGTTTACGTAACAGGTAGATAATAATAGTCAGAGGTAAACTCTTGAAGTGTTGCGTGACCTGTCTAAACAGAGGTAAGAATTGCAAGCGTATAGTTTGGGTAAATGTCACTAATGTAACATGCTTGTTCGTGAAAGCAAATATGTGTAACATCGGCGCCGCGATAATAGGGTTATCTGGACAAACACGGGGAAATTATCAATTCTCACTAAGTTCTGTGCAAGGAGTGTCCGATGAAAGGAAATTCTCCAGATAAAGAAACGCGAGCGAGAGCACGTCTCGAGCCGCCGCCGAAAGCTATGCGATACAGGAATACTACAAATGATAAATTGATTCATTTATTCTTAAAATCTATGTCAAGCTAACCCCCTTTATTCACCGTACCCCACAATCCGAGCTTATTCAAAAACAATTGAAATACCACAGAAAATATTGTATTTATAAATCGCATTGTTTTCCTAAAAAATAATTTGCAGTCATATATAAAAAACTTGTCAACACTACTTATGATAATAACGTCTATAATATATCTATTTTGCGGATATTATAGGCTCTCACACATTATGTACAATAATTATGTAAAGTACGTATATTGTGATGTCCGCCCAATCAAAACAATGCTTATCATTATCGAACGTTATCATTTATGGCTCGACATTTTCCTCCTATCGTACTTACTCATTATAAATGAAAGTGTAGATTAAAATTATAAACAAAACCAAATACGCGTGTATCAGAGCATTACCCTATCTCAGGTTATTTGGAGCCGAAGCTATCTATCATACCTTAAATATATATTAGTATTGTAATCGGTAGCGACTTATAATACCGGCTGTACGTAATATCTATTCATATACATATCGCATGACGTTTCAAGGTTTAAAAATCTAGAAATTAATGTTTCTTATGATCTGCTTATTTGGAATAACCGAACCAATAGTACGTACCAATCTCATAATGTAATAAATTCAGAGCTGGCTCCACCATGCGCACGCGCAATTAACCAGACATTAAGTATGTAAATCTTCCCGAGCACAATCAGCCTCCGTACCACGGTACTATGAAATCGCAAGGATTTGAATTCGCAAATATTGACTTTAAAAGTGATCAGGATCGGAAACATTAAAACAGGTAATGGGACAGTACCATGAATCATAAGCCAACTTAAGTATTGCATAACGGCTCGACTCGCGAACGTGGGAGATTCCAAATTCTCAGCCTTCGTACTCACTTATAGCAACATCCGTCTAGTAATTCTACAAAAACAAATAATAACATTTGATTATGCATACGTAATATAGTCAAATGATAGGTTGCGCGTGACTTGTCCGAATCTGTGCGAGTATCGCACGCTGCGCCCGCGCCGCCGCGCCGCGACCGTCGCGCGGTACGAGGGGTATCATTTGTGCGCTCACCCGCGCATTACTATTGCGCAACTAATATTAAAGAATATTCTGCATCGGTTATATTTATCCCGGACCCTGGATGTGAAAGCATTGATTAATATTGTAATGAGCACGACGAATAACTTCCCGCCTACTACAAAACGATCGCGAAGTGTGCACGTTGTACAAGCCCGTCTGAGACGCGGATTAACTCGGAGAGTTAAAAACAAATTGATCGATGGATAACGAGCTAATTGAAATTGCTGTGTTAAAGCAGTATCGCCGGCGCGGCTGTAGTGAAGACAGCGGTCAGTAATTGTGTATAGTTTGAGATAATGGCGCCGGTCGCGGGTGCAATTATTTTTATCCGGCGTCCGGGGCGGGAGCGCCGTGATTTGCGTACGCGCATTATGCCCCGGACCTTAATAACATGTTCACGACGCGCGCCGCCGTGTCCCCTAAATTACACCATTGTAGTGCGGGAACTGGTCGCCGGGGCAAGTGGCCCGCGGACCTGGTCACATTGAAGGCTGCCCCTCGATGTGACCACCATGTATACATTGTACATGCAAACAGCTATCAATCATACCAGACGAACTGGTACTTATTAATGGACTCAGACGGAAGCGACACATTACGACACGATATGTTGTAATGTACGAAACAGCAAAAACTTTATTAATGCGTTGCACACTTAGTAACTAGACAGTACCCTTATTACTCCAAGCTGTGTTTGACCAATAACAAATTTAGATTCCAGACTTAGCATACTGATATTAGAAATGATGATTCCTTGCTACACTGTTGCTTTGATAACATTAAAGGATGGGTATCACAAAAAGAATAGTGAAAGCTCGAAGTGACCAAACAGCAGTGAGTATTAGTCAACGCTTTAATAGGTATCAATCACATAGACTACATAAGACTTTAGTTTAGCTCTACCTATTATTCGGTACAGTTCAATAATGACAGTCCTGGCACTACTATTACTGGTGACGTTAGATAATACATCAGTGCATGAGCTTTCTCGTCCGCTCACCAGCCTTCCCTTAGAGAGGCCGCTCTCCTGCGCGCGCGCAAACACACCGTGATGGCTTGATTACGTGGCCACAACAATAGCTCGCATTACGCCCCCACACATGTTACGTAATAGGATAATATGTAAAGCCACGATACTGGTCATTACAACGTCGCCGGCGCATGACCACACTACATATACTTGCAGAAGTTCTACCTACATCTAAATTCTCGACGATAGGTGCAAATTCTGTCATTGTTTTGAATTTCTATGCACAGTGATCAATATAAAACCAAACTATATGTGTTTGATTACTTACACAAAAACTGGACACAATTAAAAGAGATTGTTCTTATACCTATATTTTCGTTCTACATTCCTCTATTTTGACTCAGTTCATTCACTTCTGGCGGTAGGTGAATCTGATACTGTATCTTCATTTGTACTTGTCGACTCTACCATGACTCTACATTATTTGTTAGTGACTGATGCGTTCTTTGACTTACTAGACCAATTAAGAGTTCTGATTTTGAACTGGAGATGTAAACGATGTTTAAATATCATTTTATATCTGGCTTAAAGCAGAGCTTCTGAGCTTATCTGCTTTGTGGAATGAGTCTGTTAAAACGAGTTGCGCTCGCGCATCTCGTAGCGCACCGACAGTCTCGTCCGTATTGTAATTACACGAAGGTCAATTGTATATCGATTTAATGATGTTAAGTATCGAGACGTGAAGTCAAACACATTATAAGATCAGTGCTGCGCTCATTATCTAATACTGTACTGAATTTTATCATCATTCAGATGTACCCAATTCACCCGATCTTCACTACGTTTTCGACCACAACCATGGTTATCCTATGCACAAAACTTTTGTATTTTCAATATTTTTATTTATAATACCTGTACATATTTTTATTGTGCGTGAAAAGTTTGGGTACAAACTTTGCACACACGTTTAATTAATCAAAGCTTTTGGTGTTTACAGTTCAATATTTCAGTTGAAAACTGTCATGTCCAGAGACCAGTGCATGCGTATCGCAGCGGAATCTTCACAAATCACTGGCAATAATCAAAGCCAAAGTCAACCTCCTCGGACTCCCTTTAAACTAGGACTAGGCCAAACCGGAATTCCAGATCCGAATAGTAAACCTAAGTTCAGGATTCCCTAATATGTTTGATTAATTTTGCATATTTTACCAGTTTTTGTGCATATTTCATGTATTTCTCGAGCATAATTTGCATGCATACAACAGGCTTACTATCTTGCATTTAATCCAGTATCTAGTCATGTCGAATGTCAGCATTAATGTAAGCTAGACCATACCTACTAAATGGGCAGCTCACAGCCTTTAGCTTTTCTTTTTAAACAGATCTACAGTATAAACCTGAGCGCAGGCTGTGACTGCTTCACCAGTCTGTGGTGGTACTCATGCAGGAGACGATCAATGCTCATTACTGAGGAAGAGGTCGTTACATACCGCAGCCTCGTAATTAGCACGGCGAGGCGTCGGCACTGATTGGGTCAGCTAAGCATAAGGCACGGCGTGTGCGCCTAACCACAGCCCTCAGCGCAAGTAATCGTTCACTGTAGTAACCACGAAACTTTAACAAAAGGTCCACTCATTATAGAAGAGAGCTTTCACAAAAAAGCTTATTTAAAGTATGTTAAACAAAGGCCCCAGTCGCTCCACACTTACAGGCTCGTATTAGGTAGGTATTAAAACAATGTTATGAGTTTTTTGTGAAAAACAATTACCTAATTTATACACACAATGTTAGTTACCGTACTCCAAAACGGCTGGACCGATTCTCTTCTAATTTTGTAAGCATATTGCGTAGGTCTGAGAATCGGTCAACATCTACGGTCATTTTATTCCGAGTTTTTTTTGTCTTTTTTTAGCTTTTGCGGTAGTATTAGTAACTCGTACAAAGTTGCGGGAAACAACTAGTAGATTTATAATCTTATAATGTGATATCTTCTTTCCTATGCCAGTATTGTTTGTATATGTCCAAAACAGTATAGATTCAGAACAAAATCGTTCTGACTCACAAATAAGTACAATTCTGAATCTAGCAACAAGTGTAATTGCCATAACTCTTAATAACAACGCTAACATCAAAGACATCGGAGCCGACAGAGACACACTGATCTACTGGCTGTAGTGATACGCTTTAATGTTAGGCTCTATGTAAGGACAGTATGGAGTCTTATAGTTAGATCTAACTACATGTGTATAGACAGACTAACAGACCCAGTTTATATATTGTTTTTTTTTATTATATTTTGAGTAGGTATATCATTTCCGTGTCTCCACTCCACTCTACTTTGAAAACCTTGGTCCTTCCAATTTGGACTAGGCAATTTCATATTTTATACATTTCTTTGGAGTAGACCGGCTTTTTTTTTGAGATAGCTTGTTGATTTCTATGGACAAAAAAGGCACATACTCATAATACGACCAGGGAACTGTTTAAACTCGTTGTATGGGGTCTCTTACAAATTGGACCTTCTGTTACGTTACTGTTATGTGTGCAGTAAGATGCGGATACGAGAGCTATCACTGATGACATAATAATACACTAATATAGATCATACTCATCGAAAACAATATCAAATAAATAGATCTCATTTAGTTTTAAATAGTTTCGTTGAAACAAAGCTACCCAACAATTTTTGGTTTTCTACTTTTCTGCGCTATTTTGTTAACAAGACCTTCCTAATAATTAAATGTAGAGTCAAACGTGATGGACCTTTACAAAGCTATACGGCACTAAGTTATTTACATTAGATGAGTACTTTATAAGGAAGATCACAATAATCCTCGGTCCTAGCATCGCCGTGGTTCCTGTTGCGTCGGCGCGGTGCGCGGTGCGCATGCGCGGCGGGCTGCGCGCTCGCTGTGTGATTAATATGATTATTTGATTGTTTAATCTCGGGGGCACGCAAGCCGATACAGGACGCCGCCGTGCGTCTGCGCAGATCACAGGGCCCGCTGCGACCGGCGGTACCTACTAGACTAGTACTAAAAATGGCACATATACGTAAGATTAAATAAAGCGAAATTGGCAAATTTATGCTGAAAAACTATTCTGATTCTTTTATATGATTTGGTCTTTCATTAAATGTGTGCCACCTTTTTACTACCTACCATAAAAAGGTTTTGTTTTTCACCTACCTACCTATGTGGAATGTAAAAGTCAAGTATTTGAGGTATGTTATTATATATCATGTAGCCTCGTTTTTATTTTGCGTTTTCACTTTATGTCCTTAGATTCTGTCTTCATTACATAAAAATATATCCAAAGTTTATTGTATCTGTGGAGTGAAGCCGCGGCTTTGACTAGTATGCTGAGGCAATCAGTCTGCGCGCTATTTATGGAGTCTCCCATAAAGAGGTAAGAGGCGCTGCGCGTGCGCCGTTGTTGTTATTACGCTCCCCGGTGATCATCAATTACGTATTACGTACAATATGTATGTAAGTGAAATTTGGATATCGAGTAAGGGCCAGGCCACACGGTGCGGCACCGCACCGCACCGCATTACTCCGCACCGCACTGGTGGCCACACGAGCAGTGCGGCGTCGCAATATTCTTACGGCGCCGCTGCGGCACCGCAACAGGC
Source organism: Chrysodeixis includens (assembly GCA_941860345.1). Lineage (NCBI taxonomy): Eukaryota > Metazoa > Arthropoda > Insecta > Lepidoptera > Noctuidae > Chrysodeixis > Chrysodeixis includens. Next base: position 11,341,373 of record OW796096.1, read on the forward strand.
TTGGCTTGGCTTGCCCAGTTGAAATATAAACAGTATAAACAACTGAGCGGCGCCGCTGCGGCACCACACTACTTGCACCCCTCCCCGCCTCGTCTGCCTCGCGCCGTTGTCCGGTGCGCCTGCGGTGCGACGCCGGAGCGGCGCCGGGCGTGCCGTGTGGCATACCATTCATTTTTATATGTAGGAAACCGTTGCGGCACCGCACAGGCGCCGCGCCGGAGCCGCACCGCACCGTGTGGCCTGGCCCTAACCCCATAGAACCCTATTTGTAGAGTAAGGAATATTATTATATTTGTGTGATGAATGGTAATCAAACCAAATAGCATTTGACTATGAACAAGATGTTTTCCAATACATCTGAATTGAAATAACTCATTTATCTTTAAGCCTGAAGTAATCCTTTCGAACTAGCGGTGAGTGAATGCTCCGCCGGGCTGGCGCGATGGCGCACCGATACAAAAAATACGCATTGTTCAGTAATTCCAATCAATTAATAGTAACGTAGGGCTGCGCAAAAACGCGGGGTTCGCGATAAGGACGGGAACACGTCAAGAATCCCGGACATGCGGCGCGGAATCCCGGGCCGCTGCGGTTCCCGGTAGCCGGCCGCCGCACATAGGGGTATTTCGATCATCTACGCGGCCAAAAGTCACAATAACAAAGTTAAAGAAATGACACAGTATTCGACTAACTGTGGCAGGGAACATTCCAACGAACAATTAACCGCCTTCCCCACCCCTATCCCTTTGCGCGTTACCCGGCAATCTCAGTCGGAACTTGATCATCAAATTGTCTGCAAGTGTCAGTTATTGGCGACTTTTAGAAAGCGTTACTTTTGTGAGTGAAACTGCAGTTTCCTGTGTTACTCTGGTGCAAAAAAGCAATGGATACGACAACTACAGGTATGTGGCAATCTTAATGTCTTATATTTAATAAAATTTGATTCAGTTTAATATACTTTCAGTGATCGGGAAGTAATGTCAAAAATGAGATGAAATTTTGAAAGAATTTTATTTTCAAAGGTGAATTTGTTTTAGTATCCGGGTAGATCCGGCTGTTTTCGCCATTTATATTAAAAGTGTAGATACTTAAGTAACGAATGCTATTTGAATTAGCCGCGGAATAGCGCGGATGCACTAAAGCTGAGTACATTCATCTTTTACAGTCGAAATTAGTGAAATGTTCATTTATGTTTAAATTTTGTTTTAGGTTCAACGGATACCTCTGGAGTGCAAATAGTGACTCGTAAATCACTCTTCAATAAGATGAAGAATGAATATTTACGTAATTTAGAAGAAAAGTTATGTTTTTTGAGTAACCACCTTTCACTCATGACAACATTACTGAAAATCAGTTAACTAAACTGAAAGACAATTTTGCACATTTCAAATCAGAACTGAAGCAAAGGTGGATTAAGTCGCACAGAAAAGCAGAGGTTTTCTTAAAAAAACAACCATCTGTGGCTGGAAGGTACTTTCGAAATTCCAGTCACAACAACAAATCGTCATGGTCGCCCTCGTAAATCATTTGATGAATATAGCGAAAGAAGCAGAAGGAGAAAAACTGAAGAGATCCGCTCCCATAATGTTAAGGATGGTGTTTTAGTTCACACAGCTTAAGTTGAATTAAGAAAATCAGGAAAACGTGATGCTTTCCACGTACTCCAAGATATAACAATCTTTCCGACCCGTGCAAGTACAAAAAGCTTTCAGTACCTCTAAGTGTGAAAAATCAGCGCGTCTTACACCTATGGAAGCTTTAAAAATGTTTATAGATGCAGATTTAACACGAGGACAATATGAAATTATGAGAAACACGAACAAGAAGTTTTTCTGTGCCATAGCTTAATTCAAGAAGCCAAAAAGAAATGTTAATGTCATAAAAAAAATAAGAAGTTTTCTTTTCTTCCTGAAACATTTAATATGCTAGTATTTGCAACACCAAACCCAGAAGACACACTTCAATCAGAAGGTGAAGATAAGATAAATTAACTATGGATTAATTTAATAAATAAGTACTTATATTAAGTAAAACTTATAAAATCATTATGTATCATAACTATCATTATGTAATATTAGTATAGACATGTGACCGAATTACAATTATATTTTTTTGTAGTTTTTTTTTTTATTTTTTATGAAAATTATGAAAAAATAAACATAAATAATAATAAATAATAAATAAATATTACTGTTTACATTACGCTTGTATTATTCCCGTCATAAGCAACTCAAAAAACTAAACAAATGTTTTTGGCCAGCTAGATTAACTAAATACCCCTATGTGCGCCGCACAGCGCGCTGCTAGCTCACCAAATTAGTTTATTAGCACATTTAGCACCAGACCATTATCTGCACAAGAAACTATCATTAACAATGCTAAGCTAACATTTATAAAAAAGAACAAAAAATAGAAACCCTAGATAGACTTGTTCACCTTCTACAAAGTGGAAAATGTTTAAGTGTAATTGCAGAGAATTTTAAGATGTATTATAGGAAACTGTGTTTCCAGTAAACACATTACTGATTTCTAAAACACGAGTATAATATGAGAAGGTTATCCCACGCAAGGCCTCCAGGCGTTTTACTGATTTAAAATGTACTTATCACTAGAGCAGAACAAACTCGTAGACAAATTTCTCCAGAACGAAAGAGTCCCTACAGAGAAGTTATAATTGCTTGAGGTTTGTTGATGTAAGTATAAAAATCCAGATTTATTGTTTATTCAGTAGTATTGTGTTAGGGGCGTTAGATGTATGCGGGTGGCCGGCGCTCACCGTGCGCCCGCGCAGCCCGCGACACACGCGCCTGCGCAGACGCAGCACCGTGCAGACCTGGCCGCATCACATGGCGAAACTTTCATAAGATTGTGTCTATTCCGATTCATTTATTATGTTAGGTAGTAGTAGAGTCCTTCTTGATATAATTGAATACGTGATCAATGACAGCAGTTTATTACTAAAACAATAATTAAGTCCATTCATAATAAAATTTGATGTACAGACTAATAACCGCAATAAACGTAACGCTATACAATTAATCCACGACAGAATATAGTTATGTAATGTATGCACTTTTAATTGCGTCCATAAATGGCGCGGCGACCTAACAATCAGCAAGTAACTTCGCACACATGGCTTCTGCACCGAAAAAAGCTAATTACCCTTTTGAGACAATGACTAAGAACAAAATATAGCGCGCTGGATCCATTTCTAGAGGCGGTTAATCACTTTGAGCCAATAAAAATATAAGTTAATTGATATTGGTGGGGGCTGCGCGCGCGCCGCTCGCCGCGCATGCGCAGTGACGTGCGCAAGTAATAGCGCTGTCCCACTGCGCGCGGTGATCGATGCGCGGCCCGCGGTGATGGAACCATCCTATACTAACCACATGCGTTTTTTGTTTGATTTCATTGATTCCGAGCTACTTGTAACGGCGCCGACGCTGCTAGTGTGGAGCGGCTCATCTCACTAATAGCTTACGTTACGTCAAGCTTTGTATTTATATAAAATAGCTCACGTTAGCAAAGAGTTAGTAACGTAATGACAATTGAGAGTGGAGCAATTCTTACATTTGTTAAGTTTATTTATTTTCAATAGTTAATTACCGTCGAAAACACTTTATTAGACTGTCGGGTACAAATTTATCCACGATAATATATTTTTATCCAGTACTCTTTTAACTATTATTTTATTTCTATGATTAAATATGAGCAACGCATCATCGGACTACAGAGATCGGACAGACGGGCACCTCTGTGTTGGTAGTGTACTGTCTGAGGTCTGTGGCGTTTCCGCAGCTTTCATTGAATCCCATCAAACATCGGATTGAGCTGGGTGGCAGCTCCGCCTCCGGGAACGATCGCCGGCAAAAACGGAACAATGCGTCGCTGCAGCACAAGAACAGCTCTCCGGTGGCCATTGATGCCAGCTCCCGGGACATTCCGCGTATTCACCAGTTAGCGGAACACTACCTCCCGGGCGAGGCCGCCGACGAAGCGAGCTAAAATACGAGTGATATGATTAAATTGCAAATGAATTCATAATGAACGGAGCAAGAGCCATTCACGAACAAAAGTGATTAATTTTATCGTTAATTGTACAGCTTAATATGATAATGGCCGCACTCGATTGCATGTTAATTCCTCTTCCTCTGGATATCCACTACTTGATTGAGCTCGAAACAAAAACCAGCGCTCTGACACAAACATATACAGTTTGTGATGTGTAATATTCAAGCGTAAATTGATATTCTTAAAAGTCAAGGAATATGAGTATAGTGCAATTTATATCAATGTATAAATTTAACTGTAATCAATTGATGTTATTTATGAAGCCAATTCGGCAGGTGGGCCTCGTGAGAACACCGACGTATAATTGAATAACCATCAATTTGTTCTCTCGGGTGGGTTCGGTGATGTCTAGAGTCTCTTATGTCTTTTATATTTATCTAAGTTCAGTTTTTCACTATCTAAGTATACTTACCTACTGAGAACAGAACTAGGTATAACCGTTATACCTAGTTCTGTTCTCAGTGGCGGTGTTAACGTCGCTACTTTTCGGAATTAGGAACTGTAAGTGACTTATCGTTATACTATAACGATAAGTCACTTACAGTTCCTAATTCCGAAAAGTAGCGACGTTAACACCGCCATCATTGGCCTGAGAAACCTACGATATTTATTAAGGTTATTGCGAGGATATGGTTGTTTAAAATGATTATAATCGTTCAAATCACACTCAAGTAATAATACGAAGCGATACAAAACACGAACAGAAACTCGTAAAGTCATAACACATCCGCAATATAACAATTATAATTTCGTTTCATTCAACAAAACAACCGGTTTGCGCCGCGTCGCCCCCTCGCCAAAAAACGCGGAGATGTGATGTCGGTGATAACGCGAGCCCTGCAGGACGCGCCAGCGGGTGCGCGGGTCTAATGAATTAATTGAAAACATAAACAAGGGACCCGCGAGGTACCCCGCGCCCGGCGATAGGGGTCGCCGCTGACCACTTGATGGAATTAAAAAGCCATAACGTGCCGTTGTCATCAGGTACTTAGTTAAATCAATGAGCTTAATAACCGAGGGGATCGATTACCGTCCTGGAATTATGAGGAGTTAACAGTAATGTGTAGTTTAGAGCCAATCAGCTATATTAGTGAAGGCTGTTACCGAACTGATACGCATCTCCCGTTTAAATAACAATTGTAGTAAATTATGGGAATTCTGGATCAACACAAACTGTTATGTTGGCAGCATTGGTTACCATGATGATTCATGCTGGTGAGATCTTTAGATATTGTTTATAAGCTCATCTTTAATGTTTCTACATAAAAAACAAACAGATATGCTTAAATTAGTGCAAATTATTGTCTCAATATGATTTTTAGTTTCAGTTTTCTGATTCGATACAGATAATTACTAAAGGAAGGTTCAAGTAAGTATGTCGCCTTACCCAGCTGTTCTGTAAAAGCGAGGAGAGGAATATAAGATAAAATTTTAACATCCACAAGAAGGGTTGTTCAGATTATTTTAAAATAAAAAGTACACTATTTTTAGGACAAGTTTAAAACATGTATTAACAGTATCGTTTTGGTGTCATAATTGGGTATCATAAGAATTGATGAAGATGGTAAAACTAGAGCAATCGGCTTAAATCGTTAGTTTGTTTTTTACTTCTACACATACTATGCCTGTATGTCTACACATACTAATGTGGTAGAGTTTAATATAAGTACATTATACTAAGGCAGGATCAAGAAGAGGAACACTTGCATGAGGCAAACAACATAGATGCTCTATTTTTTTATAGAAAGGCAATCACATAGTTAATAATGGAAATCCTTTATAGGAAGAGATAGGTAAGTGATAGCTACTTTAATCGTTTTGGCAGTATCTTCAGCAAATAAGTATCCATTGTAAAAAAAAAATTCCTATGCAGAGCTTGCAGGCCGTTAATAGTAAAAAAAATAGCAATTACATTAATACGATAAATGTATCGTATTTTGACGTTTATTACTAATTACTGTTCTAAGCCTGAATTATTTATATCTACTTATACTAGATTTAAAATCGATTTGTTAACATTTATTTGTAATCAATTTCATTTAGTTCGATTAGAACGGTTTTAAATGGTTCTCATACATATCAATTGTGCATCGATGGCTAATCAATAGCGCTCGCAGCGACAATTGCGTGGCATCAGATAAGCGGCGCCTGCGCAGCTCGCACTGCGTCCTGTCCTCGCAATGGAAACAGATGACCATCACTGGTGACGACGAGGGCAACGACCTCAGCGTTATCAGTGTGACGCTAGTCTAGTAATCTATTAGGAAATTAATTGATTGATATTTTTGATTAGATGTTTAGTTAAGTATTGCTTGGCCGGCCGAGCTCTGTGGCGTTGGGGATTTGGTAGAGGCATATGTCTAGCAGGGAGATGATGGAACGCGATGAAACGATGAAGGCATTACTTATTAATTTGACTAGTAGCGTCAGCCTAGACGTAGGTAGATATTCGTTGTATAAACATAGATATTTTTAATGAATATCCAACTCTAGACTGACGCTACACTCTTAATAAGTTACAGTTGGCTTACAATCTTACGAATATCAAACGGTAATGACAAAAATCAAAGATTAACTTCGATTTTTGTCATTACCGTTTTTTACATAGATTACCTGCCTAAGTTCTTCCTCTCATCTTTGTTTACACTTTGAGCATTACTTGCTATAAATACTATAAGTAAGTAGGTATCTTATGGTAATACAGAAACATTAAGATAACCGAATCTAGCCTGAAGAGTATTATATAGAGAGGAAGAAGGAGGAACATATCTGTAGTACCTACCAAATATTTGTAGTACCTACACCAATATTCATAGGCCATAGGTAGTAGTCAAATGATTTATGAAATCGTGAAATTTTCTTTCGAATAAAATATTTTATGTTTAGCTTACAATATCAGGAATATTCCATAACGGCTTGGTCGAGTATTAATGTTTTTGCGTGTGAGTACAGTCACAGAAAGTAGAATGATCATAAAATTACATGTAGTAGAGAGCATATGCGCATTTTTTACAGTAGGTACATCAATTTCACGAAGTGCAGGCGCAGGGTCGTCACTCAGCCGCCATTAGGCATTACCATCTAAACGAGTGTCGCAACTCAGCCGGCAATCAGAGCCATCCGCTAATTTATATTACCTTATTAAACTAATTACCCCAAACAATGGAGTCTGCATTAATCCTCCGGCAATTTACATTGAATACATCGCTTTACGCTGAAACATCTAGTATAAGTAGTACGTGAGCCGGCCAATGGGAGGCGAGTGTTTTGAACTAGGAAGCGCGCGCGGGCCAATGGCGAGGCGGAGGAGTGCGCGCGCGCCGCCTGCCCGCGGCCCCGCCCCCTCCTCCCGCTAGCCCGGTCTAGCCGCCTAGCTCTAGCCTGCGCCTGCGCTGCTATCTGATCGAGGAGGTCCACGCGCCGGAGGCTGGGCCCCGTCCCTATATCCACAGCCACATCTTGGTAAGGTAGTGTGCGTAGGTTGGGTAGGCTTATATTTGATTTTCCAATAGTAAAACATTTAAATGTATTATAGAAAACGTGAAAACATTACCTATACCAACAGTTGTGGGTTATGTCTACATCAATTTGCATCTCTTGGTTTACTATACACATCATTCGAAATTATTTTTAAGTATATTCCTATCGCAACCAGCTACTGGCTGAGACCTTTTGAAATATGTCTCTGATATTAACAGAGTCCACAATGTCAGAGCATATCAAACGGACAATGAACATCAAAACCAGTCCCCAGGCTCTAACGTCAGCAGCCATAAGACAAGCCCAGTTCTAAGAAACACCCTGTGTGCTCCTACACTCACTCATAGATACGAAATCAAGCAAATAGAAAGCATAGTCACATTAATGCGCATTAAACTGATAATCTAGGTCTAGCTCTAGACACACCTAGGTACCTAGCCAGCCTGCGTACTCCAGTCTCGAGTGCTGGCTGTTAACATGCAGCACATTATCGTACACACACAGCACTCCAGAGGTGAGTGACCGATGTCTCAAAGTGCCACAACCACGCCGCGCCGTGATAACAATCATTCACACCGAACAACTCGGCGATCGGTACTAATTAATGAACAGAACTCGTCAGGTATCCTGCCATCAATATTAATAAACAATCTACATTCAGAGATCACCTACATTAAACTCACCCACTTTAAGATCTCTCATTCATATTGAAATCACGCGCCCGACGAAAGCAATTAATAACATCGTTATTTGTGTAGTAATTAGCATCATAATTATGCGATAACAGCAGTGGCGCGCCCCCGGTCGTTACCTGCGCGAATATTCACGATGCGGCGATACGCTATCAATCATCGCCATGCTAATTGTTGATGCCTCGATAATTTGTGGGTACTGTGGCCTGTGCCGGGGCCCGTATGGTAATGCCGCGCGATCGGATCTCACACGTGTCTGATTAATTAGATAAGCCACACGAACGCTTTGTTCCGCGGCCGGTGCGAGTCCGGTGCGAGGCCAGCGTTGAGACAGCGACCTCCAGCCCGAGTGATGGATATGACGGCTGCGACGAGTAACGCATATAGTATATCTGCATACTCAGGTAACAAGGAGTTCCTGATATCATTGACGACTGCTTGGACAGGTCCTTTTGTCATTTTATTGCGATAACAATCTAAAGTTGATACTTAAGTTGCAAAAAACATCATTTTGCAAGTCGTGTTTAAGCTCTACATGTTTTTCATTACTTTGACATAAAGATATGTTTGGGGATTTCTTTATACTTCAATATCCTTATGGATAGCTTGTGAAGAGCTTACACTCTACAGCCGTATTCAGGAACGCAAAGCAATAATAGGATTCATACTATCTTAGTCACTGCCAAATGCAATATAGTAACAATAGCAATTCACAATGATTCTTATTCTGATTTTCACTTCACAAAACCGATACTTAGCTAAGCATAAGCTATCCAAAACCATTCATAATAAATAGTTAGTAGAAGCTTAAACCTAGACTGACCATCGAATCGAGAGTTCTTTTTTCGCAATGACAGCCAATTGCTTTAAGTTTTAAATAATGACTTACAAGGTACATCCATTGTTTCGTCCACATCTTATACATAAAATTCCCGTGTCACAATGTTAGTTACCGTACTCCTCCGAAACGGCTGGACCTCTTAAATTCCTTATTATGTATTGAGTAGGTCTGACAATCAGCCATCTAGTTTTCATCCCTTTTTTTGCGAGCGATGTCGCGGGCAACAGCTAGTGTCTCTATAAAGCGATCATGTTATCCCCAGCGCCATGTATCACTCAGCACGGGCAGGGGATGGCCAGGCCTCGTCTCCGCCATACTAACGGCCTCGCGACGTGTCTGGCCGCACATTACTGTCTCCGGAGCTATAACGCGGCGATACGCGGCGTGACGCATCGCCTGGCTCCCGGCCTAATAGCGAGACCTACCTATAGTCTATTGTGCAGCTCACAGGACCATGGGTGCTTCATGCCTGAATGTATCAGATTTACTAGATATTGCCAAAATATCTAGAATAAAACCAGTGATCTGACTTCGGCATTATGTAGAATTTTACATTAAATTACATCAGATACCTAAAAAGTGATAGTGTAAACTTCAAGTGACTTCTAAGTCAAGAAATGTCTTAAAGTTTTCAGTTATACTTAAGATCTATCCTATGTTTAAGATCTCAGATGGTGACAATATCTTCTAAAATCTCTTTCGTAGACCATTAGCTTACCCTCGTATAGATACATATCGCATCAATTGCTTGTATCATTTGCAATATTATTATAATGTATTTTCAGATAAACAAGCGAAAAAATCCTTGGGTATTTTCCGTGTATCTGTCTGCTATTTATAATACATGCCCACGACATAACTGTTATTGGTACTAATGAGATTTTTGTGTAAATACATTATCTATGCTATTTAAAGTGACAGACAAGGCGTACCTCACGTAATACATGCACAGATAATCTGCGAACCATTCCTTTGTGAGTCGCTATCGGTCGAGGAAGTTGTTTCCTGAAGTTTATCATAAATTAGGCTAATATTAAGGAACTACGAAATGCAATAGATCACTCGCGAGTGATTATGTTTGCGCTTGTTCAATAATTAGCTGATGGTGTGATAACAGCGCGTGTTGTTCCTGTCGCCGTCACCGCACACTCGCGGTAATGTAATGAGGCCGTCAGCACCGGTGGCACTCCTTGCGATGTGTCTAACCTGTCTATAACAGACAGTGTGTACAAGTAGCTGAACGTCATCACTTTAGTACCAATGTTTTATCTGCACACCATAACATACGACTCTACATGAAAGCATTGGGAAAATTCTTTACAATATCTTTAATTATAAATTTTATTATACAAGATAGGCAATATTTAGTACTAGCTGATTCTACGAGTTACGTGTGAAGTACATTCTACCGTTACGATACTGAGCCATTAAATTAGAAGGGCCACATTATATTAAGAAGCATTGAAGCTACCTCCACAGTCACTCTGACTATACGCTTTAAGAAAAACTGCTAAACACTTTAATTAAAACAATCGGATTCAACTTAAGCAGTGTACTTCAGTTCATTACAAATACAGTTTCTATGTTCGAGCTAATAAGGTCCAATTTACACGACAAGTAAATACGAAAATACAAAACTTTAAACACTATTACCAACCTAATAATTAAAAATAATTTATATAATTACCAGTGGAAATGTTTTCTACGATTGTCCATTGTATGGTGAACAGGCCAGTAGGAAAGTTTGGCTCAGTGCAGGCGTAGGTAAATGGTTAATTAAATGTAGTAGATGTTATAAGAACACAATAATTGTATCTTGTCATCTATTTGTTCTGTTAATTGATGGATTCTCGGAGAGCGATTAGGCGGCATCCTGTCACATACTTTCACGCCATTTGTTGAAATCAATCAGTCGACATGATTCATAGGAGAACTGCATATTAGCAGGTAATGTTATGTAATTTTGACAGGGATTTTATAATATATCCTCTTCATACATTGAGAAATTGATGGTGTTTTTGGATTGTAACTAAAAGTAACCACATTAGTGATCTCGTGTCTAATGTAAGCAGACAAAACTTAACAGCCGTCTGCGAGAGCGACGCATAGAGACACACAGCAAACGTATAGTGCTACAAGGATATTTGGGCACATGGCCGAAGTAGGAACTAGTGCAGTTAGATATGAAAAAACCATCACTTTTGACATGAATTGATTCTTGTATCGAATACGCACATCAGTGCCCTCAAGTTTATGTCATTCACATATCTAAAGATTCTTGTAGCTCTACACAGTAATTTGTCGGTGCTGTCAAGACTTTATCCTTGTCATGCGGAACGTACAGAGAAATAGACATTTTAAACGTCGCGTACCTAAATATAAGGCTGTTAGCGTTTTTCTGCTCGAATACCATTTCTTGCATGTTCATAATTCGTGTTGTGTTTTATCGTGTATCGCAAATCTCTGCCCTTCAAGACTAACGTCGTAAATACAATGACTATTTTTATTATCTGTCCCGGGCAAGCCCCAAAGCAGTAGCGAACTAACATGATAATACGTAAGTACATATCACATCATCGACACATATAAATACTAAATAATAATTCCAGCCACAATTACAATAACAAGGCGACGATGTTAGCAGATAGCGCCGCAAGAGCCGCGTATCGCTAAGCAAACACCACACACTTTCATAAGAATTCGCAGTCGCGAAACTCTATCGAAATCAATATTCACGTCGATATAACTACGTTATCGCTTCTGTAAACATTCTGATAACGTCAGGTGCTTGTTTGTGCTTTGAAAAAATATGTAATGTGGGTCAGCGACGCACCTGTGACCACCCCCGCCCCCCGCGCCCCCGCCGCCCCGCACCGGGGCCCCCTGCCCGGCCTGCGGGAACATTACTGCACGACTAAGTGTACCTAATTGCTGAATACCATTCACTACCTAATTATGTCACTTCTAGGGACCAATAGACAAGTAACTTGCAAGTATCACCTTAACACAAAGTTTAGCTAACATAATATGACGGAACATTTATTGAATTCCTAGAAACCGAGAATACTCTACTTTTTGCGACCAGCACATTGTCATAAAAATAGGCTTTATAAATAAAAACCATCGATAGGGTGTCATTAAACACGTGGCATTCTAATGCCGACACAAAAACTGCCGATAGACGAACGCATCCGTCGATCATTCATCGCACTGAACCAGTGGCAAAAAACCCCCCACAGCTTCAATAACTTATAGGAAACGGTAATTGTTAACATGAGCGTATTAGAGAACAATATTTATTGACACGAGCAGTGGCGCGGACGTGTGATACAGAGCCAGCATTATGCAAATACAGCGGATCAACTCATATATCTTATTTATTCCATGAATATTTACTGGCTACTGAGCTTACCGCTGACTGCCAGGCGGTGGATTATAGTGCCTAGTGCTCGGTGGAGGAGAAAATTGTAGTGTTGTCATAAGACATGTAAGGTTTAATGAGATAAATAAGTCGAGTAGTTCACAACAATTATTATGTAGCAAGTGGACATCAATACATAACAAGCGACGGATACATTGTATATCGGACACAGTCCATTATTTTATTTGGGACTGCGCCCGTAGTACCTACGCAGTAATCTGTTATGTGACCACATGATAATGAGTTGTTTAGTGTTTAGGATTCCGACACTTTCCCTCCTACCTGCCCAGAAACCAGACATTCTAGTTTGCTTACATTTTAAAACTGTCTGAATTCCCGAGCCATAGTCAAGTTTATTTCTAGTGTTTCCGAATTCAGTTAAGTAGTTCTACTTAATAAATTATGGAACTTATCAAAATTATTCAAGAGGTTCAATCGTATTTATAGAGCAGGGCTCGGGTTCGTGTGAGCGATATGATAGCGTTTCCGCGTGATAAGCTATCGCTCTCCCGCCTAATTTATTCATGGCGTGGATTTATCAGAACTGGGTCAGCCATCGCCGCACCACCGCCGCACACCGCCCGCCGGCGCCGGCCACCTAACTAGGTCTTACGGACCGCGATACGTGGAACTCACCTTACCTACAATAACTAAACACTAATTATACTTCCTATTAAGTTTGAATTATTATGATACCGTAATATCCCTTCGACTAAAGCATTAACGTCGATAATCAATTAGACTTTTATGGCTCACGTGAAGTAAAAACTGGAATGTTTATAATGAAGTAGCGTCGCATTACGGCGGATTAAGGATCATTATCTTTATTATGATTATCATGCAAATCGTGCCTCGCCTAGATACGTGTGACGTCACATGTCACACACTCGTAGCTGTCGCTTTTGTTCCGCCATCGATGTCCCGCTGCAGGGCACAAGCCTTCTCTTCTTCCAATTCGTACAATCTATTACTTAATCATACCTTAAATGATTTCCAATATATTTATCGTAATTGGCGTTTTAAGAAAGGTGCGAATTGTGAATGTATCTTTTATTACCTAGCAAGTTAACGTATTGTGGTATACATATGCAATACAACGTAGATATATAATCATTTAGCAAATACCCTTTAGTCATGAGTAATCGACATTTCTTACGATATCGCCTAATCTCAGCAAATATTCATATTTATGGAATTATTCATGTAAATTATATGGAAGTAGGTAAATGTGAATAATATATTTCTACGTACTATCACAATGACGCCGTATGGACTATTTGCCTATTGTAGGTAATAGATATCGCATTAATTTCAGTCCATTTTCCGTGCCTAAATCCCAAGTATGTAGACATAATTACGTGCATACTTCTGTACTTCATAATAAAAATAAATATTTAATAAGTAATCTAAAAAAAATATAATTTATTTATAAATTTTCTGCATAGCACCTAGTCTTGGTCAAGGTTATAAAAATGTAAAGTGTGATGTTTCAGCCCTAATAACTATAAATTATGGAATTAAAGTGCTACCGGCGTGTAGTGCGCATGCGTGCTCCACAGCCAGGGCCCGCGCCGTGTGCCCCGGCGCACACGAGTGGCGGCGGTGTCGGCACACACCTGTCACACTTTACCATAATAATGTGATATAATTACATTCTAGCAGAACTCCACGAGATTTACGAGATAACGTGAACGCGAAACCGAGTGATTTGCATAAATTGTAACATTTGCATGTTCAGCGCTCGTAAGTTACACAAATATTCATAAAAATATTATTTATCGGTCCTCATCTTGAATAATGGCGCAGCTAATGTAATGTATTACCGTCGCGCTTAATTATTTACGTCATTAATTAACATTCATGTTTTTACATCAGTTCATAATTAAAATTATTAAGAATGAGAAGCCGCATTCAATTTGTTTTTGTTCAGTTTTATATTGTTTTCGTGTTCATTATCAAATAACACACAAACAGATTTACATAACGGATTTAAGTACCTCATAAAAATATTATGGGAACACTTGTACCACTGAATATATTCTCATTCAGGAACAATACTAATAATATTATACGTTACTGTAATAATTTTCATAATAACGCTATGAATCATAAGACGTATTATAAATTACGTCATTCAAGTTTCCCGGCAACTGGAAGTTACCGCTCTTTCGATTCAACATTGACATTGTAATAAATTGTTAATTAACGATAACCTACCCCACTCTACACATGTAATAACACGCCGAACGATAACGCCAATTTGAGTAATTAAATAATTATAATCTAATACACCGCAATTACGTATCCACTAAATGGTACTTCGTAATTTGTAGAGGCACTAAAAATGAAACCTATAATAGGACCACCACCAGACCGCGAGAGGGTATGTTCCTACCTGCGTGAGGTCCATGACTCGGGCGCGAGGTCCGGGCGGGTGGAGAGGATACAGCGGGCACAGCGGGTACCTGGGGCGCGGGCACAGCACTAGAATGTCGGAGGGCCGGTCGGGCGCGCGGGCGCATCTCCCGGGCGCGGCGTAACGTGTCGCAGTTCCGGCCGCACTAGCTGCGCGCGCGCAGGAACACAACACTTTCCTATCTACACGTTAAGCAATCTCTGTAATCGATATGTTAACCGGTCTCTTCCGCCACATCAAATACTTTGCTCACTATTATAACTTTATTAAAATGCATGAGTTATTAGGATGCATATTAATTTGATTTCTTTTGGCTGATTGTTTTTATTATTTATGCGATTATTCACAAATTACACATTGATATTTGCGGCTTCCTAATTTTCTAGTCAATTGCTGACGTTTCCTTGACAGATCAGTTTTTGCGCTATTCAATTATGTATGTTGTTGGCTTCAGCACGTAACAATACAGTATATAACTAACAACATATTGAATTACCGCTACTTAACTAGATGGTGAAGGTCTTGTTTCTTGTGTTTTAAAGGCCCAAAAACAATGTTAAATTAAAATCACTATTTGTAACATAATGAAGCGGTTTATAGATCACCTCATTTCAATTTATTTTATGGTAACTTTTTACTTTTATCTTGGCTGAAGCCATATTAGCTCTAAGTTTCATGCAAAACTATTAATGTTTTACCTTAGTATATGGCGGACAAACTAATTTCAAATGTAGGTTGTGGCGTCAAATCAAAACCGAGACAAAAACTACCAGACAGGACAACGAGTACGAAATTAATTTATTGAAACCATAACTCAAATATGTAAAAACATAGATTTGAGTGCAAACCGTATGAGCGTTCTATATGTGAAGATACTGTGTGTTTGCTCGGTCGATAAGCCGCGCGTATCGAGAAAGTTATCGTAAGCAAACAGCTTGAATGCGGCACGCAGCACGCGGCCAGCGGCACTGTGGCCACTAACACTACTCGTCACGAGCCATGCCCGAGACCACAGCTCTATTCTCTACCATGGTGGTGATGATCATGGCAGGTTCAAAGATATAACAAGAATGTTCACATCTGAGTTATACCACACCCATGTCAATAAATATTTTGCTAACCTCATCTCTGATTGTCGAATCTTAGTTACACCTTCATAGAAGCGTTTGATAGAGTATGTTAAACCTCATCATGTCGTCAACATCAACACCTATTTGCCCTGTTCCCAATTATTTGCGGCCCATTGTACTAATTTCTTCTACTTGTCACCTCAATATTCACTCCTTTCGTTCATTTATCCCCTCTCCATCCATTCTTTAGACTTGCTCTGTTTGACATATTTACTGTTATACTCTGATTCTCATCTCTCCTCAATTAATATTAACTTGCCATGCTTTGCCAATATTAACTCAACACCATTTTTGCAGAACATTATGAAGGTCTAAAACCGACTCGCCAAGATGTCTACATACCCTGAGATAACTTGTCACACCTACGATACAGTTAATTATTTTCTTTCTGAGCTCTCCATAATTGTGTATAATTATAATATGACTATGTATTACAAGTCCGTGTGTGTAAACAGTAGATAGGTGCGTGAGTACATACTAATGAAGCCGCGGAGGCATCACCCGATAGCGCGCGCCAATATTGACTCGCCTCTATTCTGCCCAGCACTGAGCACTGAGTGTATTCACAAGTGCTAATGCCTATTGTATTATACCTGGATATTAGGTTAATCAGGTACTCACGTAGCTGTGTGGATGGGGAAAATCCCTAGCTAATAATCGTTCGTAAGTATATCAGTTATTTCTTGAAAGCTGAAAGTTAACGTTATCCTGTCGACTTTTATCCATCATGTTAGATTCTAAGCAACCTATCTTTCATGAGACACATCGAACTCTGTTAAATATATGTAGGTTTTAAACAAATAACTAGGTACTATTGACTTGATACTAATTTGATAGAAACTTTCTGTAGTATCGTATTTCTGTCCCATTCCCAGAAAAATATGTTTTAAGTACTTCACCAACCGCGTTCTAGTTAAGGTAACATTACCGGTAACAAGGTGGCTTTCCGAGACCTTCCCACGGCGTGACGCATACCAAGAATTAGGAACAAAAAGAAACACACAAGTTAGAGTAAACGTGTATTAGTAATTACCGATTACAAACATAGTGTCCGCGCCGTCGCCGCCGGAGCCGGAGCCAGCCGCACCGGCGCTGCCGGACCGGCGAGCCTGCAACAACCGGCACACTGTGAGAACTGCCGCGTCACGCTGGGAACAAACACACGTGGTAGAGACATGATTACACCTACTTAGCCGTCTGGTTACTTAAGTCTGATCATTCCAAACTAAAGGCAATGCTATTACACGTACACATAAATGAAATAATTTTGGGTAAATTTTAATGTTCCAGCTTAACCAAACGTACGGCTACTGAGCGTGTAGCGGATTAGTAGATAAAGACAGGGGCAGGGGTGTGACATGTTAGACTTCAACATGTTAGACTTTAACCAAATTTTGACGCATCGCTTTATAAAACAGGGACGTAATTTACCGTAAAGTCTACTGTAAAATAAATTTCTAACAAAAGAAGCAATTTTTCACAATATAGTCAAATCTTTAAACTCGTCGTTCTATGCAAACTATCTGCAATAAATCGATTCCCATGCATGGGTATCGAATAGTTATGACTATTCGATTGTCCTCGGTCACAGCACCCCTCGCGGTAGAGACCGGCCGTACATCACGGCGCTGCAATTATCCCGAGTGAC
Source organism: Chrysodeixis includens (assembly GCA_941860345.1). NCBI lineage: Eukaryota > Metazoa > Arthropoda > Insecta > Lepidoptera > Noctuidae > Chrysodeixis > Chrysodeixis includens. The sequence goes on from OW796096.1 coordinate 11,359,072, forward strand.
AAGTGTATAATGCTGGAGTCCCATCGGAGCCGACGGGAGCGGTTAGTGGGGAGTCTGCGCCACCAAGCCGGTCAAAAGTAAGTGTACCTACAATCAAATTATTAAACTTGTGGCTATAGACTTAATGTTAAAAACTTACTATGAATTACCTACAGATGGTCATAACTGGGCTTATTATCGGCTGAAGGCTGGCTTTTATTGTTTCACCCGACTTTCGTTAGGTTGAATACGCAAAACTTGATACAGACGTATTGAAAATTTTACTTTAAAGACGTTCACATGAAACCTGCTGTAGGCAACTAAAGCTTGAAGAGCCAAAAAATAATCTGCTAACATTGCAATTAATAAGCAATAGTTTGCAACTTGCATTAAAAATATAATGAGAGTATAGAAGTAAGCAATAACTTTATAAAACTAAATACCCGAGAAGTCGGTTATGTGTGTTTGAAATTTCTTTAATTCTAGTATTTATTGTCGAAAAACAAAGCTGTTTAGGATACTAGTACAAACTTGGCTCGTAATAAATATGTTTACTACCTGCAGGATAACTTTCCTAGGTAGTCAATGTTAAATGGTCTGAAATTCATGAGACGTGCATGCAATGTTATGTAGCACGTAACGTTGAATGGAACTGAAACTCCATGACTGGCTGGTTCTGAGTCTGGCGGGTCCTGATAAGTCACAAGCCCTGCCTCTGCTAATGTTGCTATTGTTTCAGTTCGGGATTGTGTGGAATCGGCATGTAAGCTATTTGTGCTGTGCGTGAGTGCGCAGGAGTGGCGCGCTGCATGTGCGAATCTCGTAAAATCTTCCACGAGGCAATGTTTTTAGATACAGTAATTAAGATCAGAAGTGTTGCAAGCCACGCCTGTGCGGCTGCCGGAGCCTCCCCCCCCCCCCCCGCGAGCCGACAATACCTCGCGTTATCTCAAGCTGCGTGCTCATAACTACCTTACTCTGCAACCACAATGAAGCTATAAAATTAATTGACTAACTATTTTGGTTTAACGATGTTTTAATGGATTACTATGGTGCGTTTACAATGTAGCACTCTAAAACAATTGAACAGATATTTAACTGTCTCCTAGCTCCATCACACAGAGTCTGCCCGTAGGATTCCAGACCTTCATACGTATTAACATTATATCTTGACAAGAATTATGCAGACTACATGTATGGTCGTCGACCAGCAATATAAACTCGTATTAATATGATTGACGTTTTGTTGTGGTTGCGATATCGCCGTTGTTATTAGTGTTACGAAAGCAGCAACATTTTGTCGGCCATTAAAATCAATCAGCGCTGTAATTGCCACTCGTTACTTATTTCGATTAAACGAAGTGCTATTGGCGGTTACACTATGCACATACCATTAGGAAGGTGTAACTGTGCACCGCATTAAATTCAAATACCACTTAAAGTGTAACGGAATCTAATTAAAGCGTAAATTGGCAAAAAATAATCGTGACAGATACGCAAAAAGTGAACTCATTAGATATTTTGAATCGAAATAACTTGACGCAAAGTGTGAGCTACTGACTTGATTTAATATTTAAGACACATTACGCGTAGCTACTTTTCCCAAGAGACATTGCGTTTCGCTTTTTAGAGAAAACTGCAAGTGTGAAGATAAAATCTGAATTCAAAGGTTCTTGAATATCGACAGCTTACTATTCATGTTATAGCTGGCACCCTGGCTGCACCGGCGGCGCGCGGCGGTGGGGGCGCGGCGATGACAAATTTATCGCGCGCCGCGACAATAAAACTCACTCGTAAACATATTACTACAGAGTACCTACACTCCCCCCCCCACCCCACTGACTGGCTGGTCGCCTCCCCCGGCCGGAGCCGCGGCCCCGGGGACCCGCGAGATATAACACACTTTGTCTTAGAGCATCGCGTTCCGACACAGCACCAGGAGCGCACCGGCTGGTGATGTGGCAAGAGCAGGCGCTGAGATGTATCGGTCATGGGTGTCAATAGCAACCCTTAATGTACCTATCATTGTAGCATTCAACTGATCTTTTGGTCTTGTGGTTAGGGGCCCTGACTGCTATATCAGAGGTCTTGGATTTGATTCCCACCCAAGACAAATGTTTGTGTAATCAGCATGATCTTTTATTTAAAAGAATATAAGTAGGTATGTTTATCAGTTGTCTATAATACTCATATTACAAGCTTTGCTTAGTTTGAGATTAGATAGCGTGGTGTGAAAGATCTGGAATATTTATTTGATTATCTTTTCGAGGCTTTAATATTATACTTACACCAGATCAACGCACGTTTGTCTTTCTAAGACAGTATTTTGGTGATCTAAAAGCTATTTTTTGAAGCTCTCTGTCGCCGAAAAGTTGATGCAAATCGAATGCCAAGGCATAAGCTTCTATAAGCAGTAAAGTACCGCATCATATTGTTTAGTTTACACGCTCCGGGGCGAAAACTTCGCGTCCTTATGATATGACATCGCTATGAGCCCGGGCTCTGCCCGCGCCGCGCGCGACGCCTCTTTACTGTGATTGAACCTCCGCAGCCTCCGACCGGCGTTTGATCTGCTATCACTATTGCCCACAAGTAAACACATAAACTTGTATTGTTTACCTAAACAAGGATTTTCCGTTTTTTCCCTCGCCGCGGAGCCGCGGGCCGCCGCGCGCTCGGGTGTCGTCGGCTCACCATCTGTCGATTGATAATGTTATAAGCTGTATTATTTAGTAAGAAAACACTTAAGGCGCATGTTTTATTCAATGGGAGGCTGTGTTTGTGATATTGAAGTAAAAACGGTAGATATTAACATCGTGCAGCGCTCGCTACCACAAGCGGCCAGTCCCGCGCACGACAGCTCGCATCGCGATGCTCGACACTTTTTACCATCAACACTCGATGATAAACATTGCTCATCAATTATTGTGTCATATATTAATACTATTATCACAGCATATTTTCTTTTTCAAGTTGAAGTAAATTGTAGCAATAGAAGGAATATAACTTTAATGCTCTCGACAGGCAAAGGAAGATTCCTCAGCAGAATATTGTAGGCTTAAAACTATGTAAGGATTGAAGAAGCAATAATCGCACTTGAACTTAAATATTTAAAAGTTGTTACAAAATATAATAATGTATAAGAGTCACCTTGAAATATTGTATTACAATGTTACGAGTAAGTTTGATAAAGTAACCGATACCGAAAGGCTAGCACTTTCACATTCTTTGTGCATTACCTACACGGCGCAGGTGCAAAAACTTAATTGTATTTTTATTTTATTCAGCTACAATGTAAGTAATAATGTGTTGTATCGATAAATAAAAGTCAACGATATACAAAAACTGCCCTTTTGGACGCAGCATGTGAAAACGATAGGTGTAAAAAAATGATAACTCCTTAATCTGTATAAGTGTATGAACAACTGCCGCTGGCTCTGCGCAGACTGTAGACATGCTATGTCGGGCCTTGGTATTTACATTGCTGCACCAATTTACAGGCGCCTGTCAAATAAATGAACATCGGTCATTATGGATGGAGTAGTTGTTTTGTCGCTACAATTGATCTTTTTACCATTCCTCAAGAACGCCTATGTAGCCGAACTATGTAGCCAAAGTAAACGGTTACGTCATTGTTTACCAAGTTTTTCATGGCAACAATTATTCAAATGCCACTGCTGGAGCTTCACGTCCTCACTTGAGCATGCAGGAGCATGTATAACCAGGTGTCACACCCTCGCGTCGCGTCCTGCCCGGCTCGGCCCACCGGCTCGACCCGCTCGCTAGCTCGCTCGCCGTTCGGCGCTCGCTCCGCTTTACGAGCCATATTTATAGCTCACTCGGACACTTGCCCGTTTTTTACGATATACATAAAAGCTGCCGTGAAAGATTTACGCGAAATATATTCCGGCTAATGCTGATTGCGCGTTTCATTGCACTAATGTTATTGGCCACCGATTTATACATTCACATAGCATTTGTATACTGTTTTTGCCTCACAAATCATGTGACGCAAGCTTCATCTATTAGCTAAATATCGGAAATGTGCCAACCTCTATTTACTGCGATTTGCCGTCATTTTGAAAACTGTAATGAAAGACAATGATTTCCGTCGACAGACCTCTTGTTAGGAATATTCCACAGCAAACGTGACTACAAAGGAAAATAATCATGTGCCGAGGAATCGAAACAACCACAAACTCAATATTATTCATAACTTGTTCAGTAAGTTGCAATTTCCTGTTTGTGTATCGCAAACTACATGAATACAGCAGTGTATCGAGGACAGCAGTAGTAGGTACTGGGTGCCGGGGCTGGAGAGGTGACGAGGGGTCTCATAAGCCGGCGGACGATCAATTTTTTGATAGTGTCAGTCGCGGCGACAAGTCATTTCTTACGACAACATTTGATTTGAGTCCCGCAAATTCAATTTGTAGCACAATGCCGCTAAAAGTGAGCTCGCCGGCCGCCACACGTAGCTAGCGGCGCGATGCCCGCAAATGGAAAGCAAACTGAAGCCCAAATAAATATTCGCTTTAGCAACAATCGAGCTCGCAACTCACACAATTACGACGGAATGGAAAACCTTAGATAAATAAAATCGGAAGCGGCGAGAGGGGGGTAGGGTGCGGGGGCGGGGTAAGGGCGCGGGGGAGGTTTTTTCGCAAGAACAGAAAAAGCGAAGGCAGCAAACACAAACATCGGGCGAATGTAGCGAATTTCCAAAGTCCATTCGGTTTATTGACAGCGAGGGGTCGGGATTCAAATCCCCGCCCGTCGCGATTTACAATAAATTTCAAGCGGAGAATATGTTTGCAATATGTCGGAGGTAGGGCTTCGCCCCCGCGCTCTCGAGACCAATTACTTTGCCCTTTCGCCCTCAGGCCGCAGGCCGCGCCGGGCGCCGCGGCGAGTGTAGCGACTTGTTTACAACGTAATAGCATGTCGAAGCCCTCGGCTTTGAATTTTCCATTTAATTCTTTGAATGGGGTTCAAATCATGTGAATATCCAATTTTCTCGGCGAGCGGTTTGTGTTCGAAAATGTTTATCTTTATTTATAAGTTGCCGCGCATTATGATTGTATAAAGTGGTGGCTCATGTTACTTGCACTGCCATTGTTTTTTGACATTTGAAATGAAATGGGCAGTTTACTTATGTGTATGTATGTTCCTTGACACAGTTCAGTAACGTTGCTAGAGTTACTAATTGGAAAGAACACAATGAAAAAAATGAAGTACTTCGAATAAATAAAGTTTTAAAACTTTTGGTATGTATGGTATGTTTTGTTGTAACTACGGGCCTGTGTGGATCTTCAATTTAGTCTGCATTGTGCGGTGAAATATAATATAAAAAGCATAACGCGACCGTATCAAGTCATAAAATGTGACAAAATAATAAGCACTAGAGGAGCCGGGTGGAGCCAGGCGGCGCGCGCTGTGCACCAGCCGCGAGGGAGATGAGGGGACACGGCTATTAAAATAAGATAACAAAATTCCAGTTTTTCACAAACCCTGCTGCGCTAGACACGAGTATAGAAAGGGACACTAATCAACCATCGAACGTGTTTTAATGGCGATAGTAGGGCTTTAAAGCTTTTAATGAACGCCGCCGTAGCCGCGGCAGGTACTTACTCCCACACAACGCGTGCAAGATGAAGTAATAAACTGCCGCCCTCAGGAACTACACTGTTCTAATACAGTAAAGAAGTATGAGTGCGTCGCTACCACAAAACAATTATTGCTTAATTAACAATTATTCTTAAAAAAGTATTTTAATGAAAACATTAGGAAACAAGATGTTGGATTTCAGGAACGTTATTCTAATATATTATTATGTAATGTGCTTCAACTCGATATTCCTAAACGCTGCCTTGTCCGAAGTTACGTTCCGAATAGCTATGAATATAAAGCGATATATTTGTTTGATGGCTCACCCCCGAGCTCGAGTGTAACAGTTGCAAAGTTTCTCGCGTCCCACGCCACTCGCCACTCGCCGCGCGGATTCTGGCCGCAGCCCTCATTACGCGCCCGACCGGAATTCCACTCTTTATTTATGAAATAAAAATGAAAACATTTCTGTGGAGCGCTGACGAATGGCCACCCCCCCCCCCCTTACACCCATATCCCTCCCCCCTAGCGCCCTACTCCGACACGCTACGGGGTGGCATCCACCGCGACATAGCTACCTCGTAATATGACAGCTGGGAGTTTTCAAATTACCTATGCTACGGTATTCGTAGCATAGGTAATGACTATACTACGATGCTCGTAGCATAGATATTCTAATTGAATGCTACGATTTTAAACTAGCTACGAAGAGCCTTTGAGTGTTAAGAATATTAGTTTTATAACACAACCGACCTAGTGGAGCATTACTCTTTACATTATGCGCTGCAATACCTATTAAAGTGTATTTTAAATTACGCTAAAAAAACTAAATTTTCCGAAATTAACCGTGAGAATGTCGAACACTTATAAATAAGGGCTCTTACATAGCCAGCGCTTACATGAGCAGCACAGAGGAATTAATTAAAACATTTAAATTATTTTATTTACTTAGTAGCCCTAATGTTTTATTTTTATTCATTTGAGTTTTTGTGCAGCGTTTTATTTTTAGCCTACTGTATTGATTGCGTTCGCCTCGCCTTTGGGAGACATCAGTGGCGAAGGGTGAATTTTCTTAAAAGGGAAGCCCATCCAAAAATTGCATTATTATCAAGCAACGATAAACAACAAGTACGGATATGTATTTTTGTCTGAACATGTATTTTAGATGAATTAATAAGAGCATTAAGCCCTGTGTAGCTCTATTCACTACTAGAATTATAAACACCCTGAAAATTAAAAAAAAATAAGAGAAATACAGTAATAATTTATAATTTAAAACCTTTTTACAATCAAAATGCTACTATAAGTACAATAAATGAATATCTAACTGATAGACAAATTAAAATGTTTACTATAAAATAAAATGCAACTAAATTATAGAATACAAAATATATAATAGTTGGTGGCCACATAAACATGGACTTAAGTGCATATTATAATTAAAATATGAATATTTATATTGTTGTTAAGTTGCAAAACAGCAATATACAACACTTCTAAATTACTTATATGTATATTGTCAGATTGAGAAGATTGTAATGTTATAACAATAATATACAAATAGTATAAGTACATAAATATAGAAACTATAAACACATTATTTTAAGCCTTCCCACATATATGTATACTATGCTGTGCATATCTAATACTAACTTGTCCTACAGACAGGGACAGGACAGGGAACAGGGACAGGAAATTTTGATCTATATTACTATGTGGAATGAAATAAGATATTGAGTATTGGATCTGAGAATAACAAAGCAAACAAAACATTTTATTTAATTTAAAACTTCTTGTGAGCCAATGATATTTTGTCGTACAAAGAACTGTTGAAATGTTTGATCGTCATTTGTAATTAATTCAAATCATGTCAGGTCTTTTTCAAAACTCTACTTTGAAAAAGATTTTTACTCAGTCAGCAAATAATCTGTTAGGCAGCATTCTACGTTCACTAATGCCGCTATATTATCGAATTTACTTAATAATAACAAAAATAACTACTTTCTAATAGATCTACAAACTAAATCAACAATCTTAGTAATTCTGGCTTACCTAAATATTTATTCGAATAGACGATAACCAAACAATAACACTGAACTGATGTAATTTTGTTTTTACTGCACTATCACTACACTGATCAATCACAAGTAATAATACTATAAGATTCTAAATTATGATACGAATACACCTAATCTAATGCAAATGAACCGGTGAAAATAATAAATAAAACTTTTATAATATTAGCGCGAACGTAAACGTCAGCTGTCATGTTCAGTTGACGTACGAAGTTCATATTGCATCTCTTTCTGGCGTACGCATTTATATTTTCTGTCTTTGTCATAAGCCGCTCCGCACCGGCTTCCCTAAGTCCTTATTGGCCGCGGTTGTTTAATGTGTCAATGTACATAGTGTCTCACTTTTACTCAATGGAGTAAAAGAGATCGCACTATGAAGTAGATGTACTCGATTCCCGAATTTCGTCCCGGCTTACCTTTTAACCGGTAAAGCGAATCGTGAACAATAAATTGCATGCGTTTTGCTCAAAAAAAATGTTTAGGCGTTTATTGTTATTTTCAAGCAAAGGCTATACACGTACATTATTAATTTAAATTATTATAGTTATAGTTGATATTTTTAAATGATACTTAAATAAACTGAATCTTAGTATTTGCCATATTTCAAAAGGGAAGCCGGTAGGAATCGAGTTATATGGACCCTTCGCCACTGGGAGACATACTATTGTGGCCATAAGATTATATCACAACTTAATTGACAAGCCCCTCTTGAAGTTTACACCATCGTTGTACAAGAATAAGCTACTTAAGTAAGTAATTATTATTTGTCATTTAATTAAATAGTTGTGTACAAGGCCATAATAATATGTCGTTAGAAAAGACTTTCACAAGTCACAAGTACTTGTTATTTACGATATTAAACGTTTTGTTCAATACTCAAAAGTGAATTTTAACAACCATCCGAACACATCACACTAATATTATAAAGGTGAAAGTATGTATCTACGTTTGTTATTTCTTCACGTTAATCGGCTACACCGATTTTAATGATATTGACCCTGAATTAACGCTTTGGCTAACATAGTTGCAGTTAGCCGCTTTAAGTGTAAATATCTGCGTGCAATTTTACTTGCAGATACGAAGTAGCCTATATGTTTATCTAGGATTTCTTGCTACAGAATCCATCATGGGAGATCTCACCCGCACTTTGCCAGATTTCATAGTTTATCCGAAAAACCGCGGGTAACACCGCAGGGAGCAGCTAGTTTATAAATACTTAAGGAATATTCATATTGGATATCACAGAAACAGTGTAGTATCGAGATAGGTATACCTAAAGGATGTAATGAGTTTTGTATGACGATGCCTCCCACTAGTTAAATAAAACTAATTAGAATTAAATAGTACTATAAAAGCTACGTAAGATAACCTGACATTTGAAAGCAATAAGTAAATATGATACATAAAAGAGGTGTAATTTACACCTTACTCGGTAACTGGTTTATTACAAATGTTAAATGAAAACATGGTTGAACAATTTTATTTAACCAACCAATGTTCAATTACATTTGAACAAAATCTAAAGGAGTCGTGTTTTGTTAAAGATAATTTACGCACGAGCAATACATAACACCGCGTAAGTTCATCCGAAGCTGGGTGTAACATGTTAGTGGGCACAATGTCCTCACGCCGGCCGCTCCGGGGCTCTCCATACAGTCGCGGTATATGGCGTCCATTTTCCAATTAAACATAACACGTGTAATTACAGTTAAGTTTAATTCCCTCCGGGGGCGCAGGGGCGCGGACTCGAGGGCGCGGGGCGAGGGGGCGGGGCGCGGGGGGGGGGGGGGGGGGGGGGGGGTGCACGGGGACCGGAAAGATTTTTCAATTACCAACTTTGTGCCGTTCGCTCCAATCTCAGATTATAGAGTAGTGTCACAAAACAGAGTCTGCGGTTGATTAGTTTAATTAGTAAGGGCATTTTATGAGCCGATAAAATAAAGAGACAATAAAGTTAGGAATGTGTTGTAAATGAGATGTCTACAATTACGCTTCCTATTTATTGCAATGTGTTGAGATTTTTATCTTGTCTGGCTGTACGCTAAGCCACTATATGCTCTGAGCAGTATATATTTCTACTTTCACTATATTTTTGATCCGATTTAATTAACTCCACGCCTGTTTCAGTTCCTTATTTTCGAATTGATAGCAGACCAACAAACTTATTCATCTCCTTGATTCAAGCTGCGAAACATCATACCAAAAATGGTGAAAACTTTTCTTATACATTCACCAAAGTTGGATTGTAATGTACAACGGCTGACTAAAAATAACAGTAAAAGTTATCTCTCCAACAAACTTCAATCCGGCAAAAATATAATTTACGTGTGAAATGTATCCAGAAACCGTTTTAAAAACCTTCGCCTACTCTGTGCAGTGTGGAATTCTTAATATCAGTGCGCGCTAACTACGGCCGTATAATATTGGCTGCCGTCCCCCCCCCTCCCTCCCTCCGCCGCCGGCTCCGACCACCCCGCACCCCCCCGTGCCCGCCCTCGTGCAGCGTTAGGCTGGACTCACATGCAACTTGAATTTACCTATAATAAGCCCTAAACACTTAGAAAACCTCATGAAGATTTCTATGTTTTATAGTTCAGGAAAATTAAAAACCAAAAATTATATCTATAGCAACGTAAAGTACCGTAAACGAGTTACGTTTCACAGTACAATGATAGATGTTAATTTAATTCACATTAAGTTAGCTTCATATTGACTTCCTGGCCGTGTAGGCACAGAGCTCATTCTTTGTCTTCTTTTATAAAAGATCAAATAACTTCACTACATCAATTGTCTTCATTGTTAGAGATTTGATTACTTTTATTGATACGATAGAACAACAAGATCACACTTTTAGTGTTGTGTCCTTTTTAATAGTCTGTGGAGCAATCACTTACATACATAATAAAAAACCTTTATATTATTGACAAGTTTTTTTTTTCACCCTAGGTATTTCTTTTTTCTACACAGAAAATGAAATGAAACTGCAATAGCAGTGAGGTATTTCTATTTGGGCATAGGTGGCATGCCAGCGGCCGCCGCGCGAGTACCGCCCGCCTAACTTCCGCTAACGATTACACGCCGAACTAAACGCTACTTTTAAATTGGATTCCGGCAACTAGGGCCTTTTGTTCAACGCCACAAAGAATCGTTTGATGCCGCATTATTGCCGGCGACGCGGTTGTGACGACGCCGGCTAGCTGCACACTAATGACCAGCCAGACTAATATGTACCTCTACGTACTAAGCTGCTGTATCGTGAATTTTATGTAACATAAAATATGTATTTTTTAATGTTCGTTCTTTTCTTCGAAGCATCTTTAGTTAACGACGCCGCGACGTAACTATTTATGGCCACAAAGTTTTGTTTCATAAAGTTACTTGTAATAAATCGTTTTTAACTTTTGAACTTAAATACAATGATAACTCGTAAAAATGTGCAATGATACGCGCGGGATGTGTGTGAGTGCGGCGCGCGGCGTGACGGCGGCGTGCGTGTCGTCCGCGACGCGTTAATTACGCGATACCAACAATTAAATCCTTGAAGCGCTATAAACCGTACATAAACGCTGATCCAATATCGGAACGGCGTTAAACAGCTAATAAAGAAAGCCATTTAATAAAGCGACGGCGATGCGGCTCGGAGTGGCTCCGGCCGGCACCGGACCGCGCCGGACCGCACCGGACGGTAAATGCACTTAAATTTATTATTATTGTGGCTTATGAAAGATTTGGATTGTGTTGTGGTCCGCGACCACAGCACACAGCCGCCGCACAACATTACACGCAGACAGACGGCATCTCGGACACGGCGCAACTAAAGCATGAGAATGAGGTGTCCCGACGTCTTAAGCACATAATGGGGTTTATCATGTGAACATCCTATATTAGCCAAAGCAGTTAAACGTTAATGGCCCTCAATTCTTCGGTAACTATTGAAAACTCTCATTTGAGTGTTTATTGCGACCATCAAACATGTATCGTGAGAACATCAGCTGACCTTCTTACTAAAGCTGTAATATCTCAATCATTTATTGATGTTTGATGTAAAACAATCGCAAGTCGGAGTCTACTGTAGCTGATGTGGATTTTATACCCCGACCTCAGCAGACAAGGCTCGGGACAATGCGCCCGTGGTAGTGGTGTACCACAGTACTGCGCCGTGGGAATGTGAACGGTGACGCCGCGATTGAAAACCTAACTGACGTGACACTTTCTTTGTAACGGCCTTCTGGTATTTATTAGATTCCTCCAGAATACATAATAATGTACTCCTAAATATATTTCGCAAAACAATCATATCTGGAAAGTTTAAAGAGCATGTTAATTCCTTATCCATTAAAAGAATTTAGTTTTAAGACATTGATGCATAGATAGATCTCATCTACATAGTGATTCCCCGCCATTGATCTCCGTGAGTGTCGGAGCCCCCGCACGCATAGCGGGGGTCCGTGCAATGCCGTGCATACATTATGCATGTTGCAGCGATCGATACCGCACCCTTGCACCGTTCGCCCTGCATCCCTTGCCCCTTGCCCCCGCGCCCCGCGCCTCGCGTGTGTATTTGCATAAGCTGATGAGCCGGGCTCATTATGTGCGCGCTCCCTCGCTACGTGCGCAAACTGGCACGTTCCCGATGCTGATTATATTAACGCTTTACTTCTATGCTCGCAGAGGGTATATGTTTATGTTGCTATGTTATAAAATGTAGTAAGTTGTAAGTTTTTAGTTTGTACCCTACAAGAGCATAGTAATAAGTTCCTTCTTCCTTCTTCCTTTTTATGAATCTGTGTTTAGAAAAACGTTTTCTTATAGATTTGGAAACGCCCTTCATAGTATACTTTACATAATTATAATGTTTATAAAATATTCTAAGTTGAACGCTCAGACGACAAGAATAAAAACAAAGCGTCCGACCCCACACGACAAACGGATGAAAATCAGGCAAAACTAATTGATATCTCAGTCCGTCTGAGTACGAGGAAGATAAATACATGTCGGTGCACATCCCCTGCTAGACGGAGCCCCTCTCATGTGGGAGGGAGCGGGGGGTGTGCGGGGCGCGGGGGCGCGAGGGGCACGTAATTAAGCCTCTCGCGACACTTAGCAGGTCGTTACGGTAGGTCCGGTCTGTAGTGCTCTCCATGGAGATGCCGCTTAGCCCGCGCCGCACCGCTCCGCACCGCACCGCGCGCCGGCCTCTCACACTCGAGGGCTGTTGATTTGTCGCGATCGATGTCCTGCTCATTCAGCCGGGACCACTCATACTTCATGAGATTATTGGGAAACAACTGTTTCCTACTTACATCGATTGAACTAAATCGGGAACAATTGACAACCATGTGATTACAATTAAGTGGCATAGGTCTTGAACTTCGCTACGACATAGAAGAGCCATGTTTATTTTTTCTAAATAAGTGACTTCAGGTCGCAACATATACTCAGCACTTACTTATTAAGGCATTTAATTAATGTCAAGGAATCAAACACTTTTGCATGTTTACGTTTCTAAAGCAGGAGTTTTTAACAAAATACAAGTTCCTTCCCTCTAAGGCGGCATGATATTACTGTTCAGTTTTCCTGTAAGGATAACTTCTGCCGCCTTATTATCATATAATTAACGCCTCACAACTATCTCCCAACTTAGTTCACCAGATAAGCTGCCCTACACTTCACGTACTCCACAAAATGTTACAACAAAGAAAAGTCTTCATAAAGAAACTTACAAAAACTAGCACACGTTCGTTAAGTGATAAATTACATCATATTGAGTACGCAAATCATAGTAATTCCTGCCAGACTTTTACATCAAATACCATACATACGTATACATTAACTTTGTGGAGTAATGAACGAATACTTTCTCCGACAAGGCTGCAAAGTCATCTAATTTACAAATTTCAATCACGTAGTTAGCGAACTGAGGATCGCTGAATCAATTTAGATGGCAGGTGGAGGGACGCAGCAGGGCGGCCGCGGCGGCAGGAGGCAGGCGGCAGGAGGCAGGCGGTGAGGGTGGCTCATAATTAGGCGCAGGATTAGCCTCCGGCGAGGAAATTAACTTGAAACTGGCTGGCTTCCGGACCCGACGCCCCTATTTTAAGGCTCGCAGACAATCGGCGCCGCCATTACGGCCGGCAATTAAAGCCAGGTATTCGATTGGTTCCGTTCAACTGATTGAAAATATTTCGTGCGCCGTCGACGCTGAGAGCTTTATTACATTCTGAGATTTAGGATTGTTTCTGCTTCGCGTACTATATACCGATGTACACTTGAACTAGTACCGGGGGCGAGGCACAACTTAGGGGACTTTACTTTTCTTAACTAATTTTCCAGAAAGAAGAATAGTATTTGCTCCTCCACATTTTCCACAAAAGCTTACCATTATAATATTGAATACCGGTTTCTGACTTAGGCTGGGTATTTAAACAATTTTCTACAAAATAAAGTATAGGTACTCTGCACAAATGCTTACCTAACGACTTCAACTTAATTTATATTTGATGTAATGTGAAATATAAAACTTAAAACAAACTTGATCTCGCATTATATTTAAGTTTGAGTTGATATTCTATTTCATAACAATGTGTGAAACAATAAATTATGATTATACACACTAGTACAAATACCGTGGCTACGTCTATTTATAATGAAGTACATGAGGTCAGGACGAATTTCTTCGTATTTCCAGTTGATTCGGTTTGCTATCAATTATTTATTTTGCTTCAATTAGAGCTGTCTAATCAATATAGTCAGACCCGCGCCGCTGATCAAATGTTGACTTTTAATGGTGAAGCGGCACTTTTATCAATATTATGTGTTTGAGGTTTCGACTTGTGGAATCATACATCTTAGTATAATAAGGCAGAGCTGAGGATTTTGCATGAACACTAATAGCGTAGGTAAAACTTATGGAGGATTAGAATTTGACGCTTTCATGATAATGTTTATAAATACTCATGTCATGGGTGAAATCAGAAGGCCAATACTTATCACCTCAAAGATTCGCGTTACATTTTTTGGTTATAACATATTCAGCTTAAGTAACTTTTTGTTATTTGTAAACGACGATGACAGGGAGCAGCCTCTTTCAGCAAACTATGGGTTAGTTTGAAAACTCTACATTTGTAAGCAACGTGACAGCGTCAACATAAGTTATTTCTAATACAATGAGCGTTGTCGCGAAAGCGAGGGGGGGGCGTGCGGGGCGCTGAGGCTAGGGGGGGCAGTGCAACTCGTTGCCATGACAACCGCCCCCGTCTAATCAATTGCAGAAATATGTACGATCCATTACCAGCCCTAGAGGAGCCGCCGCCTCCCGCGCGGGTCCTTGTAACAGCTGTCATGCAGGAGTCACAGAATGCGCTCCGAGAGGCCAACAAACACTGGCCGGTTTATACAGGAGAGCTCGGCGACATTACACACACTTGGGAAGCGAAGAAAAGATGTATAGAGCAGAACTATCGACACATATTATGTCTAACTAGACGACTGTGGAGCGCGCGCACGACGCTCATTACCGACAATCTAATATTACGAGTTAAGAAAAGATTTCTTTGCCTTTCAGTTTACTCATTTAACATTTGAACCTCAGACATTTTGCCGTAAAGTAAAATAAAACTGCAGTTAATATATACCGTCAATATTTACGACTATAATAAAACTGTACCGTACCTTACTTGGGCATTAAAGCTCGTAGGCCGTAGCGCCCACCGGCCGTGCTACGCCGTAGTACCGCGCTCCCTGAAAATTAATGACGTCGCCATAAATATCTTTTGTCATATAATTATTGTAATGTATGAGTGTGGTTAAACTGCGACTTAATGGTGTATGCACGGAACAATATAAAGGAGGGGGCAAATAAATGTATGTACGAGTAGGTGGACCAAGTGCTAAATTAAATTATACATTTGTAAAAAACTGATAAGAAATATTACCGAAGATTTTTTTTAAATAAACTTGTAATTGTCTTTAAAGCGTATTATCGCTTTATAATAAAAATACAATATAATCCTTTAAACAAATATAATCTTACCGGTAACCAAAAAACCGTTATTTTAAGTTTATTGACATGCCCTTAACAATATTTTTTCATTTATTTTCTACCTGTTAAAATTTAATTGTAATAAAAATAATCGAAACTTCATCCGCTAGTCACATTTCACCATATCAAGTTCCACAGATAACTTAAAATAATAAATTTAAATTAATTATATAGGCTTCATTAGATACCTAAATTAAAAAAAAATCGCAAAGTAAAATGAAACAAAGAGTTCAAGATCTACAAAGTTGGCGTCAAGTATAGCAAAACTATATTAATTAGTTCCAGAAGTTAACGTTAATACAATAAGCAAAAAGAAAAATATTGCAATTACGCAACTATTTTCGTTTGGAACCTTACCTGGTTTTTTCCTAAAGATATGACTTTCCATTTTTTCTAATATTTTCCGCATCTCTCTTGCTTACTAAAGATGTGTAAGTTAAAAGATTAGTGATAGATGTCCTATAAAGAGAACGAATAACTTTTAGATGATGATGATGGTTAAGTGACTCCCGGCTGATATGACGATGATGGTACTATCATCATCATGTCAGCCGGGAGGACCATACAGCAGGTTGTTAGGGCATCACACAGAAAGTACTTAGATCTGATCAAAGCGTAGAATGTTACACTCTATAACAACACAAGCTTGCCTGGTATAAAGCTTGCTATATTTGCTACCTGCGTACTCGTACCTCAGTCATTAGTTATCGACATTTAACATTCGTTAAAATAAAGGTTAAATAAAATATTAAAGTACCTAGAACCTTGTCTAATCTCCATCGCCGGTGTGACTATTGCCACTACATGCAATATGCCAGTATTGCTCATCATCCAATCTGCAATGAAGAATAGCAACACATAACTTCGCACAATCTTACAATCTCTGTAAAAGTTGTTAATTGCCAACTTGATAAAGTATTTTGAAATATAATAGCTTCGTAAGGTTACAAACATGTTTAAAGACGTTTATTTTTGCTTATAAGGAAAGTTCTAAATTATTAAATAATTTCATAGGTACAGTAGGTACTACTACGGATTACGAAACCAATTGATTAATTGAACTTTTGTTTAGGATGATTTGATACTATATATTAATAGCATTAGCATTATTAAATCCCTATTCCTAAACAGCGAATTATACCTCACCTTTAAGTTGCAAGTATCCACCCACCGAGTTACCTTCATCGTGCGTTTACGTGTAATGGTTCACATTGTCGCCTTGTGCCTGCCGCACAGGAGTGAAGCACCTGTAGACAATAAAATATAACATAATGTGAATGTGAAAGAATCTAAAATTATGTATCATCATCATCATTCCTCTGCTTATCCCAATTAATATTTGGAAATTATGTATAGGTATCTATCTCAAATAGGAAAGTTATTTTGGACGCAGCCAACAAAAAATATGGTCTTGTTCATAACCGAGTTTAGAACATTTTGTTAGTAATGTCTCGTAAGCATCAGACAAGTTTTTATTTTAGTATGAGTAAGTACTTAGTATTGAGATATGTGACAATGACGAGGTATGGTTATCACGAATTCCCCATAAATAGATGATACCTTTCCCAAAGCGTTTACCCGAGGGGTATCCGAAAACTTCAAATAATAGATGTAGTTTATCAACTAAACGACACAAAGGTCTCATAACAGCGTATGGTTACAAGCAGTATATGTAAAGCGTGTATCATAGCTTGTGATTTAAGACATGTCTGCGTGCTTGTGTCACCACAAACTCCAGTTAATTCTGCCCAACAAAACAACATACATACAATTAACATTAATATGAGTGCATATGACAGTGAGAGGTGGTCCGGCGCGAGGGTGCGACCTCCCCCCCCCCCGTGTCAGCCGCCCTGGACCCTGTACCCCCCCCCCCGCGCCTTTGTTACCCCCGTTGTATAATTACAGCGCGCGCTGCACCGCCGCACATTTCTCATATTAGCCGGCGATTATTGACAATCGCCGCCACCTGCCGGTGAAGGCTGAGATTAACATCGTTTATTGGCGCACAATTAATCGTTAGTTTAACCTGCGGCCGGCGGAGCGCGAAATTAATTACACTCATTATATTTGTAGCGCCTTCGGAACAGTTTCTAAATACGGATAACTGTTATTCACTCAATATGGCAGCAGTAGAGAGCTACCGAGTATTCGCCTTGTAATTCATTTGTAGTAACTTTATCGTGGTCATAAAATATTTCACAAAAATATTTATAGTGACAACACAAAATTCATAGTCCATGAATCTCGACCCTCGCCCTTAAAAATAACTCTAAAAGGCGAGTATCTCCACTCCATTATGTGATTTAAAAATGATATTCAAAATCGCTATTAGGGCCAAAACGAGCGTGGCCGCTATTCTATTACCGACCCTTGCTGGAATAAATTCCATCGAAGCGCAATAATAATAAAAAAATGTCGAGAGCTTGTCGCGTGCAAAAGACGTGCGGTCACGCGGTCCTCCCTTGCAGCCCTCCGCGGACCCCCCCCCCCGCTCCGCACCGTCCTCCTCCTCCTCCCGCGATGCCTCACTCGCCCCCCCTCCCTCCCTCCCCGCGCGTCTCCTCGCGCGGCGCACCCTCGCAGCCACCCCCGCACGAATATAATATGCATTATGCGAAATCCGTAACTCTTATGTCGGGTCCGGAGAATACCTTAAACAAGCAATAACTTAAACGACAATCGACTTTACATCCACGGGGTAGAGTTCAAATTGAGCGAGGCACCGCGGCGTGTACGACGTTCCGGCGATGCTGGGCGGTGCGGTTTCCTTAGGGCGGGCGAGGCCTGCACTCTCAAGATAACGCCGGGTATTAATCATAGTATTATCGGCCGGTGGCGGCGTCTTTGTTATGACACCGCGTTATTGCAGTTTTTTCTCTATCTACCCTCGAGGAGCCGATAAACGGCTCGAGAGTGAATTTTCCGGGACAGATGTTTTAGTAATCCCGGCCGAGATAGCGCGCATAACGTAACAATAAAACATTCGCTATTATGACAATGACGTCACTCGATGGGGGCGCTCGCCATCACGTTTATTATGTCATAAAATCCAAAACCTTATAAACTGGGGCATGAATATTATAAACTTTTATTGTCTTTGGGAATGTCGTACTAAAGTGAATGGCTCTATCAATGTAGTAATTTACAAACATACTCGTAGCATGACTTTTAGGCTTGTGGTGTTACTTACTGAAGCTATTAACGCGGTGACTTGAGCTCTTATAGCCGTTTAACCAGCACAATGGTAGCTCCCCATCACTCACTGTGCCTTCCAGTCAGTGGCTTCGTGAAGATAGTGAATTTGTTTCCAAGAAACGTCTCAATAGGGCGCGAGATGACTGGCTCAATTGAAGCTTAAATATCAAGGGACGGGGCCAAGGGACGCAACAATTTGTGTATGATTAATGACTGCGTCAGTCCCGGACAGAAATCTGGAGGTCCGCGGGACCGCTTCAAAAATGTTTTCACGGACGCTGCTTCGGAAATATTCAGAAAACTCCAGCGAACGCTTTATTACGTATATCGACTCTCTTTTTGGTACAATATTAGAAGAAACTGAGAGAGTGCACACCTCCTCAGTTGACTTCAAGCAGCTAAATTCTGGGATATCTATCGATAAAGCTCTCAAAACCAAACAATAATGAACTGCGTCCAAAATAAATTCGTTCGCACTTCACACCTAAAATATATCTTTACGCGTTTAATGCAATAACTTTCCGATCGTATCCCACTCACACAGGCGCAGTGTGTGTGTTCAGTGGCGTGTGTGCGGGAGGATCATTTTTCACGTTTCATGAAGCGCCGGCCGTGGGGCAGTGGATTAAAATACATTTCGCTAGTCGTCGGTGATGGATGGCGCTCGCCGAGGAGGGAAAGGGTTGCGTCCCTCTGCCGCCGCCCGCGCCCCCAGCAGCCGTTATAAACGAGCACGCTCTAGATACTCGCTATGTATATGAGTATACAATTTTTACTGTTTCTTTTAGTCGCAAGTTTTAAGAGGCAATATGTTTAAATCGAGGATTATGAGAACTGGAATAACACAGCTTGAAGCTGAGACCAGCTTTCAAAATTTAGTGTAACTTTTAGTGTCCACCAAAAAAAGAAAAGAAATAGCTTCACAATACTTTTAGATATATCACATCAAATATAAAGGGTGTTTTGTTCGGAAGTACTACAATCACACATGTGCGATATATCGTAAGCCGAGGACGTCGTGATTCCGCTCTCCTCGCCGCACGATGAATGTTGAAGTGCTGATGGAACTGCTCGTAAACAAAGACATAACGGCTCGCCAATAAGGAAAAACTATCAAACTTAAGCCCAATTGCGTAACAAAATGTATCCGTTTACTTACGTTCCAAATGTCATGTCTTTTCCTGAAATCAACACGGGTAACGTGAACCGCGTCTGAAAATAATTTCAGGCAAATAGAGCAAAGTGAAGGCAAATACAAGTAAAACGGGGATATTTGCGTTGTATCGTGTTTTGGGGAAAAAACGTCGGAGATGTTTCCGATGTTTGTCAAACGGACGCGGGCGGTACACACTGTGCGGGCCAAACGCCACGGCTGACAAATTAATAGTCGCTCTTTTTTAGTCACATAGAACAGTCAGTTTTTAATTAGTAACTACGAACCTATCGATCACTTGACGAACTAAATCATAACATCCACCGTTGATAAATTAATTGTATTACACTGGTACGTCAATTTACTACTTAACTGGCAGTAAATTGCCGTAGTTCTTCAATATTCAAAAAGCTTTTTAAGCTTATGTACTAAACTTCAAATCTTTTTAATTTTATGTATAGCAGCTACGTACTCAGATTTGTCAATAATTATCTTTCCGTTGGTACTTGTGTCGACAGTTCAAGCAGCCAGTGCGGTGCGGCGCGGAGGCGCGCGGCGCCGCGGCGGAGTGCGGCGACGGCGGCGGCCGCCGGATGTTTCATTTCCTACATTAACCGCTCTTAATGCGGCCATAACACAGATATTGCCGTTAATGCTCACAATTATCCAATATCCACACGATATTCTTTCGCAAATATTTGCCTCGGCCGGTGACTGCCTTTTTGTAGCCATTTTTTAGGGATCGTTTTGTTTTGATAACGCGTCTGATATGTCCTTATTGTCTTTAACTAAAAAGGCTGAAATAAACAACTAAATGTGAGGACAAACCATTTATCGTCATGTTAGTTATTTAGTGATACAACACTTTGTAGTTCTAGCTTTTTACTTACATAGGGATATCTATTATTTAGACAAAGTCGTGGTCATGTTGCATGGTCATCCCTGCCATTTGAACACCTATCGAGCTGCCTGCTCCCGGCGCCCGCAGGCGGGTAGTGCAGACAGTTCGGGTGCCACGAGTCACGTGACACCGCCGCACATTAGCTGATTACCGGCGACACTCGCCGCTATTTGCGCACACGCCTCCACAGCTTTTACCTATACTACTCGCTTTTATTGCCATTAATGTTATCACACGAGTCTTACCGGCGACACACCTACGTCCGGTCCAACACGATAGTGTTTCATAAATTAAATATGAATAATACATGTCGAGTATTTAACCATAATTGATGGTTTTATGATAAACTCTATAATTTTCTCCTGCAATATATTTTTTAATAGCAATTTAAGATTGTAATGACTTTTGGATCACCTTCCATCGCATTAGATTATGAAACATACACAATTACTCCACCACGCACACACATAATTACTTCTTGCTTGCACCTTTAAATCTATTCAGAGTTTAACTGGTGCCAAAATCTAAAACTCACTTTCACAATGAACGCGTGTTCATAATAAATCACAGATAACAATAGGGGTCGCCAGGTGTGCCGTGTGCGGGCCATGAGCTGCCGCGAGAGTCACATCTCCGGAGTGCGACAGCACAAAAACGTGTCAAATGCTGGCGTCGCGTGCCGCAACTAAACACGATGCTAAAAAACAGCTGCACCCGAAAAGGGTTGCGGAAGGGTTGCAACCCTTAGGGTGAAAGCAGCCCTTATTTTTTAACGGCGCGCGCCTGACAATGTCTATAGCATAAGAACCCTTTGTATGCAAAGCGCCAATAAAAAGCCTCGGCGCGTGCATGCGCGGTCTGATTTTAAACTGATTTGAATATAGAACATTTACATAGCGAGTGCGGAGGGCTGCCATTGGCCGGTGATTTGCGTGCGACGTGCGCAGTGCGGCCGACGCAGGTTTTTTAAAGTGTCACTTTAAAGCACGTGGCTTTTGATTCGCTGTCGCGATATGACGCGCACGTGCGGCGTGCGCTATGTGCGAGGGCCTCCACCGGC
Source organism: Chrysodeixis includens (assembly GCA_941860345.1). Classification (NCBI taxonomy): domain Eukaryota; kingdom Metazoa; phylum Arthropoda; class Insecta; order Lepidoptera; family Noctuidae; genus Chrysodeixis; species Chrysodeixis includens. The sequence goes on from OW796096.1 coordinate 11,381,086, forward strand.
GCCGGCGGGTACTTTGCATATGGTCTCGCTCTTCGCCATTGAGTGCGCTATACAAGGGTTATGTTGATACACACTGACGACACAGTGAGCCGGGCCTCAGAGGGGATTGTATCTAATGCTTTTGAGCATCATCGTACGTTTTATGTGATACCTAGGGCTCTGTAGTCCGGTGTTTTGTTTAGCATGATAAATCTTTGGTTTTGATTGATTAGTCAACTAATTACTAGCGTACATATACCCTTTGGTATTATTCCAAATGAATTTTATTTCGGCCTAGGTACTATGCCCTAGTCAAAATATAGAGTCAATATAATCAAAGCCTTAAAGTCAAGTTATCATCAAAATAATTTTAAACGTAGTACTCCAGCGTTACTATAGTCAAAGTGTGTGGAAAATGTAAGACACAACCGCATTTAAAGTTGTGTTTCATTTAAATCTTTAGCAATAAAGCCAACAAAGACTTTCCTAACTAACATGAAAACTTCAACAAAGCAAGTCAACACAAAATGTACAATTTTCATCGGCGGTACGTGAGGTAGTTGTTAGCCTAGCCCAGGGCAAACATCGCAACTTTGTGTACGAGAACTATGAGACTCATTAGAGGGGACAGCGCCCTTTGTACCCGCCAGGGGGCGCCATTATCGAATTGTTTAAAATAACGAGGGACCAGTCGTTTGTGTTGCCAGTTAGTTAGTCGTGAGCGTACATATATTACGATGGAACATTTGTCTTTTGTCCCAAAACATTGTTTACAGAGTTTACCCAGAACTCGCTTCACCAGACAATAGCAATCAAAGCCAAGTTCAGACATCAATAGTCAGTATTTCCTGTTTATTGAGTAGAAAAGTAATTTTTATTATCCAACAGTTATAAACGATATCATATTGCATGTAAGTTTCAATAAAAAAATATAGGTAAATGAATTTAAAGCAATTTATCGTAAACATTTGAGTTTTTAGTAAGTTAACTTCAAAGGAACATTTTGTGCACAAGAACGACGGAACCAAAACAGACGCTAAACAAGTGTCCCACTTCAGTACCAATTAAATTCCAAATCAGAGCGGTGAGCACCTGTCCGCCGCACGCCGCCCGCGCCGCGCCCGCGCCGCGCCCGCGCCGCGCCCGCGCCGCGCCCGCGCCGCGCCGGGCTCACCGGCCGCAGCTAAACAAAGGAACCGGTAGCCCTCCGTCGTTACCGCCTGTTTACACGACTCAAAGATCACAAAAAACGGACCATTTGGTAATTAAATTGTGCCCGGAGGCAAGGCACTGCAAACTTGTAGAGCAAACATCGCTCGCTCGTATAAAATGTTGCTACTCTACCAAATTGGTCGTCAGCTTGTCCCGAATTGTTGATCTAGGTAGCCGGTAGCCGTTGTTACTCTAATGTGTAGAGTAATACTCTTGTAATGTTTTAAGGATATCATATTTGTCGATGTTGTACTTAAGGTTTTTTGAAGAAAACATTTTTTTGTTCCACCATGTATCTTCATCCTACATAGTGGGTTACATACTCTTATTAAATATAAATCAAAGCGTCCGAAATTCGAAAACTTGTGTGAAAGCTCCTTTTGCTCGAAAATTTGAAGGAAAGCTATTAAGAAACTCATATGTCCCAACAATAAGCCATACGTTAGCCGAGACGTCGCTTCCTGAGCAAAATTCCAGTAAAATTTGAGTGTAAACAGAATTCCCGCTATGACGAGACGTACGCGCCGCGCCAGCCGCCGGCCGCGGACAATGCCGGGAGAGTGACAGCCCTATTTGTTGTCACACGACACATTCCACTAAACACACAGTTTTGCAATTCATAGAAATAACACGCGAGGGAAGAAATTCACTTGAAATGAATGATTTAATGGAGTAGGGCTGAAGTAAGCAGGGACGAGATAATGCCGTACTTTGTGCCAAACGTTGTTCTCTGTGATAAAATGTAATGAAATCATTTATTTTGTAACTACGATAGTAATATCGCTTTTACATATCGTATACATATTTTTAGCTCTTCGGATTCGACATTTTCTAATTAATTAACAACCCGGAAGAAATGTTGAAACAAACTCAGAGGTCACTGTCTTTCTTAAAGCCCAGACAATTATTGTTAATCGAGTGTAAGTGTTTAAACAAATGCAGAGTATTTACTCGACTGGCCTTCTGTTAGTTCGCAATTATTTTTTAAAGATAAATGCCGCTTGCTAAATTATCATTTCTACATGATATAAATATGATAACTCTCGCGATGACCGCAATAGCGACACATTGTATGGGTTGTAGTTACAGCAACGTTTGGCAAAATTGGAAAACTTTACAACGCCTTGCTGGCCGCAATAAGCAACATTATCAATTGTGAAAAAGTATTACTACGGTAATACTATACCGTCGTATTTCTAAAAGGACTTTTAAAATCTTAGTTTAGGTAGTTAAAAACAAAGGCCCTACAGACATGATTAGCCTTCCCCTAATAACAATTTAAAGGTGTTCTCTGAATATAAAGCCCAGTGCGTGCCGTACCGCGGCGTGCGGGACTCTCGCGATAAACAGATGGTATACACGGGCGCTTGACATTAATTTGCAAGATGTGTATCATGCTCTGCCCCTATCGGGTTGGACGTCAACTATTCCAAATGTCCGGGACACCAGCTGAGTCACAGCTCCAATAAATGATACCGAAGTCTGAGTTAACGAGATAAACATAAAACATTTCACATTACAATTAGCGGTGAATTTATGTGCAACAGTTCCGTCGGCAGCACGAGTTTTTTATGCGTATCATACAACCGACAGCAAGAACTTATTTAATAATAGTTGATAATAATGAGAAATTAAACGCATCCTTTCTTTATCCTTGAACTGTAAAGGTTCACAGGCTGGCGAGCTAGGTCTTAGCGTTAAGGTTCAGTATCGCAAGTTAAACCGTAGTACAGTTAGAGCTGAGTAAATTATCATTAATAATTAGGAGAAAGCAGTAGGCAATGGAGTGTTCAGCCCACGCAAAAAATAGTGTAAAGGTAAAATGTGTTCATTGTTAGCACGTAAAGGGCAGTGGGCCTGTGCGAGCGGCTGGGCCTCGCCGCCGGACGGCCTGTCACTCCGCGACTTTCTCCTCGTATAACGAATTATGTGTAAGCTACTCATTTTCATCGTGTAACCTTTTAGTCACTGATATTTCTTCATTTATATGAGTCACAAAACATTCGACGCTTGCGAGAATTTAAAATAGTAATTGAATTGCAAATAGGATTGTAATTCCTAGCAGCAGTATCTGCGAGGCAAGCATGTAGAGGCGCGTGTATCTCCCGGCGGTGCGTGAGGCTCCGCCCGCTCGCAGCTCTACACCAATAAGTATCTGTGCGCGTCACGCGCGCGGCTCATCTCCATGCCGAGCCGCAGCACGGTACAGCGGGCCGGTGAGAGCATGCCAGACTGACGGCCATGCACCTCACCTCATTACTCCCCGCTCGAGACTTCGCACTGCAACATGCTAATTCGTTGAAGTCATAACAAAGTATAGAATATAACTACAGATTACGTAAATCCGTGTCATGGCCGCTTTAGTGTTCATAATTAAACATCGTTAACCAGTAATTAATGCAAACATCACAATCGCCCGTCTAATTAGATAAAGCAGTGATGTTTTTCCTGCGAGGAGGTCGATTCATTCCAACTAACGTTATAATTAAAAGTTCTCAGTCACGGATATTTAGTTTTTCAACAAATGCTTTGCAGTTCTGGTGTCGTTAACATTCCGTCTTTTTAGGATAGAAAGTAATTCCAATTAGATAAAACCAATAATATGTTTGTTGTATCATGATTTGCATTTATTACAATATTCGGGTGCGCCGATAACAGGAACTTAGATATCATGTACGTGCTTCATAGTGCTTCATGATGTATTGATATCGCTGTACCTCATTAAAAATAAACGGAAATCAGGATACCTACACGTTATTAACACTAAAAATAAATTTATGCAACACAAATCATATCAATTAATAGCATCTAAAATTGCTGAAATGTCAAACCGGTGACAAATAAAAACAAGAATGGCCTTGGATGAAACCTCGTCCCCATGCAAATTTCTGACTAAAACAGTTTAGTGTACAAGTGCACAGAGAACAGGACAGTGACGAGCTGCCATCTATCGGGCGCGCCTGTGATCGTGCCGCATAATCACTCGAATTTGCCTCCGAGATCAATTTGCGTCCATTACCAGCAGGTCAGAGTTCGACGCCTGACGATCCTAATGAATACACTTTTTAACTGGGTATAACAGTTGAAAATCACCCCTGTAGTCAGGACTATAAGACTGATAATGCAGATATCTGTCAAGATGTTGCTGAAATAAGACTTTTATGTTAGTGAGTTTAGGTCGGGATTACTTTAGTGTCGGCGTTTTCTTTGACGGTAGTGATACAAGACGAATTCGGCGGCGCCTCGGCATAAGTATGCTAATTCAGGCAATTGGAGCGCGTTCGGCCGGCGGCATACTGATGCGGAGGAGCGCCGCGACCTGCCGCGACCTGCCGCCGCCCGCTGCCCGCGGGGTCACCCGCCACCGCGGCTCAATGTCATGATTCAATTGTATCCGTTTGTGTGCTGCCCATTCCTTGATAACTTTTGACGACGCTTAGCTAATAACAATTTATTGCAAGCGCTAGATAAAACGATTCGCTAACCCGTTTCAATTGATCAAAAAGCACAGGACTGCTGCCGAAAGTTAACCTAAAACATATTAATTAAAAAACTCTTACATCTGATTCGGAATCGCGAACATACCGTAATGGAAGGCGATAATTTTTATGTCTGTCATTTGCTCTTTGGTACCTGTTTCGTGAATCTATAAAAAGTCGCGTTAATTGTGACATAAAGATAGATGGGCGAAGATATCGGGAATGAATACGCGCAGCCTCGTTACCGTATGCCTTGTTTAGACTTAACTTCCCGGCGATTGCTTTAAAGTGGTTTCAGAATAGGGAATGATGAGTTTGTCTTGCACATAAACACCTCTATGCATTGCAAATGACAGGAGCACGCAGGATACTAGCGACGCATCTAGTAGGAATTTGTATTGCTCTTATATGCGTTGGTATACTTGTAACTACCTAGTGTTAATCACACATAAAGGAAATTCTTTTACTATAAAATAGCCATCAGTGTTCCATTACATTTTATTTAACGTTTTAAACCCAAGTGGTACATTGCATAAGGTAAGTCATACTGGCCGACTGGTAATGGCTATGGATATTTATGGATTTCACAAAAAGCAAATATGAAAGTCATTTGCCATTTAAGATTCTATTAATAATATTGGTAATTAACGTAGTGTTCTTATATGCTCGACGGCAAATGCTAAAAAGGTTATGGCCCATGGCCCAACGTACCGTAAACCTATTCATACATCATGGGGCATCTTATTGTTAAAAAATCACCTAGCTGTACATTTGCTTCATCTCCGCATAGATGGCATCACGTTCATGGGTTATGCATACGCTTTTTCAACAAACTATAACAGCCCGGGCTAGGTATAACATTGGTACGCATTAGATTACCCTAAACATCCATCCGGCTCGACCGTGATCAATAGAATCCTTAAGTGGTGCATCCCTTTTTTGTCACGGCCATCATCAGAACTAGTCTAACCGCTCCAAATCGGAATGCGCCCTGCTGCTGTTTTGTTGCGTTCCATCTTTGTACCGTTAAATTTGAATCCGCGAGCGGCGGTGCGCGGGCGCAGGGCGCGGACAGCGCGGGGGCGCGAGGGGCGCGCGGGGCAATCTGCGCCGCCCGGTATGCGTATGCGCGTTGTCGCCGACTGATGGATGACAGGTGACGTCGGCGCCGCAAAGCCAGGGCCGGCTAAAATAAATATCATCTAGAAACAGACCAGGAATGTTATATGACTTTAATTAGTTTACTTCAAAGGAGTATTGCGGCAGTTAATGGCTGATCTCGAACTGTCCACTCTAGGATTGAAAAAAGCTATCCAGCCGTCAGTAATTAAACACACCACCTACGCACCTCGTATGAAGAGTTTCCAACAAGAATAAAAACATTTAATACACCTAATCATAAATATATTCACCTTTTGATGTTATTTTGACCCTGACTAACAAGTTCTTTAATTTTGGAGTTTGAGGAAACGATATCCAAAATCCGTTCAAGTTCCTAGCAGGCAGCGGTAGCCCTATAGGTTCGGAACTCATTAGAGATTCGCGGGCAGGCGGCGCGCGGCCGGCACTCGCAGAGCTTGCGGTGCCCACAAAGGCGCCGCCCGCAGCCGCCGCATCTTACACACCGCCACATTTAGCGTAATACCGTGCGTAGCGTAATACGCCGATACCAAATGATAAATCATTAGTATGGTAAGCATTACACGCTATAATAAATTGTAACATTACCGCGGCTATTTAAAAATCACAATGCCATTTGCAATAAAACTATGTTACTCGTTGTACCGACGCCTGAAACGATAAACGCGCCATATTACAGACAAGGTTTCTGACCAGCACCCAAAGACCAACAAATTCCAAACCTATCTATGTCTTTGTCAGAATTATTAACACGAAATGCCAAGATAATTCAGGCCATGAGACGGTCTCTGGGCCTATAAAATTTTTACCTTGGATTTGTTCTCGGAACCTCCACATCAATACATAAATATGATTAAATAACTGAAAGATCTCTATATCGTTGTCAGAACCATGTAATGTGCCTATAATTAAAAAGTATGAAATTAAACGCGTAAGGTCATGAAATAAACTAGCGTAGCCGAGCCGCCTGCGGCCAGCGGGGAGGCCGGAGGGGGGATGTATTCCGAGAAATTGCGCGTGCGCATCTCAACGATCATAAATCGCTGCGAGGAATTTGGATATAGATGGCACTAGAATGTAACTGACACGCAAAGGTTAATTTTTGGTCAAAATGTTTAGAACCACAAAGTCAATGTTTTTCTAAGTGTTCTCACTTAAGCCGTAACAATATATTAACTCATAACTGTATTTTAAGTGATTAAAATATTGTCTACTAATCATCCTCATTATTTGACAATTCTTTTTAGTTAGCAACATTTATATTTCTTTGCAACAATTTTCTTTGTATTCAGAAAAAATACAATACTATATTAACAAACAAATCTATTTCAAATTGTTCACAGAGCTATTTCCAAATGTATCGAAGTACGAAATGTGCAAATAAATATACACCAGAGTTGAAACGTGTCAGTTACGTAGTAACTCTGTGCACGGAGCATGCGCGGAGTTTAATTGTGTTTAATAGTAATTAAAGCTATAGTGTACCTGTGCGGCACCGGCGCGGCACCGGCGAGGCACCGCCGCAACATCAGCGCGGCGCGACACGCACAGACTGATGAAATGATGAATACTTAAATAAACCAGTCACTGTTGACAAATAAGCCAAAAAAGACAAAAAAAAAACTAAAAAATTTGGTATTTTCATATTTTTTTTGGGGAATTCGGTTTCATGCGCAAAAGTTTAGTTTTAACAAACATTAGATATTAGTAGGTGTAGGAATATGGTATGTTCTTTAGATTTGAATATTTTGGTTATGGTTATAGCAAATAGATAATTGTTCATAGTATTAATTTATCTTAAATAATTCATCCCGTTTCTGCAACAGTTTAGTTGCAGTTAGCAACGTTTCTTTAGTTTTCTGACAAAATTTGTAGAGTGTGAATAAGCACAACACGATAATTAACTTCACACAAAAACAGATATTTCCAGAATAACAATTATACTATGGAAGAACTAAAAACATGCCAACACGTATTGATTGAACGGCTAAAAAACACAAGGAACAAATTAGTTGTATCTCGCACTACACACGCTGTTGTAACAAAAACAAAATCAATATCGGTGCAGGCTCAAGTATTCGGAAGCCCAGACATGTTTATCTATGAGCGCAGCGGGGCTCCCTGGGACCACCGCCGCGCTCGCCCGCGGACCCCCGCCGACACACAATATGCTAATAATTGCCTCATAAAAACTGCTGATATTTCACTCGGAACGCTTTATACAAATATGGTCAAAGTAGATCCAATAAGCTATCGTGATTATACTTTCACGAAGTAATAGACTGCTGAGACAGCCGCGTCTGCAGCGACTCGAACTGATTGAGCTGAGCTTCAAATGAAAAACTGCCGGTGGGTAAGTAGCCACCAGTTATGGCAATCCATACGACTAATGTACCAGGCCGGTAATTTTACTACCGGAGCCTTAATAAGTGAGCCATGTTAAAATAACACTAGATACCTACCTAATGGTTCATTTTCTAGATTTCGTTACCCAGTGTTTGAGGATATATACGGATTAAAATCTTTATAAGTATTCATCATCTAAAACATTTGTTTCGTTTAAAATAGGTACTTGTTGCAGTAAAATACCTCAGAGTAAAATATTCACTTTCAATCGAAAAACAACAATAATAGAATACATATACGTGAATCTTTCCCTTTCGTCATCAATAGGCAAAGTCTCCCCTCGCGACAGAAGCTGATCGGACGTGCAATAACGGAACAATGCAGTGAATGCTAAGTTACCCCCGTGCCAAGACGTGAGGTCAAGCGAAGGCGGGGGAGAGCAGCACCACGACACCCTCGCCAGTCGCGGCCGCACAACGTGCACTGTACTTTGGATACTCACATTACACAAGTAAATGTAACAAGACATTGTAATTGATTGGAAACTTTAGTCTAGGATATGGCAGAAATTAAGCATCTATGCAATAAAAGCTGAGCAGTGGAAACAGTTAAGGATAGAATTTCACTCAAAAAAAATACCCTAGCAACAATGCAAATAGCTGTTGGTCAAACAAATGCACGCTCCTTTCGAAATAAGAGGGCACGTGAACACAGTTCCAATAGACCCGTCAATCAATATTACTTCCTATCGATGCCCTAACAAGTTGTGATTACTCTCCGTAGTTTCCATACATTGCCCATGATACATTATATCTATACTTTAAAGAAAAACAACTAAATGAGTAGACCTATCAACAAGGCCGTACTCACAAACACCAATGTCATTGCCATAATCCTTATTAATGAGATTACAGACACGACGTAAAAAATGTCTATGAAGATTCATATCTTCACTCAGTGAGTTCTGAAGGTTCAGTTCTCACCCTCCGCTCCCATATCTCCGCATAGTCAATAGTGGAAACTTAAATCCAGACATACATAAAACATGTCATACGTTTATCTTGGCGGGAACGCGCGCGTGAGATAAGTCGCATCAATTTTTTCGGCCGCCGCTCAAAATCCCTCGACGTCGTCGACTGTCCGCTAAAATATTCCCTGGTTTATGCGCTGAATAATAAGCCCCTTACCGCAGGAGCTGACCAGAGTGGCCAGTGGAGATACACGGGGACCGTCATGTAGCGGAACACGATGTTTAAGTGTTGAGCGGTCTTCAAAATAATATATTTTCATTTAAGGGAGGAATTACAATGTAACAGATGCATTTTAAATGAACACATAAATGAGTAATATATTTATAAGATATGTATTTGTGTTTTGTAATAACCATTCAGAGCAATTTGTCGTTTCGAAAATTAAAATTGAACACTCAGATATTAACTAGTTACTGTAAAGACGATAAAAACCAAAACTCCATGTTGTATGAGATCGTGTCTTATTACTACACAAAAATTATACAATTGCTTCAATATCAAAAGAAACGTGTTATCGCAAACTGCTCGCAGGTTGCACAAAAACTGTGCGCAAGAAGAGTTCACAAAAAAGCGCGGCTGTGTCGCGGCGGCAAAAACCTCGCTCGCGACTTACCAGCCATGTTTATTGTATGAGTCACTGAATTTCAAGTGTTTTTTCAGCTTTAATGGATTGCGTGCCGTCTTCACCCCTAGCTGGGACACATAAAAAATGATCGCCAAAAAGTTGTGTATTTACTTTTGGTAAAACAGTCGCTTTAAACGATCCAAAAACAAAAATGAGGTATTTTATCACGTTGTCGTTTTATTTTTGGGTGACTGTTAGATATTTTATTTAGGTTGCGCACCTACATAAGTTGTTAGGTAAAAACGCCAACCGCACAAACAGCTACAATTATGCGCATATTATTCATGAATAAAATATCCGTCTGCCAAAACATATTGAAGCGACAAGACCACTGATAGCGAGGTTTTCCATCGTAAATCAGTGCTCAAAAATATTTCATGTATGTAGGGCAGCGGGACCAACACATAGCTATACTGGTGTGCAAGATAAGCGATATATTCCGCTCGGTTAGGCCTCGGCCAGTCACGGTTCAAATATTAATCATGGCGGGGTTTCAGGCGCGGGAAATTTCATAAAGAAACTATATGTTAATGGAATAAATTGATTGCCTTGGTGCACAGTCATGTCGAGTCAGATAGTCGCTGGCTTCACGTCACACGGTGATAAGTGGATAAAAAATGTTGCTATTTGTGTAAGAGCAATAACACCGCTGGCACCCGTGGATAAAATATATTCAGTATAAATCAAAGAAGAATAAATAGTTACATTATTCACTCTGAAACATTTTGCGCTAATAAACCTGTTGTAACGCCACGTAGTGAGTCGTGAACGATAGTTTGATGTGGACGATACTCCTGAGGATTTTACAATAATAAAATGGAATATTAAAGCAGGAGTATATTAGATACCTAATCAATAATAGTATTGCCATAAGGCTCCGTCCACACAGACAGGCTCGGAGAGGAGAACAGACTTTTACTGTGATGGAAACAGAGTTTTGGTTGATTGTTGTTGGGTTATTTTGCATGTGCACTTTTTTGTCATCGAGAATGGTAGAATACTCTTCATGTGAATTATAGAATGGTAGGAGCCGATCCGCTCTGAGCGCATCCGCATTCAGATCTCCTCCAGCCAGTCTGTGTAATAGATTGCCAGTGTGAAAAGATAGAAACGGGCCTCTTCGAACTGGTCTACATGGACGGAGCTTTATTACCCAAATGTTATAAATAAGAATAATATATAACTTGGTTAACAGGGTTTTCTTTAAACAAAATGGACTTAACAACAATTTTATTTTCACTGGTATGTAGAATTTGACCTTTTTATTTGAAGTTTTATAATTTATATCTATTTCATAATCGAAACAAATTATTTATTTAATACTGCCAACTAATACCGACCTATGCATTAAGTTTTACCAGCGATTGAGCTCCTAGGACTAAAAAGTTCAACTCATATTAAACGAAATCAAGTAAGAACTAAAAACCAGTTCCAAAGTTCGTGAGGAAAATGGTTAGATAAAAGAAGTCTAGTTATTGTACTTGGATACTTAAGACAAATCGACGTTATCACATTCTAATTACTATAGAGATTATGACTAAGTAGCAATGGCGATAAATATCTCACACCCACGCATCAGATATTCCAAGAAACAACATTGAACTGTGTTTATTAGAAGAGCGTTAGGTGTGGCTTATTGCCAATTCTGGCAAGAAGTTAGGAGGGCGATCTATGGATCGCCCTCCTGCTTTGTGTTATATTTAATAGATATGTCTATTAAATATAACACAAAGCAGAGATTAGTAAATATAGGATTAATGTGGTAATGGCGGTATCAAGTCACTGCGGGACTGCCATCCATCATTTACGGCTAATGCGCCGAAGACACTCCACAACCCTTTTACTGAGCATCACTCCGGGCACGTGTCAATACATACATCACTCATCCACTGCCTGAATCCAGCTCAAAGACAACATCCACCAATACATAGCAACGTATAGCACGAACAATGCCGGTGCCTAATGAAACACAAGCCTTAAGACCATATTAACTTAACACAATGCAAATAGTCCCCCCTTAAGATAATCTTGACCGTATCGTCCCGATTTTGTATCAACACTCTTGGGTACAAAGCCGAAATCGTTAAATGAATATTCTAAAGTAATTAAAACGATGACTTTAAAATTAATTAGGCAAGTTGTTTAGATATGAGAGGAATGTACCATAAATGTACGGGCACCTCAAAATGGAACTACGACTTTGGCAAAACGATTTCTGATGAATCTTCATTGATACATTCCACTTTCGATTGATTAGAAGAGCTCGTCACAAAACAAGTTATGAATGAAACCGTGTGGAGAACCAAACTAAAGCTATGGCGTCGTGGTAAATGAATCTTTCTTGTTGTCAACAAACAAACATCTTTATATCGCGTCCCTCGCGTGGCTCGGTATACGCGGAAGAAGATATTATAAACGTTTTACGAAGCCTAATTTCCGTGGACACGGTGCGACATAACATCGTTTATGTCTTCGCGTTATTGTCTACTAAGCAAAATATTATAACGCAGTACTAATGCTACGATACGTCGCCGTGAAAAAACAATAAAACGATTTAAGTACGTCACGCGTGGCGGCCGCTCCAACTATAACAACGGTGGACAATATCCCATACGATTTATAATGTATCTTTTTTATTACCATAGGGAGGCGGAGTGATGTAACCAGCCGAACCATGTTTTATTACTTGCAAGCTATCGTTTTGTTTGCTTTATGTATTATATCGGCGTACATGCCATTGTGTAAATAAAACCAAGACTGTGTTGGTATCGCTTCAAGTCTGGAATAATAAACCGACTTAAGGGGTCAATAAACATTTATTACCTATTCTGTGTCGATAAATGGTTTGAACAAATAACAACAATATAGGATCACGAACCTATCGAGTAAATGTCCGAATAAATAAAGTTTAAAATGTCACCTTAAAGATAAACTACACATAGGCATACCAAAAAAATCTTTTGCAAATGTTTTGTTGGTAAGTAGCATGTAGCAATAACATTGTTGTCGGAGACGTACCGCGTAATGTCAGATGTAGGGTTACAGCCGGTTTATGTGCTTCCAAGATGTAGCCGTAATAGTAAAATGATCTTAATACAGCATAAACCACACATTACTTTTGGCGGCGACGTCCGGTGGCGATAATTCGACATGATATTGCACTTACTAAAACATTTTAACTGCCGTCATTTTCGGTCTCCACCTAAACCCATTCGGGAATAATGAACAAATGAAACAACTTGTGTGGTTGTTATATTCTATATTTGCTAGTAGAACTGCTTGGAGTCGGTATTTTAATGGGTTGTTCCCAACTCGACACAAGAGACTGGACACACGTGTGTCCGGTTGGTGAAATTAAAATTAGTGCTACTAATTATTTCGTCATGTGGACACGCCATAATTTTTACGCGTGTCCACATGGGAAACTTAAATTAAATCACTTTTATGTTTTCGTCAACTGGACACACGGTCGTATTATACCCGATTCTGGACATTTCAGATTTTAAGTACCGTGTGTCCAGTTGACGAAAACATAAAAGTGATTTAATTTAAGTTTCCCATGTGGACACGCGTAAAAATTATGACGTGTCCACATGACGAAATATTTAGTAGCACTAATTTTAATTTCACCAACCGGACACACGTGTGTCCAGTCTCTTGTGTCGAGTTGGGAACAACCCGAAAATACTTTATTGCCTCGCGTTTATGTAGTGGTGCGTTTCCCTGAGAATCATTCAACGGGCTATTATTCTCCGTAACATCCTTAATTCCATTCGAATTTGGACTGACATTTCCGCCTTATCCTTTGCTACATATAGAGCACACCTCAGCCGGATTACATTAGCGGGTGAAGTGCGCTCACCTGTCTCGGGCCTACAATAGCTCCGTATTGTACAACCACGGCACGGATGACAGTATAAAACTCAATTATTGAAGGCGGTCGAAGTTTTAAAGCTTGCAATCCCCCTATTGTTAACTACGAATACGTTTTTGTACGCGCGTCGAGCACGCACCCTCCCCGTGATTTGGCCAGTTTATTTGAGTTTTGTGTTGCAGCTAAAAGAGGACCCAAATTGCCGTCCTCATTACGGCTTTGTGTTTTGATTGTTAAATAAATTCTTGTTACGATAAAAGCTTAAATATTGTAATTTCAAATGATTTTCAGAAAACGTAGACCGTAGACCACAATGGTCACATATTTGTTACAATACCACAATAGAAATATTTTATTTCACGGTTATTACAGTGAAGTGGTATAGCTGGTACTAACTCCAAGGTTAATCTTGAATAGTAGGGGCCCAGGATAACAGGATACTATTAAAAACTATATCATTTCTAACGTAATTACGAGTAGGCAGTTTAGTGTACCACCATATGCAAAATGCGCTGGTTCGAGTAAATTTTGTTAAGACCTAGAACGCCGAGAGTTAGTAATATCTATATCAGACCATATTATTATACCCATTTCGTTCTATAAAAACTATGGTAATACAAAAATCGTAATATCTCCCTTAGGTATGCAAATTTACCAATAAATATTCAATAAATATTTCGTTCTATTTTTGTTACCTACAACAACAAAAGCTTTCAAATTGTTCAAACCATCAACAACAAGGGCGGGGGCGATGTGAAAATTTAAACTGAATCCCCATCGCTAATGCTGCAACTGCTAGGGATAATCGCCTCAGTTCCCATCGCCGCCCGCAAAGCATATCTTTTTACGACTTTAGTCTTTATTACAAACTGCCTAACGACTTCTTCAACAGCACGTTTAAAATAGCCATTGAAAAAATATTCCTTATTCGGCAACCGTCCCGAGCTTTGTGCTTACATCAACTTCACACGAGTAATGGTCACTTGGAATATTGGCCCCATTGTTCGTTATACGATATTTTTATAGCAACGTGGGTTTTTATAGAACAAGTTCAAAGAAAAAAGTACCTAAGTACAGGATAAGGCGTGACAAATTAATGAATGATCACTTTCAATGCAAAATCGAGTAAATTCGTATTAAAGTAGATTGTGTGCCTGCCTACTATAAAGAAGAATGAATAAGTAATCTGTAAACAATCCGTCCACAAATCATTGAATGAGAATAAATCTCTTTCAATCAGAACACAAATCCCACTTGATACGAGCACATAATAAAGAATTTTTTAAGAATGTTAAACACAAAACAGTGTAACACGATCCCTTATTCCCAACGCCCAACATCGGCGCACACCTCCGCAAATCGTAATCCTCTTAGAAAACATTTCCAATTTAAAAAGAATTCCTCTTATCCCTCTGAGGAGGGCACGCGTAAAAAATAAAAGGAAAAACTGTGTGACACGCACTACACAAGACGGTAGATATATAACACGGTTTTTCACTGGGCCCCTCGATTCCTTACAGGTCGCTTCTTCCGTCGAGAAAGCATCTATTGAAACTCCACTCAGGCCGTGTTAGCTATCTATTTAGTATAAAAAGGGTCGAGAATTTTTCGAGATCCTTTTTTATCCGGAGGTGGGCGCCCACCCTCGGCCGCCGCCCGCACTATCGCTGGTCGCTTCTTCAACATAACTGCGCTATTATGAATGCAGGTTACACAGTTTTTATTAGGTACGTACAAAAAAATTAAAAACTACGATTTAGGATTTATTTAGTGTTTTGCGAGTAAGTGTAGCGACAATAAAGTGAACAAGAGCAATTTGTGATTTGTGTATCCCCCTGCAGCCCCAACCCCGACAGGGGCCTCGCTGCCTCCAGCATCAGTTCAAATATTTAAAGGGCGGCTGAATTTGATTCCATCCGTTTGGATCGCCTCTAGAGCGGTCCGCAATTGGATCACACACGCGGTTACTACGCCCCGCTTTTCTCCGAACATAAAGTTATTTTACTAAAATCATGTTATCAAGCCAAATTTGATTTCAATGGCCCTGCCACGCTTAAATTCGTTTCAGTGGGCGTTATCTTTAGTAATGTTTAATTTATTCAACTGCTATACTAACTGTTACGTTATGACTATGTTACGTTATTGAAAATATGAATATGTAGGTTCAATAGTATCTTGTCTATTCGAATATTTTATATCATCTGCGAGAAGCTTCGTTTTAGTAATTCTACCTAAAAACACTTCAGGAAAAGTAAATACAAAAAATAGAATTGATCTCCATCAATCCCAGAATAAAATTTCTCGTATAGTCTTGTACATACAATCCACATAAGACGGGTGGCGCGCTCCTAGCGCCTGGGGATCGGTTAACCCACGTTACACGACGCTCGTCCCCGGCGGAGGATTCCGACTTTCCACAAAGAAAATAGCAATCAAAATTTGATTTACCGCCACCCGCGGCCATACATCAAACCGCTCTAATCCGCGGAAAGAGAGAAAGCCTAAAATCTAAGGGGATCCGACATCGCTGTCGAATTGAAAATCCTAGTGGCACGAGCCGCCTTTAATATTTATGACCAAGTAAAAAATACGCACAGGCCTATGAATAAATATGCGAGAAGTGTCGGTGGTGGCCCGGCCGGAGCGCGGAGAGGGTGCGCTAAATAACTCAGCAAGTAAAGCGATACTGCATATACCAAAATAAATACTTCTATCTAACTATAGCTATTAAGCAACATGACTCGTGTTACAACTATTTCTATATTTCTAATTGTTGCTTGAATAAGCATATTACCAACGTCCGACTAGGTGACGACGATGACAATTTAAATCTAAATTCATACCATTTTTTTCAGCACTTCCTGCCCTAATCATAGGCACTTGTGTAAATGAATAATTATTACCTGCTTAATATGATAAAATTACAATGAAAAAAGCAAAGTTCAACATTCACTACGTTGTATCATTTTACTCGGAGTAAAACACTTATATTTAAAGTTTCTCGTGATTCTATCAAGGAGAGGCGAATTATTCATTTTGTGTTCCACCCCCCGGCCGCCCCCTACCCCGTCTCATGCTCCCAAGCCATCGAATGTATTTCATTGCAAAATATGTATACCGCCGACCACTGCTCAATATTCAGAGCCTTATAAAAACTTATCGAACTTTATGGAAAACCATTTCCAAATACTAAAACGAGTTATGAATTTATTTATACAAAACCGTGTTTTGAGTGATTTAAGTGGGTATCATTGTCAGCTTGAGTCAACCTTCAGGTTTGACATTGCATGGACTCTTGTTAGTTTATTTCTTTTTATATAAATATACAAGTATCTACGTTTTACATAAGAATGAAACACGTAAGGGCCATACAACAATACCATTAGCTAATGTTATTTCAGTTTGAACATCAATATTTTAAAATGATTGGTTTTGATGAACAATCATGTTCATGTTTTGGTAGCTGTCATCACTAATTATAGTAACTACAAAGAACTTATGACACTAATCTGCCTAGTACTTATGTGAGACTGGTTTGCATTAAGCACATACATTTAAAATGGGGAGTTTCTGTCTCAAGACCACCTGCTGTCTAAACAAATAAATTGTATCGAGATATCGCAATAAAAAAATTACGCAGAAGAAACAAAACTAGCATCCCCTATCGGCAATTTTGCATCGAGATCGATCGCCGGAGGGCAGAGCGGAGGGACCGGTGAGCGATGTCGCATTAGGGAGTTTGCATGGGGTCACCGTAAGCCGTTTCCGATAAGGCCCCCCGGCGACGGACTGTTTCGGACTTTCGGTATTTTCGGCTCAATACTCGCTTATCTGCGTGGCACACTCGCCTGCAATATACGTGAGCTGAATAATGCATTCGTCTGTCCACCACTCACACACCAAATTGAAATTATTTTCCTATAATACATTATTGATTGCGACATTCATAGCGGAGCGGTTCAGTGGTGGCAGCGGCAAACAGCGAGAATATTATTTTAGTAAATCAGATATTCTATTTTATAAGAAAACTTAGATTCGAGTTTAAATACTACATAGATACATACCTACGATTTAAGGTAGAAAATATGAAAGCTTTGCACCGCGCGACACTCGGAGAAAAGCGGCAAAAAAATATCTTTAATAAATACAATTAAAAGTTTTGCACTAATATGTCAGAACAAAAAAGCTAGTCTTGCAAGCGCATTTTTTCACAGGTGACCACGTCAATGAGGATGATAATCACATTTTTATTTAATGTCCGATAAGTAAAGAAAATATTAAATGTTTAGTTTTTTGCGAGAAAGATGATTTGTCTGTATTAAGCTCAGTTTTCATATCGGGGCAAATCTGACCCTATACTGAGCCGTAAATTAACTAGGTAGTATATCTACCTATCTTATAAATGGCATTTTCTAAATAGGTACCTATTTTAGTATCTTCTGATACCTCAAGTGTCCTCGAGATACTTTTTAGCTAGGTACACTAAACAAAGAGAATTACTTATTAGATTACCGACTTAGTAAATTTCTGGATTGATTATAGAAAGTCGACAAACAGTGTTTTTATTTGCTTAAAGGAGCAACATAAGACTACATACCTGCACCACCCCAATCGATTAAGGTGGACAAAAAACCTTGACGCCAGCAAACCAAGATTGAGATCTCGCGAGAGCCGCGTCCACTCTCCACCACATGACAAATGTGCGTTTCCCCACTTTTTACGCGTCGAGGGTGTCACGCAAAAAAATGTATGAGGAAATTTACCTAATGGCCGCGATTCTTTATTCTCTATCGCCATTGTCGCGCGGACAATGCTGTAATGGAGGGATGACGTGAGTGGACTCCTCACGACACGCGGGGGTTTTATTCTTTTTTCATTTTATTTCAAGTATAGGAACACTATACATGCGAATATGGACCTTTGTTGAGACCATTTTCGGTTTTCCTAGAAATTATTCAAGTGAGAGACCATGAAATTTTGGTATGATGGATCAGATTGCTATTGAGTATCTAGGTGGTTACTTTGATGCTTTATCAGTATAAATTATAATTAATATTTAATCGCATGCCTTTACACTACAAATGAGAAAATGGTTTGTGAATGTGTAGTTTTGAAAATTGGAATTGATACTAGAGTAATTAAAAAAAAAGCAAAAACAAATTTCGTTCCATGTGATTTTTAATAGTACCAAAGCTCAAAGTAACTAGATTTAAAAAAAAAGTTAGCTTGCAACGAAAACGTTAAATAATTGAAACTGGTCGAAATTCCTAAACACTGGTGTAACAACACTAAGAATGTGCTGTAAAGTGTAAACAAATGCATGATTCCAAATGTAGCTCGAAAATAGGCAGTAAATAATAAACCCTTTAAACCTGAGTATTTTGAAATAATATGTAACGTACTGGGTAATAACCACCATGAAAAATACATTACCAGTTAAATAAAAGCTTGTAAGCGGCGCGGCGAATTGTGCCTACATTTTACCTATGCAGAGAAAGTTGTATTGTTTGTATTTTTATTTTTGAACTCTATGTAAATATGCTATAATTTGTAATTGGTTAATGTTGGCTTATAATTGAATAAATAATGATAATTACCAAGAATTATTAGTTAATTACAATTTTACGTGATATTTCGTATCCATTAAAATTAATTCTTATAAGTAGTTACTAGGTCGATTGGCAGCTAAAGGAAACTATAAACTTATATTGATCATAATAATGGTTGTTTTTGATACATATTATTTTATGCAAAATAATAATAATTCGCCAACAGCCATAACATCTTTTTAATAATTATTTAAAATTACCTTAATTTTGAATATAATCAATGTGGTGGATTAAGGTATTATTAACTTTAGTTGCATAAATATTATAACAATAAAACTTTATGAAAATGGATAAATACTATAAAAAGTTATTTAATACTTATTGCCTAATTGTTAATGGTTGTTTTTGATACATATTATTTTATGCAAAATAATAATAATTCGCCAACAGCCATAACATCTTTTTAATAATTATTTAAAATTACCTTAATTTTGAATATAATCAATGTGGTGGATTAAGGTATTATTAACTTTAGTTGCATAAATATTATAACAATAAAACTTTATGAAAATGGATAAATACTATAAAAAGTTATTTAATACTTATTGCCTAATTGTTAATGTGTAGAAAAATTTAAATTACTAAAAATGTATAAAAACAATAGCATGCAGTTACTGAAAAATAAATCCTAGATGATTTCTTAATGATGCAAAGATGTCACATGAAGGCACAGGCATGAAATAGGATGTATTTTCCATATTGTAATTCAAACCTATTTTATTTTTACACAAATATACTTTCACTTACCAATTAACAGGTGAGTAAAGTTTTAATATCCAAGTCAGAAACATGATGACACAAAGATTTCCTGATTAACCCAAATATTTTCTTATCATATCACTAATATCACCTTATTTATTATGTGAAACTGATTTACATATGTATATTTAGCTCAAACTACAACAGAGCACATCAAGGCCCCTCCCTCATTTAAATAAACAGGTTGTTACAGACACCTCCAACGGAGCACTGGAGACTGAGTATCCGGAGGTCCCACCGGAGACAGCAAAGCTTAGCTCCGGACGAATAAAATTCAAAATCTCCCAAACTCTGCCTTTCTATTGGACAACCAACCCCTTACCCTTTTGCGCGTGTGCTAAAAAACCAAAGGGTTAAAAAACAACCCTTTTTTAAAAGCTCCCCTTATTTTGCATCTCTTTCTATCCTGACTCTATGCTCACACTTTGCATAAATATGATTTGCCTTAATCTACCATAGTTATGTGTGAACTACACAAGTAATTAAATACATAATTACAATGTTAACTAAGTTATAAAATTTTGCCATAAAAAATACTATATTTACATTTTAAAAAGTATAACATAGAACAGTGACACAATCACAAGACAACTTTTGAAATAATAAGACTAATACCTTCGGTGGAATAACCTTTATTATTTACGCCTAAATAAAGATAATAATATAAAATAATTACTTACAAAACCAACAACACTTTTCTCCTAAAATTAGCGCGCAAATTACATACAATTTCACGCAAGTTTTTCTTTAAATGTCAACAAACTTATACTTTTTACATATTCAAAACCAAAAGCCCAAATAACGAATAAGCCTTGAAATAATTGCTCAATTTTATTTTTATAATAATTGTACACAAGTATCCAACAATTTATTTTCTCCTAATTTAAATTTATGGTTTACAGATTACATTGGGCTTGTGGTCACCTCAAGTGAAATGGAATGCAACGTACAGTTCGTTATACGCTATGCCAGGGTCTCGGTTATGCCACATTCAAAAGTTATTTTTATTCGTATAACGTGTAGTGCTTATTTTGCAAAAATCAATAAAACGTTTTAAAAAATAATACAAACTGAGAAATATCAAAATATTGCTTTGACTAATAAAAACATTTATTTAGGCCAATTGCACCAAACCATTCAACGCAAGAATTAGATAACGTAGCATGAAATCTTGACATTTAAATGACAGTGATGCGTTCCAATCCTGTCGACAGTGTCGGCTAAACCATTCTGAGAGACGAGCAAAGCAAAGCCGTGAACCATTTGTGTTAGAAAGAGCAAAACAATCTCCCGTTAGATTTTATGCTTGACACAAGAACTATCAAGTATGGAATGTTCATGTCATGAGTTTGATGCCCTGTAAACTCTAAAGTTAAATAATTATATTCTTGTAATGAAATTAGATTGAATTAGTGCATACATAACTAAAAATCAAAATGACGCTCTATCATTTTGGCAATTGTCTTGCACTTGTGTATGCCCCATATCATATGGCATACAAGTTCTCGGGAATGTAAGTTGTGTTCATAATCGAGGTTATTTCTTATAAGCTTCTTACCTCTTAACTAATTCAATTATTTCATTTTAGATCCGAGTATGCTACGTTTTCAAAATGTGTGTATGCCGGAGGTCTGTACATCTTCACTCAGCTGTGCAAGATGCTGCTGCTAGCCACCTTCTTCCCGGACAGCGACAACAGCCACATAACTGGAGAATACAATGTGTTTTTGGTAATAATCTATGTTATATGACGAATCACTTGATCCTCGCAAGAACACCTACATTATTACAATAGTCATGTTATTCAAAGCCTACTTACTTTAAGTAGGTTACCCATGTTTACTCTGTTATCAATCTTGACTGATAATAATACTAAATGTCTAAATAGTTCAGACAGGTCTATGTTTGAAATATTCAGACATTCACTATTCTTAACCAACTTATGTGTTTCCAGGAAATCTTGAAGGCAACAGTTGACTTTGCTGATCTGTTTGGTCTGTACCTTGCTCTGAACTCAGTGCCAGGCAAAGGCCATGCCAAAATCCTGACCTCTGCCATTGGATGGGCGAGTGCTGAGGTAAACTCACAGTATTACACTGCTGCATGTTAAGTGCTGCTTATAATCTACAAAACATATCTTCTATTACACCATACCATCTGTTACTTTGAGGTAGAAACTAGTTAATTGATACTAACCCCGGTTTAGGATGGAGTTTCTTGCCGGTTCTCATCCATAAGAATGCAACTAGAGTCAGTAACATTTTGAAAGTGCCTGACAAGGCCTACTCGAAATAAAAACATTTAGATATTTTCTTAAGATAGGTCATTGATTAATTTAATGTAGTCTTAAAATAAGTACAGGAATTAGTAACATGACACTGTCACTGTGACCACAAACATGAATTACAAGCTGTGACTTAATCTGCATGGAATTTAGCAAAAAAATTAATTGGTTTATTTTCTGATCAATATTTTATTTTTGGATAAAAGTAGCTTATGTTACTCCTTATTACCGTATAATACTCATTATAATCGGTCCAGAGATTAGGGGGATTAAACAGACAGATGGATAAGAATTGTAAAAAAATATATTTTGGTGTATGTATTCATGTAGTAAAAAGGGTTATTTCAATATTACAAACAGACACTCTAGTTTATGTATAGATTATTAGTATATTGTATGGCATAGATTACTTTAAAAAGAATCTTAAACTAGTTTGTTTCTTCTTTTTTTAACCTTATTTTAAACACTAATAAAATATTTAGTCTTAGTTCTAGAATGAGTGTTTGAATAGTAATAAGAGTGAGTTAGATGTATAGATGTGTGTGGTGTCAGGTGCTGGTGACGCGCAGCGTGCTGCTGTGGGTGGGCGCGCGCGGGTCGGAGTTCGACTGGCGCTACGTGCGCGCGTGCGCGGAGTCCAACGTGGCGCTGGTGTCGGCGGGC
Organism: Chrysodeixis includens; assembly: GCA_941860345.1. Taxonomy (NCBI): domain Eukaryota; kingdom Metazoa; phylum Arthropoda; class Insecta; order Lepidoptera; family Noctuidae; genus Chrysodeixis; species Chrysodeixis includens. The sequence continues at coordinate 11,404,087 of OW796096.1, forward strand.
GCGAGCGCGGCGCTGGTGTGGCTGTGGACGCGCTCGGACCTGCCGCGGCGGCTGGCGCCCGGCGTGCTGGCGCTGCTGCTGCTGCAGCCCTACCGCGCGCTGCTGGAGGACGCGCTGGGCGCGGCGCTGGCGCTGTCGGCGTGGGCGCTGCTGGCGCTGCGGGCCGCGCACGCCGCCGCGCTCGCGCTCGCCTCGCTCGCCATGTACGCCGTGCTCGCGCAACAGATCGGGATATGAGTCTAGTCTGTGTGCAGGCATACTGCTGATGTGTGCTTTTAAATTATTCCTATTTTAAGTGTTAATGAAATAACTATGAATGTGGTTGAAAGATTACAATATTTGCAAGGAAATGCAGTTTATTTACAATGGTCACAATAATTTATTAATATATCTATCAATAATCTACCTAATCCTTATTTATTTTCATTTAAGTTTTGTTTTACTTATGTCTAGTAGCAGTCATTAACTATCAAATAAGCCGAAAATTGACATATCGTTATAACATAAAAAAAATAATGATCCTTTAAAGCTAACCATTGACCACATTTTCTTTTCTTTGTGCAAAAGATCTTTGACCACGTCGTCACGATGAGCTCATCTCGTCGAACATATTAATAAAAATTAACTTAGAGTATTATGTAAAATATGATTACTAGTCAACATGTTTATCACGCAAACATTTTTCCTGGGTGGGAATCGAACCCGTATAGCATTTTGAAATGCGATGAAAATGTAACTGTAATCTATAAACAAATGACTACTTTCAAAGAATTCCATGATTTTAAAATTACATTATTTAGAAATTATCATTCTTAGCCAAACAAAAATTTTGATTTGAAATGGCCAGTACTACAGAACGGCAATTCCCAAAGAGGGTTAGTGTCAGGCAGGCGGCCGACTATAAAACCATAGCCAAAACTTTACGCAACATGTCTAAAAGACGTGTTGCGCCGACCCCAAGTGAAATGGGATAAGGGCAGGAAAATGGTGATGACTACAGAACGGCAATCACATAGAACCTGTTATTTTCCTGTCAAATTAATTATTATCATACTATCAATATGGTTAAAAAAGGTGCTATATGTTAGGTTAGTCTCGGGTTTTTTTGGCTGTTTCAGTTTTTAAGCTATTGCATAAACGTGCTATGTCTTAAACGTGGAGACCGAATCGAGAAATTCCGTAACGAAAATAATCTAACACCCCCCCCCCCCCCTCCATTTAGACCGGCACAGCGGTGACACTTTTTAGGTTTGCCATCTATCGATGAATAGCAGAACTTTTAATAACCTTTTGAAATATCACGCTTGTCTCTAGTGCAGCAACTGTCTTTGTGGCATTGAGTGCTATGCAATAGCTTTACCGCGACAGTCTGCGAGTGTCACACGTCTTTTTTATTTAATTATGTATGGACAAGTGTACATCATTACCTAAACAAAATACAGAAAACTCTCCCTATCATGATTGTGTAAATCGATAAAGTCGACTAACCAAAAACTGGCCGGCACTATGGTCAGAAGTATGGCAACATTTTAAAAAAGAAAGAGCAATCTGAACTGTCACGTAGATACATTGATAAATAATACTAGTTTTTTTATTAAATAATCAAGAAATAATCCCTTTTCTATCGAATAATCAGTCACAGATAACTTGGTTGTAGTTTTTGATTACCGTTTTTCTGCTCTATACAGAACTAAATTTTTTTTTTATCTGTGTTGGATTAGGTTGATATATTTTTTTTTTAAACAAATCTAGTGATGTCGGTGCCCAATGGCGCTAGTATTTTTTTTGTAAAAAAAAAAATGATTTAATCATTAAAGCAATGCAAATATATATTATGCCGCCACTGAGTTTATCTTACTTTAATAGTGATTTCCATAGGGAAGGTAAACGATTGTGGGAATCTGTAATCTTTTGTTAGAATTAATATTATAAGTTTATTTGATAATGAATTTAAATGAAAAAATAACGGAAAGGTAAATATACTAAACAATAACAAATGAACATAATAAAAACATAACTTACAAGCAGAATGCCTGGCAGAATTACTTCATAATTAACAAAAATTACGAAGTAATTCCGTTGGCCTTAGTTATATTTTTGGTAGTGCCCGAGGACTGAAACTAAGAACTAAAAGCTTAAAAATATACTTGAAGAGTGAAATTAAGTATTAGATTTTTCCAGTATTTAAGTTTTTTATTTAACTATTTCAGGAATTTATTAAAAAAATATATTTTTAGTCGTCATGTTCGGAGGATAGAAATATTGTAGTGTTCGTCAGGATAAATCGCTTCAGCTGATTTGCAGCAATACAGCGACTTTATATCTATTAAAATATACAGTTCAATCGCTTGAATCGATTTATCTAAAGAACATAACCAATATCAACTGCAATTCAGTATTGTATCCTATCACTAAAAAAGTAATGTCAAGTTAATGTCAACTGTCAAACCTAGAATCTGTGTTGACCAGACTCAGTCTGTGAAGTGAATTGAAAATGGCGAAGTAGAGTAAATATAGACATTAGACAGACGTGTACACGGATAAACAATCTAAGTTCCTTAAATTAATTTGTTATTTTTGTACGTGCGTGATATGATCCACCTTTAAGTTTCGTGACGTAGTAACTTTCTGTTTTTTCGTGTGAATGATAAAAGTGTTGTTTCTTGTTACCAACGCATTGAGTGTCTATAAACTGCTCTCGCCATGAAGTTATTTACATAATTTCGCAAGAACTTTTCGCCATGTTTGTCGGTATAGTGTTATTATTGTTGTTGTGTGGAGCTAATGCAGTGCCGGATTCAGTGCAGTACCGATGTAGTAGCAGTAACAATAAGTCTATGACGTTCAAGCCATCTGTAGATGGGGTGCCTGGGCGGTATACTGCGGAGCTGTGCATGGTCAAAAATCAAAATTTCACTAGTTGGAAGATAGACCTGTCGCTGTACAAACCCGCGTTCTGCTCTCTTACGACCAAACCGCCGCGAAAGCCCGAGCAAGAGCACTCGACCAACACTCTACCTATTGATGATCACACTAACTGTACCCAAGTAAGTATTAATTGGTCTGGTTTTAGGTAACCCTAAGAGAAAACGGAAACTTGGATCTTGTTCAACCTTTGTCAAAATTACACTTCATAAATAGGTACTATGTGAACCTGTATACTTCATTTGTTTAGGTAGTTAACTAAATGTAAACAATCTTGGCGTTACTTTTTAACCAAAAACATAATTTTTAATTTGGATATTACTGCTTATAAATCAATTAACTGTAGTTTTAGAAAATCTGAATGTATTTCAAGTTGTAAAACGTATTTTACATTTTTAAAGATCACATTTTGTTTAAAAGACATACCAAAATTGTTTACATTTAGTTAATTACCTAAACAAATGGAGTATAAATTATGACCATTATCAACAAATAGAAACAGCCTTGTAACACAGAGAAACAGCTTTGTTTACTCAAAATTATGTATTTTATATCTGTAATTATACATATTACTATTATACACCATAAAACTATGGCAATATTGATAATTGATGGTATCTATAATCTTAAATACATTGCTTACACCGTCTTGCGGTTAGCCAGTAATGACAGTAAATAATTTATTATTTCAAGTCTTTGCCATCCAGTGGAAAACTTCAGTTTCAAAAAGTAGCAATAATAAAGTAAGTGGGGTGAGTAGTACAGTTCAAGATTTAAATGGATTATAGTTTATAGGTGTTTGAAGTGTCGTAGAAACATAATATTCAATTGGTTGTTAGTCCTGTACATATCATTCAGCACAGGTTTTCTTTTATGTGATGCATTCATGAAATTTACATTAAGAAATCATTAGTCATAATCAAATTGCACCAAAAAAAAGCAGTAATGATATTTCGTTTCTAGGTATGCTATTCCATGAACTTTGACCTGATATTTGGAGGGTGCTACAGCATCAAGAGCACCCTCATACCTCGCAAGGGCAAGGGTTCCCAGTATGACCCCTTCTATATCTCAGTTGATAATGACTTCAAGAAGGAAGACTTTGCTACGAACAAGCCTCATGTCAGCTTTGTTAACCATGAGTAAGTTGACTTCGTTACACCGTATGTTCAACTAGATTGATATTAAGTAGAATTATTTATTCTTCCTTAGCAGTTGTATGTCTAGCTTTGTTCATTACATTATAAATAATTATGTTATTTACAACATTCAATTTGTTTCGTTTGTTTTGCAGCAATGAAGTAACTTTATATTGGTTCCTGGGTATACCTCTAACAGAATACAAAGTGACGTTGTGCAAACTAAAAAATAATACACAGGTTAGTGTTAATTTAACATCCGATGTTAATGTAATTATGTTGTGGCTGCAAATGATTGTTCCATTCTATTGGTGCGTGTGTAGATGGACTGTGAGGACATGAAGGATGTGACGGGCAACTGCACGCAGATGGACAGCACCAAGCTGCAGTGTTCCCTGCGGCCCGAGTATGGCTGCTACAGCGCGCACATGGTGCACGAGGCGCCCTGGACTGGCGGCCTTTTCTTTAATCAAACCTACACACACTATGACTTCTGTAAGTCTTATGTTTATATTCTGATATTCAATACGTTTTGTTTACTCGCTCCAAGTCTTTCGACATAGTTACATACTACATTTTTAGTTACAAACAATGTGGGCCGCAGCATGTTAAGTACCGCGTAGGATTGCTAAACCGGTGCTCTTTAATCTTTTTTTAATTTAACGCATCCTTAAATTTAATTTTGGTTTTTATGACTTTTTATTTCGGATGGTAATTTTAACTATACGATCTGCAAAAAAGTGACATAATTAAAAAAAAAACAATAAGACTGAACTCATGAAGTTGGTAGCAGTTTGTAAATTTTTACTTGTGATGTCCAATCCTTCAGATTATTAATCACTTTCTTGGTCGACTGTACGTATCATATGTAAGTTCATCAGTTCGTGGCTTTGGTCCAATACTCGTGTTGTATCATTGAGTAACGTTGTGGTACGTTGTGGTGCCAGGCCACCAGCCGGCGCGGGCCCCGGTGGTGGCGGGCGGCAGTGACGCGCGCGTGTGGTGGGCGCTGGGCGCGGCGCTGCTGGCCGGCGCCGCGCTGCTCGCCGCCGCCGCGCTGCGCTCCGCCATCTCCACGCGCAACTACCACAAGCGGCTGCTGGAGGTCTTCAAGCCAGACAGGACACGGTCAGTATCCTCAAACACACGCACACACGTTGCAAGCGCAAAATCTGCCCCTTTACCTGCTAAAGACCGTACTTCGGTTTTACTATAATTTAAAAGAAATTATGCCTACTACATTTTCATTCTTAGAATGTTAACACAAGTCATGCTCGTGCTGTACTTTTCGCGTTGTATTGATTTTAGTTATACATATAAAGATAAACTTTCAATTTAATTATAATTATAACTAATACCTAATTAGTATTTGATACCACATGATGACATTATGTATCTATGTTTCTAGTAATATCAAATTATAGGAATATATTGAAAACACATGGAATTTCCAACGTAGTTTATCAATCCGCAACGACAGATGATTGTTGTGCAATATATCATCGAAATTGTGCGTATGCAGTAAGACACCACCAATATATTTCAAATTTCCAAAAATCCAATTCAAAAACCTAGAATCGTATGATAACTTTTTAATCCGGGATAGTTGACCTTCTGATAAGTATGACAATAGGTTTCTCGGAATCAATAAAATCAAAGACGCTACGCTAGTTTATCAGTAGCGTTTAGCAAAAACAGAAGCGTTTATTGACGCAATTTTGATTGACATGTGACACCGTTATCTTGGCGTCGCATGCGCACGCGCTACGGTGCGTAAGTCTACTTGTATCTCAATGACCGCCTACAATTTCATTCAAGATTCTTTGAGATACCTACTTTTATGGCACTATTATAAATGTCGTATCATGTAAAATTTGAATATTGAAATGCATGAAATATCTAGTCCGTACTTTCAGTAAAAGCTAGGTCATACATTATGCATAAGACATTAGTTATAATTTAACGCTTGTTATGTTTACTATAGTTAAGAGGTTGATTGATTTTCTTATCTCGAAAAGGTCAAACTGAATCTTTCGTTAAGGAAAATGGATTATTTTTATTTAATTTATACAGAGTGGGATGTTTTCCTTAACCCAGGTTTTATGGTATTAATAAAATATTATTTTTATTAAAAGCTGACCAGAATGGCCCGTGAACTTCAGAGAAGGTAATGGTTTTATAAGATAAAAGCGTTTATGTTAATAATTTACCTATTGTTAATTGTAGACTCATTTAGAGAACTTGGAATCGCGTTTTGGGTAAAGAGTGACGTAGACTACTTTTTACTACTGGCTATGCTTTCTGATCTCCTACTTCCCCAAAATAGGGTGTGGAGGTTTGTATGGAGTACGCAATTTCCAAAGTAGAAAGCTTGGTACACGGAATATTTGCGACTAGCAAAAAACTGTCCGCAGCAGTTTAAAGGGTAAAGAGGTGAAATTTAAATGCGGCTTTTTGCAATTTTCAAATTCGGTGGAAGCTAAAAACCAGTGCACAAATTTGTTGACAAGGAACAACTTGTAAGTTTTTTTTAATGTTTCGTGAAAAGATTCCGTAAAATTATTAGGCAATCGTAAACGATTAGAGTTCTCTTCTCGCTTCTGCGTTCTAAATCAGGAAAGGGAAGCCGATTTACCTCTAATATAACACAAGCGAAACCGAAAAAAATCATGGAAAATAAATCGTAAATGTGTTAAGCAGTTAGGTACAATTGATACTATACTCCATTTGTTTAGGTAGTTAACTAAATGTAAACAATCTTGGCGTTACTTTTTAACCAAAAAAATATTTTTTAATTTGGATATTACTGCTTATAAATCAATTAACTAGAGGAAAAGGTGGTAATGCGGCCCCCGCATGTATTTTGGCCCCCCTTGATATTACTATTTTATAATAACGCCACCTAGCATTTTTTTGGTGAAATTGAATCGTCTTTATCACAACAAAATTTAACACCTATCGAATCCGTCAGATGTCGCTCCGTTCATACGTCATTTGAGCCAGTCGAAACACGTTACTTTGAAAACTTTTTAACTGTTGCGATTTTATTTGCGTAAAAATAGAAAGCTATCGAATTTGAGTTTTTGTGTTTACACGTTGTATTAATTGAACATTCTTCTGCGGCATTTCAAAGGTAAATATGAAATTTAAGCATTTTATTAATATGTTAGGTATTTTTGTTTAAATAATTTAAATACCTGTAATGTGACCCCCTCACATTGCTTGTAATGTGGACCCGGGGGCCACTTTTGTTTTATCTTTTAGATGCCTAGGCAAAGTATATTATCTCCATCTTCGAGGAAGAAACAAAAGACGTGGGACCCTGAAGAAATGAAAAAGCGGTCGATGCGGTGAGGAATAAGCAGATGGGATACAAAAAATAGACGAGGATGAGGACGTCCTCGTGAAGATGGAGTCAGGCGTGATCGTGGTAGAGGAGGCACTAGCAAAGCTGGTCGGCGCCAGAGAGATGTTACATCCAGCAGCAGCTCTGACAGTGAAGCAGTAAATGACGATTCAGATGATGATAATTCACATTTTAATAGAATTCCTCAAAATATAGATGTCCTCTGCGTGTTCTGTGAAGCTAATTATTCAAATGACAGACCTGGAGAGCAATGGATACAGTGTCAGAGTTGCGAATTATGGGCTCATACAGCCTGTGCAGGTCCGGAAGGCGATTATTATATTTGTGATTTTCGCCGTTAGGTTTCAATTATGCTATACATTTAATGTGACCCCCCCAGGGGGCCACAAAACCATCACTTGATCTTATTTGGCCAAATTTGATTACTTAAGAAAAAATATAGTTTTTCATTATGCTGTATGTGTTTTATTTATTCCATAGTAAAATATGGATAAAAGAATAACTAAGGAAGCTAATAAAGTATATTTCAAGTTTTTGGAGCCTTTATTATTTTTATGAAATCCCAAAAACAAAGTAGGGGGCCATATTACCACCTTTTCCTCTATAGTTTTAGAAAATCTGAATGTATTTCAAGTTGTAAAACGTATTTTACATTTTAAAGATCACATTTTGTTTAAAAGACATACCAAAATTGTTTACATTTAGTTAATTACCTAAACAAATGGAGTATAGACAAAATCTTTTTCATTTTTAAAATACGTCAAGCTTGTGTAAGCAGCTAGACGTACTTTAATAATTCTGCCCTTAATCTTTTATCCGATAACACACTTATTGTTTCCATTAGTGTCGTTTTTAGAAGTTTCTAGATTTACAAGTACGATGATTTAATTAAATGGGAAATACTATAATAACATAGTCGATATGTATGTGTGTATGGTATAACAATGGTCGTGCTCGTTAACAGGATAAACAGGATATGATGAGTCACGATTCTATTTTTACACCAAGAAGATTGTTGTCTGTAATCACCTCGTTTTACACACGCCGTCGTAGCGAACTCTTGTAAATCAAGATCTACAAAGGCAATGTGATTTCGTGTGCTAAATAGATGTATGTGGGTCACAACTCACACTGATAGCCATCAGTCTATAGTACGAACTGAATTAAACAGGCCTAAATCAAAATATCACTCGTGTAATACTACTACATCAATTTTGATCGCCTCGTATTTTCTTTGGCGTGGGCCTACCTAACCAATCCATACATTCCAATAGTGAGTAGACTGAGCAAATAGTACTTTCCCAATAAATCATAAATTGTGTCTCTTAATATGCACATAAAGTGTTACATATTGTATGATAAGGTCATGTGTTTTACATTCACTCTAAACATTCTTAGAAACCCCTCCAGAACGTATTTTGTCAGCTTTTCTTAACACGAAATCGGTTTAAAGATATTTTATTTCTCATAAGAACTTACATACATAAATACTATAATATATTTAATAACGAAATTGCCTTCTAACAATATGTTTTACCAGTACGTAAAAGGTTATGTTCAATTCGATTATATTTAATTAAAACATCTCGTATACCTATAACTTCACCACTAAAATAAACAGGAGATAAAATTAGTAACTTCGAGGGTAAACCCGGCGTCATTTGTCATACAAATATTTTATTTTAAATGCTTTCCTCTTGAGACTTAATATCTAATTTGCTTACCTACTTACTTGTATACAATAGAACGATTATTACTTGTCTAAAAGGCTTCGCCTAGGCAGCTTAAGTGTTTTGAATGAGACAGTAGTACTTAACTTAATTTGGTATCACAATGGCTCCAGCCATAGCAATGACCGCGTCCTTTTATTGTATGTGACGTGACTTAATTGTATCGCGCTCTTGTAAACAAGCTAGGCTTTTAATATAAATAAATCTCTTCCATGGATACCTTTTTTAACATTAAATAGTATAGTATATCAAGTAAAGTATGAATGATGTTGCTCCAACCGATTATTCTAAATGGCAACAACAGCAGGAGGCTAAGAAGCTCCATCAATGTTTAATAAACGCGACTTTTTCTGAGCCAAGCCTCGCAGACTTTCAACCAAAAAAAGTTGTCCTCTATTTCGATTTCAAAGGTGAAAGGTGAACGAACGAACACCGCGGCAAGTTGTTGCGTCCGCCCCCTATCTGCCATAAGCACTGTGATAACAAGTGTAGCGAGCCCAGTGGCACACCTATGATGTTGTAGCCAATATTATCGTGTAAGGAGTGTACTAATTTAATACACATAAGTTAGTACAATTTTATTTGTGAACATCATTAATACATTACAAAATCGGAATTAATGTATTTGTGGTTTTGTAGTATTTTTATTTTAGTTTGGTCTTACGTTGTTTAGCTTTATTAAAGTAGATACTTTAGAGAGCTAGAAGTTTAAAGTAGTGTTATCGTCATTGACACATTAACAGGAATAGGTAAGGATTTCACAATATAGGTACTCTCCAAGTCCTCTAATGAACTGTTGAGGAAAGCGTGATTTAAAATATTTTTAGCCAACCCATTATTTGCGCCTTATCGGAATTTCGATTAAAAGTAATAATGTGTCCTTATTTTCGGTTTTATTTTTCATATTATATCAATGTAGTAGTAGTATTAGATTCTAAGCTGCTATGCTGGTCCTGGTGATATTTAGGCTGGTCTTTAGGTGTTACAGATTGGAGTGATACAGGTCAACGAGAGCAGAAATTGGTACAAAGTAGCCAAAGACTAGTCAAGTGTATGAACATATTTTAGGTTCGCAGCATTTATATGTAAAGCGTATACATTTGCGAGCGCGTTGCTTCGTACCAGCCACTCAGGGTCAGCTGACGGTTTTGGACACAACTGATATTGACGTATTTCTGATAATATAATGATATTTAGATTTTAGGATCAAATGACGCAATGGTAGAATGATTTAGCAAACATTATAAGTAGTTTATACAATGTACTAGGTATTATATTTTTATGTCATCAAGGTATTAAGAAAGTCTGTAACTGATTTAGAGATTAAAATATATTTTCTGTTTGCGCTGAATAGGTAGGTATCCAAAAATATTGCCAACGTATAACTCTAAATAACCAGTGAACATATAAATTATTTATTTATTTTTTGCCACCTTTACCACATTAATTAACAGTTTAAGTTTAAATATTATCGCTGCGGTTTTAGGTGCGGACGCCGTGATACAAATATTACACATCGGCATTGTTTTTAAGATATTGAAACCGGTATTGACGCAATTTTTGAAGGTCCCACCTTGTATCAATATTTGAATATATAATAACTATAGTTGGTGTATTCGGCTGCGCCTAAATACAGATGAACCGAGATATTTCATATCGGGTTTACTCTGTCAAGCTGTAAGCAATTAATTCTTTACTTTGCACTAACAATACATTCAGTTAGACTATCGTTGTCCACCGTTAGACTTAGGTTAGTCCCAGTAGTATTAAATATGTAGTATATTTTATTACTATTTTGAGGTAACTGGCCGGCACGGTTATGGCCTCCTTTCTTCTGTTCTATTCAATAAGTATGTCTTGGCGAAGCTCGGTATTTTTTCTTTTAATTTCTTCATTTTTTGAGAATTGACTGTTTGTCTTTAAAAAAAGGAAAGGGGATATTTATTGAAAATTTTACTGTGCAAACCGACCCCGGTTTGTTCACGTTGCATACCTGTTCGTTTGATGTTTTTTTTTTCTATCCTAATGTGTTCTACAAAGTAAAATATAGAGTCTATGGTCTACCAGTGGAACACCATTGGTAGACCATATAGGTACTCTATAATTTTTTTACATTATACATATTCTCACGCTTTAATATCTGCATTGGTCTTCAACAGCGACGTGGAGTCCCAGCCCGTGGTGGAGGCGGAGACAGCGCGCGGGCCGGTGCTGCTGCTGTACGCGCGCGAGGGCGAGCACGGACAGCGCGCTATAGAGGCGCTCAAGTCGCTCATACAGGACACCACAGGACTCGAGGTAACGATACACTCCATTAACATATTTACATTTTCAAAAGAACTGTACACAATCGAATTCCAATGAATTACTTGTTGTGCTATTAGGTAACAAAATAGACTTGACACCTGGTACAGTTAAAACATACTACGTAGCAATTCCTAGATAACCTAAGCATTTGTTCCAACAAGGAAACAATTTTTACCCTTTACAGAAAATCTTTTTAGACATCTATATTCTTAATATGTATTTGCGGTATGGTAGGTTAAAAATCTGTATCAATCTGTTGCTGACGGTACATTGCATTTCCCTGGTGGGAACACGATTATAAAGTTTAACATCTAATGGTGCTGAAGCAAATAATGTCAGTACTCGTTAAATAAAGGACCAAAGACTTTTATTGCATCGTGATAATTAGCGTCAAGTATAATGGCAGTATTCAGGGTCCATACTTTTTATTAGTTCCATAAAAGATCGTTTAATCTGAACATTTTCTTAACGCGAGATTTGTGATATCAAAGAACAAATTAATTACTTTACTGATACATAATCTCGATAACCTTATCAATTCGCAGTCGGCATATTTTCTTCATTTTTATCTACAATTGCCGTGCTATTTCGTCAACCTCTTAAATAATTATTGATTTATTTCTTGATATGTTAGCAACATAATAATAATTATTAGCTTTCAGATTACTACGATCCATAAAACGAGATTAATATTATGCCGTAACACATTTTTTTAGTACCGTCATGCTATATTGACATTATTATAATCCTACAGCAGAAGGTCTTTTGTTTAAGATCGCAGAATAATGCTTAACGACGAAATAATCGCGTAACCTTAATAAGCAAGAATCACTTCGTAATGATGTAGAAAGCTCGTATTTTTAAATTACATATTTAAACTTTACCTATCATGAAATGGCACCTAATAATACACACGCCCTGCAAGAGCAAATCTATTCAAATCGCAATAAATAGCACAGCTATACATCATAGTGATTAACGATCGTTAGGTAGTTGTGGAACCCGTCAGGCAACATGTATCGACAGCACTCGATGCTGCTCCTACATACTGGAACATGGCGAACCAGTGCTAATGTATGTGAGATCTCTAAACACTGCCCACGTCACGCCGCGCGCATCGTAAAGTAGGCTACTGCTAACATTGCTCGTAAAAACTAAAACAAAATTGATGTAAAAAGACTACAAAAGATAAAACCTGAAATGAACATTACTTTAACAGTTATTTAATATAAGTAGGCGTAATAACGAGAACAGCACGTGTAAATCTGATAGTTTTGTGTGTTACACGTGTGAGGTGAACTACCCGCGTGTTGTGAGCGAAAGTGTAGTTCACATGGTTAGTTGTCCAGCCGAGCGCGGCGACCGGGGCGCGCGCATTACACGCCTGATTGATTGTATGCACTAAAACACTTCAGACATCAATCGGCACCTCCACTTGGGGTTCCTTAGCTATAATTTTCATATCCTTATATTTTATTGCTCGGTAAATTTCTAATACAGGTTTTGTCTCACATTAGTTGGCAGTGCGAAGTAGAAGTTAATTACGGGTCACACAACATGACCTAAATCGCTTTAGGAAATTGAATCATGAGCTTGCAAACTGAATTATGTTTAAATAATGATTTCTGCCGACTACAGAACCCAACAATGATATTAATACGTAGGTATTGTCCTCGAGTTTGATCAGATATGCAGGTGCTAAATTGTTGTATGTCTTAAATTGATTTTGGTGACCTCATACAACACGCAAGTCTGGTATTGAGTAACGTACAATAAGATACGAGCGTATAAAAACTACAATACATGTGACCTCTTTAAAGGTAATTGAAGCATTTTACATGACCACTTTAGACGATAAATGGGTGGCCGTTATTACGATTTTTTTTTTACAGTTTTTACAATTTGTCTGGTAAATAAATGTAGAAAAACAAAATGGGGGACTTAATTCTTTTACAATCAGATGTTAAGTAAAGATTATGAGATTTTTCTTTCATATCAGATATTTAAGTAAAAGTATTTATTGATACCTAATCCATTTTATTTAATGCTATGTCATGTTGCATATAATCTACTTACGTTAGAGGTGATAAGATGTAAGTAGGAGACAAAGGGTCGAAGTATAATAACAGACATACATTTTGCTGTATGGGTCAAAATAAATGTTTTCAGTGTGAAATATTTATTTGCTTACTTTTTTCGTATGGTTGATGTTAGAGTTTAAGCCTAGATGAATCTGCTGTGGTTAAATGCACTCCTTGATAAAACGTGCTGATTTCCTGACCATGTTTTCTTTTTACTATTTTAATTAATATAATAGGCATATTAATTGGACGACTGTAAACATTGAACTTTAAACTTGAGACTTTTACTTAGTAGTTCAATGATTCATTCCAATAGTTTGTTTAAAATATGGTTTATAGAGTGTTTTCTTTCTAATAGATATAGTATAACACTTTTTTAGCGTTATCCATATTTTATTTCTACTAAGTCACAAAGAAGAAGAAAGATAGGAAGGGGTTTTTCCCTGCAGTGAAACATAACAGACTAGGATTTAGTAATAAGAATAAGTCTTGTAACAATCTTGGGCCGTCCATGTCTGTTCTCCTATAGGGCAGGGGTGGATGTCCCTTAGGTATCATCACATTTTAGATTAAAGTTCTCAACAAGGCCTCTGTATGTTAGACCTGTGTCCCCGTGTAAGCCTTTAAAAAGGATCCCGGGTTTCTTCCCTTAAAGTTAGTCTATGAATTAAAAGAGATACTTAAGTCTCAAATACTGTTTGTTTTACTGGATTTAACCTCCACGATCTCCGGTAGATGTAGGTATCACTATATTTACATCTGGATGTGTTTTGATATATCGTTGTCTGTGTCCGTGTCAGGTGCTGGACCTGTTCTCGGCCGAGGTGACGGCGCGCGCGGGCCCGGCGCCGGCCAGCTGGGTGCGCGGCGCGCTGGCGGCCCCGCACACGCGCGTGCTGCTGCTGCAGTCCCCCGCCGCCGCCGCGCTGTATGACGCGCCGCTCGATAACCAGCTCACACGTGAGTATGCCTTACAGGACCCTAGGCTCCAACTGCAAATTGCAGTTTGAATGCAGTTGACACGACTGCAATAGAACTGCAAATCAAACGTGCAGTCCGATTGCAATTGAATTGCAGTCGGTGTGCAGTTTGATTTTCAGTCGTGTTAACTGCATCCAAACTGCAATTTGCAGTTGGATTGCAGTTGAAATGCAGTCCGTCTGTCTAGCTTCAGAAATTCAAATACCTTTTCCTACTCCTCCTTTTTACATTTTCTGATTCATTTCGTTGTGGACTCAAAGATTGCTATTCATTTCCCTGAGACACACCAAGCTTAAATGCTAGGTGATATTCGTTGGTTTCATTGTAGATCCTGCATGGTTGCCTGCTGACAATTGACATGTATAGCGAATAAATCGCTTGGTCTTTCTCGACTCCCTATCTCGCACTCAGAATTTTATATGACGTGCTCTAAAACTTTTCAAGGATGTGAAAAAAAAAAAATTTGATTGGGATTCACCAAAAGGTGTATTTTTGCATTACTATCATCTCAACTTCTACGTAAGGCCTGTCGAGCTGCGGGATGTTCGTGAGAGATACCGCTCGCCCGGAACCCAATGGGCTCCACGAGAAACATAGTGGGTTTTTGTCAGTAAAAGTCTGTCACTCCCTCCCGTTGCACCCACAGCGGGCGGGGTCAATTGATGATTTCCCACGAAAAAGGCCGGAAGGTTTAGACTGTGATGTTATAACAGTTTATTACATAGTATGTTGTACATTCCAGTGGTAGAGCCGCTGCTAGCCCGTCGCGCGCTGTACCGCTCGCCGCTGTTCGGCGACCAGCTGCTGGCGCTGGCACTGCGCTGCATCGCCGAGGACGTCAGCCACCACCACGCCTACCACAAGTACTACTTCGCCACGTGAGTACATACGCACTACAAATTACGAGATAACCTGATATCGCCTTATCAATAGATAGGAAACAATGACGTAAAACGAATAAAGAACGGAACGAGTAGCTAGCTTTAGGCCACGGCTATGCTCGTGTGTTAGTCAGTTATAGCTGCAAAAATAACTACCCTATGTGTCGAAGTGTTAGTCCAGGGTGCCTGCTATCTCCATAATATTTTTATCAAAATATTACTAATCATGAATCATAGTAATACTACACAAAAATAGTGTGATTCATTTGTTGTTTTTTTGTAATTTTATGCAAGATACGACAATAAATGTTGGTTTCTTTGAAATCGCTACTTAATACTATTCAGATAAGTATAACAAAGCAATTTATCGTGTAGTTGTTGCTCTTTTATTGGTTTACAAAAAATATTATTTTATTAAAATAATTAACAAGAAATATTTTGATTATATGTTAAAACTAGATGTAGCCCGCGACTTCGTTCGCGAAAAAAAAATAGGGAAGAAAATTAGATAGTAGCCGGTTCTCAAACCTACTGAATACGCATATAAAATTTGGTAAAAATCGGTCTAGCCGTTTCGGAAAAGTACAGTAACATTATCAAATATGATGTCATAATTCGAAAGCTATTTAGATGTATAACTTAGTTGAAATAATTCTTGTCAAAATAAGTGGCCCCGTTGGTATTCAATAGTAAGAGTTGTGGACAATAGTTAGTAATATAGAATGTTGTCTCGCAATCTTGTTAGAAAGTATATTAATAACTATTATTATTTATCGCAAATGTTGTAGGTTATAAAATGTAACTTGTTAATACTTCACGGAAGATAAGCGGAGTATTAACTAGTATTAAGTAGCAAGAGTCATATTATAAATAAGTTCTTAAACATTAAGAACATCCAGTAAATTACTACTGGGCCTGTTGTGTAGCGGGTCGATTCTCGTGTAGGTCATGAATTTGTGTGATCCACAGATATTTGTTCCTTGTCTGGATGTCATTGTTATGAATATTATAAATGACCGAAGTCCCCCGCGATATAAGGATTACAGCTATATTTTACTTCGCGATATGGCGCAGATACTTATCGCTCAACATCATGTAGTTTAACTTTTTAGAATTCAAATATAAATTGGCCAGTCGTAATTAATCTCAAGCGACTTTGGCCGATACCGTGTGGGACATGTAAATTTCATGTCGTGCGACAGAGTCGTGAGTCAATTCCTTAGTACGGGGATTGTGTTTTTTTTAAGTAACAAATCACAAGTAGGGAATGTAAATCTCGTGAGGGGGCGAGATTTCGCGAGATTATATACTATAACAGAACTGCGAGATTTCGTTAATTTCGAGATCTCGTGAGATCGAGATTGCATTCCCTATACACAAGTGTAGCAGTGACGTTGTAATAATTCCCGTGTATTGATGGTTCCAGCTACGCCGAGCTGAGCACGGAGGTGCTCCGCGGCGTGGTCCCGTACCGGCGCTACCTGCTGCCCGGCGCCGCGCCCGCGCTGCTGCGGGACCTGTCCCCGCGCGCGCCCGCCGCCCCCGCACCCCCGGACCTACAACACTACGCGCACACCGTGCGGGACATGCTGCAGCACGTGCGGGACAACCCCGACTACCTCATGGATGAGCTCATCATCATGTGAACACACGCGCACATCACACATAACATGTTGCTAGATGAACTACAGTAGACGTAGTAATACGTATCTACTTTGTAATACTGAGGATTATTCCTCAAAACATAAATGAATATACTACATCTGACGATTTTAAACTTTCGCGACTTGTGCACATATTTTGGACGACAAATCAGTGCACCCATGACCACGGTCGGTGCAACTCGATCGAAACCTCGGGAGAAAAAAAATATCAAATTATATCACAAATAAGTCCCGTTCGTCATCTAAAATACTGCATCTGAGTCCCTATAATCAAAAATCTAATTTACGCACACGTAATCAAACGTTCGAGGCTGAAAACAACAGACTTTATACAATCACAGTATCGTAGGCTATGCTAAAACACTCCCTATTATAAAAGTCCCATATACCAGTGTAACACCATTTATAATCTACTTGTAATAACCATTACAACTGTATCATAAAAAAGAAACTTAAAATTATTAAATAAGTTGATTTGAGGGCATTGATGATATTTCTAGACTATCATCTAGTCTTAATACATAAATAAGTTAATATGACAAATATCCATGAAATTTTCATGACATTTTATACCTCAAGTCGCCAAAAGAAAATTATTATTTTAATTTCTAATTATTTTTTTATTATGAACTAGCCATCAAATCATTTAAGTGTAGGGGAAATGCTATAATCTCCGTGAGGAAGTAGCTCTCATAAAGTTGGCTTGTGGCGTGATAAATTAGTTTACTTAAAACTATGGCTACTCGTATCAATGTTTTGATAAATATTGATAGGTAGCTGTACAACGAATCTCTTTCGGTATAAGTTCTTGTGTTGTGAGTGTCGTCCTTGCCGGACTATCCCCGGCTTCTGAAGGCTATTTATTGTACCTTATCAAAATCAAATGTAAACGTATGTTATGGGTTGATTAGAAAACCTTTCAAAGCAACCGACATAGAAAATGCTTCCTTTAATTTTCATGATGTCTTTTTCATTAGCAAGCAGAAAGCAGAGACAAAACCATTTAAAAACGTCACTTAGCAAAGTGTCGGTTCACGGTTTTCCAAGTAACTAACTAACGCTTTAGATAAAAAAAATATTTGATAAGGTTTATATTCATGCGCTTTTCAGAGTCCGGGTATAGATTACTTGTTATTTTTGTGCAAAGAGGTCTGATATAGTCGACTGAAAATTATGCGTCTATCGTGTTGTCTTTTGTCTTATAGCAAATCATGTCGTACCCATTCATGGTTCTGAATGAAGCCCATGAATTAATTGTTTAGCTTTATATTATTTCAAATAAATTTAGTAAAGCGAATGGAATTTTATCAGTGTATTTACGTCATACTTCATGTACAAATGAACACGTCAGATAACAACAAAACATCCACTACGGAACTAAAAAAGATTAAATGTATTATGCGTCAATCGACCTGTATTACAATTATGTATTTTCTACACTGACAGTTTCCCAATAATTATTAGTTTAAACTATTTCTTCCAAACATATAATAAATTCTGTTTTCAATATAATGAAATAATAATAGTGACAAAGTTGTATGCAAATACGTAACTAGTAACTAGTTCCTTTAATGGAGTGCACAGTTTATGACTAATTCAACACCGCTCGCTTTTAATACAGCGAGCCGGTTTTACATGTACATAAATATACATTGATTACTATGTTTATATATATTTATGGATGTACATGACATACACTGAAGTAAGTACGTTTATTTTGTAAAATATAGTGTAAGTATGTAAATATTGAGCCTCCGTAGATAGTGGCAGCTATAATGTATGTTTTAAGTAAGTGGAGCGTAATATGGATTGTAATAGTCTCAGTTAAGTAAACCGAGCGTCTGATCTGTTCATGTATTGAAACCTTTTGTAAATATTGTACCTGTCTCATACAATGCGAGTGAATGAAATGTGTTTGTGCGAACATAGCGCGGCAAAACAAACATAATATTGTCATTAATTATCTTATCAGTACAACATCGTATCGTAAGTGTACTTCTTTATACTTGTCAAATTCATTGATTGTTATGTAAATACATGACGTCACAAAAACAATTGTATAGATTGTATACGCCAATGTAGTTAGTTTCATGTAAGTCCAATATATCACTATCAAGAACATTATTGTCTATGAACGTCAGCATATTTTGAGTAGATTCACCATATTTTTCGATTTATATACTAATGGTCTTTGATGTATTTACAATATTATTTTTGATCTAATCTAGATTAAGGATATTTTTTGCATTTTGTTAAAGAACTTGAATAAGTCAGACGACAGAAGGACAAATAAATTGGTCTGTCTTGACTGTCAATTGTCATATGTTTAATTACAGCATTCATAATTAATTGAAAACTGCATTTTACTAATGTTATATTGATGTTATAGTTTATTGCTTCTGGTTTTCCGTTTTCACAACAGTATTCTGTTAAAATGCTGAACATTAAAAAAATATACATCTTGTATTCAAAATTGGGGATAAACTAACTGGGGTGCAACTTAACAGATTTTTCATTCACACTTTTTTGTATTTGTAAATCTTTTCGTCTACATACCAGTACGCTTATTGTAACAAGTAACGTAAATTCAGACTACATAATGTATATTCAGCAACATGCCACACTCGCACTGCCCTCTCCAGTTATGAGACTTATGGCTGCACACTCAAACACAACTTATTGTTAAGTCGCTGTCACGCTTCGGACGGTCTCCATGGAGACATACAGACAACTCTTAAGCTGTGTTTGAGAAGCTAATCTTGCCGAAATATACGTAATGACATGTAGAATTAACACATGTCTCTCTGCTAGTATACATACATGCTCGTACATATTCTAATGATAATTATAGTGTAAGCAAATATTGTTGAGTTATTGTTGTTGTGTTGTTACATTACTGTCATATGTTTACTCTAAGTTAACATTAAAAACTTATTTCTGTACTTACTCTTTTAATAAGTTTCTGTTTCGATATTATTCTATTAATATAAACATTGTTACAGATTAATTCCTTAGCTCAGTAAAGTAAATATTAAGATACTTTTGGTACGGTACAATTAAAATAAGAACCCATCCCTTAAAATAAAAATTACCCTTCCTTCTCGATAAAACCCTGCTTATTTCAGATATAAATTCCCAGGTTGGTTATATTGGAATAGGTTTGATTGTAATCGTTAGATTGCCATTATTTAGCTTAAATGTGTCACAAAAACTATCACTAATTTACATACTCAAATAAAATGAGAAGTAATTTGCTTGATATGATTTCTTACTCATCATAACTAAATTGGGGTATTATATCATGTTTACGGATGTTTAGTTCAATAAATATATGTATAATAGAAAATTGGCGGGGAACTCACCGCGTTTAATGAATCAAATTAAATTGATTGCGACCGATATCCGCCGGTTACATAAGGTCAATACATACTTAATTAATATCAAATGTATTTGCTATGCCAATACATTCATTGCACTGTTATTTAGATTGATTTTCTATTTATTTATATTTGGAATTGGCAAGTGCAAGGTAAGGTCAATATCATCAATATTTAATGTATTTATATTTACAATTTAATTACCCTTTTTAATTATGGTATAATTTGCATCTAAAGGATTTAGATGGTATGCGTCCTTGCGTACTCCGTATTTCAACTCTTATTTTTTAGCTCAAAATATTTTTTTATAAATTGAAGAAACTTGCATTAATGAAAAATTATTAATATTGATAATTTTATCTTAGTAAAACTAAGCCATCACAAACACTGGTAAATAGAATTTGATTTGTCTAGTAAACAAATTGATCGACATTCGTTTTGAATTCGAATGTCCCGCGCTGTACCGGTGCGAGCGAGAGGGCGCGCGTCACCCGTCGCGCGGCGCAGGTAAGGAACAGACATGGCGTCGCTATTCATTATGGCAACCAATGCAAGCTGCGCCGCGATAGCTAACTATGGATGCGACCAAGGTAGTAAGTGTACAAATACGATATCAAATTGTTGGCAGTAAAATGTCATACAATAAATAATGAATGATTCCGTAGCAGTATTATAAAATTATACATAATTTTTTAATTTTTATGAAAACATTTATGGTGTTTTATAGTATGTAATTAACTAGAAAATGGGTCAAATTTTGTATTTGGAAATAAATAAATACTGCCATTTTGATGGTAAAATGAAGCTACAATGTAAAAATCAGAGTTTATTTGAGGGCTCTAGTAATGCGTTGGTGAAACCATGAAACCGTAGTTTACATTTTTACTACTCCATAATATTGTGATTCAAATAATAATATATCGATAACAGTAATGACGAATACGTTCCTCAAAATAACAAGTTTTAGTTAGTATGCTACTTAGAGCCGTGTGTGATCGTAATGTCCATATAGTGCTAACATGCGCAACTTTTTTATCAGCGATTTATTATCAGGCCAGTATTATATAACTGTCGGTGTGTGTGCGCTCTGTCTCACTCACTCTCACGTGGCGTTCCACCGGCACCGGAGCCAGAGCGAGACACAACATGTTGCATTAAATTTCGATCCTATTCTGTAATGTTTTGTCCAATCGCGTCCGATCTCTGCGTGTTCCGGTTCTTTGTCATCAATGGGTTGCCGGGCGAGTCCATTTGGAGTGCCACTCGAAAATGTTTTACGCTATATTTAAACAAGATTTTGAGCCATGAAACATTTTATAATCCGTCCTGTGGCTCTATCTATCGTATCATTCGTGATTTTCGTTCCGGGGTGTTGTATTTAGCGCGATCGTTCTTAGGCCCTTTCGGTATTAATGAGACGTGCCCACTTCAGCTGACTGCGTCGTACGCAAGGCTACTCTAACTAAACTAGTAGTAGTCCGGTGTTCGAAGGGGACGGTCGGGTGTGGACGCGTGGAAGTGATATGCGGATATGTTATTGAGGATTAAAATGTTTTTGGAACGTTTCCCATAGGCGCGAAGGCGACTAGATCGCGTCCGGGTCGTTGTTAGTATCGCGATAGATATCACGAGTCGAGTGCGACCGCCTAAAGGGCGCAGCGCGAGTGAGTGCGGCGGCAGACCAGCGGAGCGAGCCGAGGCTCAATAATGCTCAAATTCCTGACTCACAAGCTGCGAACGCATTCGTTGAATGAGGAGAGCGTTTCCGAGAAGGTGGGTGTCGGCGCGAGCCGGCTTCGCGACGTGAAGGTCACACCGCCACCAGAAAATGGCCGCCTCGCGCGAGAACAAAGAAGCGGAACGAGCGCCGGCTGCCGGGCGACGCGCGCCGTCCCGATCCGGCTGCGGCCCGGCCGTCCGGCTCGGCCTGCGGGCCCGGCAGCCTGGCCGCGGCGTGCGCTGGCGGTGTGGCCTTCGACGCTCGACCAGACCAGCTTAGATCGGGTGTCTGAGGCAGTGTTTCCTTGTTGCAGGTGGAGGAGCGCGACTCCGGCACCGAGTCGGACGACGAGGCTGACCGCGCCGACCCCGGTGACTCCGGTGAGTGCTGCCACAGCCCGGGGCTTCGCCCCCGGCCCACTATCGCTCCCGCACGAGCCGGCCGGTGTCGCCCTTTTGATTTCCTCGGTTTTCATTTTAATAACATCTAGTTTAACTCAATAGGCTGTCAGACGGTTCGTTAGCCCTAAATAGTTGAAAATCGATTTTGCAATCTGTCACTAGTACCGGAGCAACTTAAACATTATAAAGTTTAGGTGATATGTCATGGAATAAAAACAATACACAATGTATGTAGGTAGTTACCTTGTGTGTATGTTAATCGGTAGTATTATTAGAATCTTATTAGCATACTGACCCACCCAAGTGCGGTGCGGTGCTCGTATTGTTTATTTTCCATGAAATGTACCAGAAACACCTGGATATACATCATGGCTGCTGCCGGCTTTGCATTTGCTCGTGAAGCTATCACCGGCTAGCAGTGGGCTGTATGCTGTCTGAATCGTTAGCTATGCACTGTGATAGAGGCACATTTCTTTGTTAATGTCTGAGGTGACCTTGAGCGGCGACCTTGAACTTTTATCGACATTATCCGACACAAATTGAAATATTACGATGTTATCTATTGAAAGGTGTTTCAGTAGCAAATATTAAAGCTAATGAGAACATTTTATCGTCTACATCATATCTGTACATAGTTATCGTGGCAGGTAGTGTGGGTGCGTGGGTGGATGTCGGACAATCCGCCCGTAAGATTATGTGCCTTTAACTTTTTTTCTTATGACATCATGGTTTATTACATTGGTTGTAAACTTGTAATAGTACATACTAAGCTAGTAGTTTTTTATGAATCGTGCTTTGTCATGCTATACGCCTATTACCATAGTATACTCTGTAATATAGTTGATGTGTAATCGTTTTAAAGATTGATTAAAAGAAGTGCCCATTTAGGAAGCCAATGTGACATATGGACGACTGTATTTCCTAGTTAAATGAACTGTTTATTAAACCAAAGCGTTTTTAATTTTCTGCTTTGACGATTCATTTTGGAACTGTTTCTACAAACACAATAGATCGTATCAGGATTAGATCTTCAGTCAGCGACGGCGGTACTATTTGTTTCTTGAGATGATTTATAACAAAAATTATGTTACCGGTACACCGGTGGTCAGAAATTACAACAAAGGAAGAAAGTAAATTCGTCCCGCCTTGCCATTGACAACGACAAGGGAGGTTTACAGGGTAGGAATAGGCAATTGATCCGGCAATCTAGTATGTTGTCCTGTTATTCCATATAAGAAGGGGAACTTAAATATAATTGAAAACTCGTATCGTTTTTCAATTTGGTTTGTGATGGTACAGAGCTATTACGAGGCCATCACGTATTATTATAGTCCGACCTTCTTGCACATTTAGACTTTCAGTAAGATCTCTATAATAATATGATTCCGAAATTAAAACTAACCTGTGTCTCCGGCATTCAGAGCAAAAAATAATGTAGTGTAGAGTTCTAGAAATGGTTTGTCCAATAGGATGCATAAACTTCAAACTGCAATGACAATTAAATGTTTATTACATACCTGAAGCAATGTAAATCGATGAAATTAGTATCTAACGACGTTTTCGTGGTTTTGCGGAAGTCGCTTGAAGACTAAAGTCTGAAGAGCCTGACTGAATAAAACTCACTCAGGAAACAGCTGGCACGCAACTACCTGACTTACTTTCTTACCTTACTTACCTTCACCATAATAAAAAGCCGACGATTGAATGCCTATCCTGTAAAGTCTTCTAGTTTCTATTTTATAGTCTTAGTACCTCACCTACTAAGTTTGGTCTGTTTAGATCGACCACCGTCCAGTTTGATTGTTAATTTAATTATTTTTCATCTTTTCAAAGAACTAAAAAGGCTTTGTAATAATGTATCTTTTTGTCGAAAAGGATCGACTCAGTAAGAGTTAGTATTCCCAAACTGCTCGCGTGACTAAAACTGAATCAAAGTCATAAATATTTCCTTCTACTTTTGACATTTGTTTTAGAAACATGGCCATGGTTATTACCCCCGTGCACTATATCTGCCGGCGTGGTTTTATTTCTCATGCGATTTCATTCGACGATAACTTAACGTGTAATTATGAACTGTAAAGTCTCTGAGGGAGTTGAAACTAGAGACTTTAATTATAAGCGAGCTAATTATTTAACAACACCTAAGTAGGCGGATGGCGATGATACCGAGGATTATTGAAGCCCATGCTGGAAAGTTGTGGTTTTCATTTAAGACTAGATATAATTAATTTAGTGAATGTAGCGCTTGAGACTTAGTCTCATTTTTTTGAAGTCTTTCTCTAATACTTTCTATCTTTATAAATTTCACTCTATTACCCAATCGCGGCACTTGGCAGGGGTATCAATTTCCCATCATCTTCTCTAGCCTCGTGTGGCACAGTACAACACTCACTTCCTTTCATTTGCTAAAATAGCCATCTCCGGCTGAGTCTTTACTCAGGACATTACGGGTCCCACTTTCGTTAAGCATTGGTGAATTGTAAGCTCTTAAAAATATCTGTTCATACAAATGAAATTGGATGTTCGGTTTGTAGTACTGATATAACCGATTTTTATTACATGCATATGAATATGTATACGGCACAGACGCGAAAATAATATTTTTTGTCTGTCTGTTTGTTCCCGCTAATCTCTAAAATGGCTGGACTGATTTTGAGGAAACTTTTTTGGCAGGTAACTCATTTAACAAGTAACTTAGGCTACTTTTATTGTATAAAAAAATCTTATTTCAGAAAACAAACTAATTAATTTTTTCATTAAATTCCACGCTGACGAAGTCACCGGAACACCTAGGCTACTATAAGTATAACATACCGATGAGATTATGTAACTAAAAGACTACAAAAAAAGATGTTTTTAAAAATTATTACGAAAAAGATGTAATATCAAAAGCACTGCTTATAATAGCTTGTTTGTTTATCGTCGACATAAAGCTTTGACAAACTTTTAGTTTCCAGTCTTTATAAATTTTGTTTTTAATTTGCTTCGTTTCGTAACAGTTTATTGTTAAACAAGGGGAACAAAAGGTTTATCTGAGGAGGTTCTACTAGTAACTATGATACTTTTCTTTCTGATGTAATGTCGTTTGCAATAACACCTGCCGCGTGTAGCCTTATAAGCAGCAACAAAACATGACAGAAAGCGGGTTTTCTTGATTTCCTAAATTCAATCTCACTGCCACATTTATGTTGGCTAATACTTCATACGTTCAGTTTGAATGGCATATATTGGCAAAGACTACTACTACCATCGTAGTTTCCACACATGCACAAGTGTAGATCTTGTAATTGATCCAAGCAATTCTCTATTATGGAAATAAAGGGATTGACGCTTTTTGATACACTTATTTATATTATTCGTTGCAACAACGAGAAATCCGCTTGTAATATTTTCTGTTTACGAATCATAAGGCGACCTATTCTTAGCCACTAACCGTGGTTATCTTATCAGCGGCCGATAAGGGTGTGTTGTTCTCTAAGATTACGCAACGCAACGTGTGAAACAAATCAGTGATGGGAGGATATCAGTGTTATCTGCACAACTTGATCTGCTGATAGTGTTGTTTGTTTTGACATAATATCCGCTGCACTGTACCGCGCCAGTCGCTCAGCCCCCCGGCATCGTGTTAATACATCCGTGTGTTCACACGTGATGCTTCCTAGTTCAGATTTCACTTACAACAATAGACCAGGCCATTACACCTATTTCGATTTATGTGCTATTCATCCAAAAAACAAATATAGTAATAGTATTTGTATTCTTACTTCGTGCAATACTCTGCTAATTTCTGTCTTATTTGGTCATGAGGACCATTGTCTGATCGTTTGTCTTCTCGTCTAGATAATGTAGACCTTAAATACTCATTTAAACCTGTGTGTTAGTTTCAGCTCGGGTTTAAAACGTGCGTTCAATCATGTGTTCCGTATTGCGATCATTTATTCCCCACGAGGTCGCGCCACCATCGGCACGCAGTCTGCACTCCCCATTATCACACTCTGCCAGGTCTGCAGAAGTCTCGCTATTAACTGATTTGTTCGATGATTGCTACAATAGGACTATTGACTTTAATTGCCTACATAATATCTGAATAAGTATTGTCATGTGATACGTATTTGCATGTTATCATATGATTGGCAAATTGCAGTCTAATGAGTGGTTGTTCATTTAAAGCACCGTAAGTTTAAAATTACTAAATAATTGTACCTATTGAGATATTCAGCCTTTTATCAGTAACTCTGCGGTCATACCATTCAAAACAGTACCATTTACTGCATGCTAAATAGTTTGAGAAGTCGCCACAGTGTTGTGTAGTGGACCTACTGCAGATCCCCTGTCGGACCTAGCCGCGCGCGCACGCAACACCACTAATAACATAATTAGATTTGAGTACACACATGGCTCGTATCTGCACTTATTAAATTTTTCCACGGCATTGATAACGATGTTGTTTGTTGTTAAAGCGTCGTCGCCTGCGTTCGGCCGAGATATCGCCGCTCTACAACTGCCCTAATAAAACGTACGTCCGTTTGAGTGCAATTAGTTCATGTGCTAATAACTTGTTTACTTATTATTATATCGATGTGAGTATATTTCTAGGCTGTTAATGTTACAATACGCGGTCACTCTAAGATTTCATCTTTTTTGTGTTGTGCGCATTTCAAGCAATAAAGCGTAGTGAATCATACGATCATTTTGTATAGGTTTGATTGTCATCTTTCTGTTACAGTTTGACTATTCACAAGTTATTGCCTTTACCCGTTTACCTGAAACCATTCATTTATAATATTAATAATACCTGACAACGACAATAAATTTTGAAATACTGCTTCGATCAAAAGCGCCAACCTTGACTTCTGAATCAATACAAAATTTAATCGGAATGTTTTTTGAAAACAAACGGCTTGCATTGTTCTGTGACCTTGTGTGTCGCGAGGGGACGGGACCTACCGCCTGACCCTTGTGCAGCACCCTACAATAGGGCTGGACCCCCGCCCGACATGAACCTCTTTGTTTAAACTATAATAGCAATATCGTATGATGTTACAAGCTTTGACCTGTGACTTGATGTCGAAAAAAATGGATAAACGTGCTTCATAAAGCAGATATACATAGCTAAAATTCGTTCGAAACGCGGCGTTCTTATTTTGCCTTAATATTATTGAAAAAGTTTTTAAGTCCTTGATTTGGAGCACCTTGATTTTTTTTCGGTTAGTACCTGAGCGTTGTCCATCAGTTACGAAACTTTTCAAAGATGACAAATACTTTTAGTGGTTCAAATCATGCTTTTATTGTAGTAGCTCCGTTCATAATGCCGACAGCCGTCCTGGCTCATCCTTCGCCACGTTTACCGGAGTACACACAGCTGGCTGTTTACCCAGTGGTCAAGATCGAGATAAGTGTGTTGGCTGTGAGGATTAACGTCATAAACTATACGCAACATTACCGTCACGATACAAATACGTGAATCAACACTCCAATAGTTTTATGTTTTCCTAAGCGTAACCTGGTTGGACTTCTCTAGAACGTCGTTATACTTATTTGTTTATTCAATTAGATATTTTCTACCTAGCCTTGCTTAGACCCTTTGAGCCACAACGTGAGTGCCATGAATGAATGCCGAAGCCAATGAATCACAACGTTTTAAGATTTTAACTGTTATAGTGCATACATCATTTTTGAATGCCCTATTTGCACATGGTCCGCAAACGTGAGTCTTGACGTGTTCAGAATCTGATTGATTGTGATAAGCCGACTATCGTGTCGACTACAGCATCAGAGCTGTTGTCATCATTTCATGACTGTACTTAGAACTCACATTCTCAAGGGCACGTAATCCTTACTCACACAGTATCTTATAATTTAGGAATTGTGCAGTAGTTAGCAAAACTTTAATTGTATATTAGAAACTCAAATGAATTAAGTTGTATTCATATCCATAATTCGTTCAACTCATTGTCTCTAACAAAACTGCTGCATTTATGTCTGGCTGTCCAGCACAGTCGAACACGGTCGGTGGCATGTGACAAGAGCTTACATGTAATCAATTATTTACTTGCACTTGGCCACGTCATAACACAACGGGCTGGTGGTAATAACATGATGCTGCAATAACTTATCTCTTAATCTTTGTGTTTGTTCAGTTCGTTTGACCTTTTGCTTCTTTGTATCCAGTTCACAGTGGTGTTATATGTTTACCAACAATCTTACATCGCGTCACCCTTGTGATATTTATATGATCATCCTTCTCGTGCTCTCCTTGTATTTTAGGAGTTATGTTTTCTTTCGAATTTTGAAGCTTGGAGCTTTATTTCACCTAGTTAGATTTAGGCACTCAGTTGCGGCTATATTCCTAGAAATCGGCTGAGTTCTATTTAGTGAAACTCGACTAGGTGTCACAGGTACTAAAATCCAGGGCTAACTAAACAGTCGATCTTATTGCAACAATTATTACTTAGAACTACTAGGTCCTTCTATCTATTACATTTGTACAATTCTTGTGAAAACAAATTGTTTTTGCCATTTCAGATCAGTTCGCTAGTTTTCTTTTGTTATTCAAAGTGGTTGCAGGCTGCCGACTGGTTAGAGGAAAATACCAATGATTACAACTTTAACGTCTTTGGCAGAGGCTTGATAGTGAGCAATTATCTTTGAACAATAAGCTAAGAATAAACAATGCACGCCAGAGCAATCGAATCTTCCAGCAAATTGCTTTAATTTGTCGTATTTTAATCGGTATCTGTTATTGATTGTATAGTTGTTGTTTTTATCTTTATTAGATAACGGTATCAAGTATCCGCTATTTTCTCGTCAACAATCTTATTGCTTTCTATGAATTTATTCAATTTAAATTGGGATGAGTTACAATTTTATCTGTTGGAACAGGCACCCAAACAAATTAAGAAATGTTGATTTGAATTTCAGGATACCTCGGTTTTATTGGAGCAGATTATTAAATGCATTTTATTTCAAATATTTTTATCAATTTAAAATTGTTGCATCCTTCGATTACTAGTCTTCATGAAAAGATACATTTTCGAGTCGATCACTTCCTAAAAGGTGTTGATGACGAGTGCATGATCCAGGTAAACAAGTGTTATCGAGTGAGTGTAGTTATTATGTTTTGATATTAATTTCCTATCGAGCGGCGATAACCCTGCACATCGTTTGTTTATCGCGCGCCGGCTATCGCGGGGACGTTCAGTAGCCGGCATGTCGCGCTCTTGATCGCTATAATTATTATAACTTTATTATGTGTTGGTAACTTTCTATTGCTCAAGAAGGACTTGTTCGAAACATGGGTAAGGTGCATATTAATATTTACAGATAAGAATATCTGCTATCACATTAAAATAACAGAATAATAATTTCTTTGTTTGATTGCAATATCTAAGAATGAATCAGCATGATATACCAAGTTTTTGACTATAACGATCTAAATCGTTATACTTTTTGCATTT
Organism: Chrysodeixis includens; assembly: GCA_941860345.1. NCBI lineage: Eukaryota > Metazoa > Arthropoda > Insecta > Lepidoptera > Noctuidae > Chrysodeixis > Chrysodeixis includens. The sequence continues at coordinate 11,434,117 of OW796096.1, forward strand.
AGACCCTAATGAAACGTAGACTATCTATGTATGGAATTTACTTAGTACTTGTCAGTGTACTCTATTGACTTTCGCTGCTTTGCAACAATCCTCAACAATAAAAATTCTTCTCTAGCTCAGTGGATAATCCATCGGTTCAGGCTCATATCCTCTAGAAAACATAGCCATATAAGAAACGTTAGATTTACAACCGTCTACAAATCACATTCGGCGAAATGCCCGTCAATCTTGCTTGAACAAAAAGTGTAGTGGCGCGACTGGCGAGCGGGAACCTCCGCAGCCCCGGGCCGGAGTTGCGGCGGCCATTTGCGAGAAACAGTCGTGGGATACGCACTGCTTACTGATACACTAGGTATATTCTATTCGTGCACAAAACATATGGAACGTGAGGGTTTCAAATTAACACTCGATTTTATTGTGATCAAAAAACGTTATTTCGTACGCAACTATCAGCTATTAATTTGTTTGCTCGAGTATTTAGTACTCAGGTTCTTGGCTCTTAGTGGATCTTAACTAGCGATACTGCTCCTGCAGTTTCATAGCTGTAGTAGTACTATCTCTATTTAGGCACTCTGTACTTTTTTCTTACGTAGCCTGTGTGAGATCCCACTAATGATATTTAACTTCATTCAAGTTATTCCCTAACCATTTCAATAGTATGAATATAATTACTCCGAAGTATTTTTACCAGCTCATGGATTATTATAATACGGATCAAAAAATACGCAAATACATATTTTGTTGATAGTCACGTATAGTTGTCCTTGACAGTTATCAGGAGTCTGCCGTCGTGTTTGTTCAGGTGAGTGCGCGCGCGCAGCCCGCGGTGCCGCGCTCGGCTAGCCTCTGTTGTCTTAAACTATGTGACATCATGCTTGTAAATACTCCCATTATTAGACGTGCATGGCGGCGCATATTGTACCTCTTTAATATTCTCTGCCATACTATAATGACTTTCGAGGTAATATTAATCATCTTTTCTTGTAAAATAGATATTTAATAGCTTTTCTTTACTACATTTATGCTGTTGTTACTTTAAAACTTTTCGATTCAATTTATATCTTTTTGTACGTTCTTACTTCGGTTCATCTGCGGATTCTCTATTGTTAATCAAATTTAACTATGGATAACTATAATTATTTGAGAAGAATCCCAAAAATCCCAAGGTTCCTCTACACACCACAGCATGGTCACTGTTCGAATCCTAACATTCTAATTGCACAGGATCGCACTGTATGCGTCGGGCGTCGTTAATATTATGAATAAAACATATCTCCAAAAGTGGATAAATTAATTGGTGGCCATTTCTCCGAAGCCCTTGCTCACGAAGAGATGGCTACCGGATGCGCAGGCGCAGGGCTACCTCATACTTGCTTGATAAAGAAATTCACTGATAGTTTACGCCCGTACCTCGTATTTCTTGATTGTTTTTTTTTTATTAAATGTTTAATTGAGAATACAGATGTATTATCAATGAAGAACTTAAATTACAATTCTTACTTGATATTCTAATCTAAATAGGACATGTCTACTTTTGCTTCTTCTTAATATCTAGAAGAGGTAGTTAATGCTGCAACATTTTTGTGCAGTTCTTCAATAAGAAAATGTTGAATTTTGTATCTTACATATTTAGCCCCAGTTGGGTGCTAAGTGTGTAAGATAATTATGATAAAGAGATTTGTATGATTGTTTCGAGTCTATAAAAGTGGTTTCTCTAGATTTTTTTACTTATGATAAGAGCAGAAGTTTCCAATCTCATTTTCGGTTTTTAAGAAGTTCGAGATTTTCTACACTTTTTGAGTGATATACCTACCTATTTGAAAATGTTCAAGGCAGAAGTTGCGAAATTTCATATAAAATTTTGGATTTAGATCTGGTGACAGCCCTAACGCTCGTGAATCGTGTTCCTCCCCATCAATTGACAATTGCGATGTGAATGGGCCCCCTGCGCGCGCGCATGCCCCAACAAGGCGTGCGCGTCGCGTACAGCGTGTCGACGGCGACGAGTGCTGCAAAAAGCACGCTGACTGCAGCTCCCCCCCCTTCCCCCCTCGCCTCCCACCGCCCTGAGACCTGCCTGCCGGCTGTCGGGGACAGGCGGGCCACGTAACTGTACACACTGCAGAGATGTCAATGGTGCCGTATATCTTTTACATGAACTTTAAACATCAGTCTGATCACAGTACTTTGTCGGATATTTATATCGCTTCCTTTTAATCTTTCGATTGATGTTTTCCGCAAGGTCTGCATACACCCATCCGCTATTGCCCTAGGTTGTAAACCACATGATGGCTCACTGATGATGATAAGTACGTTATCTCTACCCCACGTTATTTGTAAGTCATTTGCCATTAGTTCGTTGCTACTGTTATGTAAATTACTAACAGATACCTCAGATGTATGATTACCAAAATTGCTTTACAAATTCATCAAACTAGGTTCTAGGTAATTTGTCGAATGTCCGTTCATAGATTGCATTATACCGACTACAAGATAGTGTTTAATGTTTGGCTTATAATTGGCTGCATTCCATAAAATGGGCAGTTAGGCTATACTAGTTTCGCAACGAAACATGTTAATATCGGCATAACGTTGAAGATTACATACATTTGTAATCGGGCTGGCTCGCACCATTAGCATGCCGATGATTCCTGGGTTCGAGGTCGACACAATGGCGCCGATAACTAATTCTAACAAACAATGCGGTGACCCAACCGGCGAGCTGATGTTTTGCTCCATTGTAACTCGTAAATGTATTACAAAATATTTATACTGACTTGTTTAGTTGTTTAGGAAATCTTGCAGAGCACGGTCATCGGATGAAAGACTGCCGCTCCCAGATCATGATAAAAAGTTAGGAATTCCAAGTCACGTGACGCTACTCGTATCCCTTGCTCTTGCTCTTATTATTACCGACTTCAAAACGGTCCAAGCAATATGTTTGTAAATCTAAATATTAGCGATAATAATTAAATTGTAATGAAGATGTTACCACATCTATTTAAACGTAGATGTGTATGTACAAAAAGTATACTTCAATTTAAGTATATCAATAAAACATTGGAAAATTTAAATGCTTTTCTGCCTTGTAAATGTAATACTTAAATTCAGGGTTAACCTGTGTTTAGAATATAAGAAAGCTGCGTTGGTTGTTATGGTCATTACGATGCTGGTCGTGTGGCGGCGCGCGGGCGCGGGCGGCTCTTACGCGGCTAACTGATCGGCATTGAGGCGCAGAATTAGGTCCGCGTGGACGTTCCGACGTTATCTTAATGTTTAGTGAGTCCTCGTGCCGCCAGCCCGCCTCGGACGACCTCTCATAATCCACCGGAATACAAGTACTTATTTTTACAGGTGTTTACCAACCTAACTGTTGAAGGCATGGCTCTTAATGTTATCCGGCTTTATTCTGTATTCAAATATATAATAGAAATGTTTTTAAATTAAAAATCATTTCTCACGGGGGTTTGAAATGGGTAACACTTGCTATGAAAGCAAGTTCAGCAATTGTGTGATGAGTGTGCCGGAATAGTTTAGGTCGTGGTGGTCTAGAGAGATATTCTACATTTGGTCGTCGCTTGGCTATATCGTGACTACGTTTAGCTGTTTTGGCGTATAAAGGCAAATGAGCCCCAGCCTTACATCGGTTAAATTTATATGAATTGCAAACTGATTTGTAATATCTGCTCCAAATCAGCAATTAAGTGGAAACCTGTATAGTTTATAAGGTATCCGGTCACATTAAGCTAGAAGCCAGGCACATTACAGGTCGCGGGCACTTGTTGACGCATAAAATGGACATTTCTAGTCCCAAGAAGCAAATACGAGGAATAATAAGAGTCGCGTGCGCAGTGGGCTGCCCATTCGTGCAAGATTATGAGGCTGACGGCCAATCGGCGCGCGTCGGTGTGCCCGCCCCCCGCCGGTCAGCTGGCCCGACATCGACGCATAATCAAAACTTATACGAGTGATAACCATATTGCGTGGTGACCGACCGCCCGACACGGTGAGACTATTCCTACTTCTTATATTGCATACCCACTCAGTGCAGGATTACGTCCTTACGGACCCCAGTACTTAGCATTATCACCTGACTTGTTTATAGGTTACGATTGACGCAAATGCACTTATTTGTAGTTTGACGTGTCACATTCGGGGAATATATGTACATATATTTAATGGTTTTCTTCTCAATATGTGCACCAAGCAATCGTAACTTTCTCCGAGTCTATAAAGTGGTTTTCTGCATTTTGTTATCTATCACGTTGACCTTGGTGTTTTCAGTAAAACCTAAGCAGTGTTATCAGAATGTAGCGACAGGTTTGACAAACTGATTGGTTTAACAATTTAGTGGTGGTTTGATTTTTGCGGTATACAACTTTGCTTGGGTGTAGAATTTCCTGCGACTATAGTCACTGGAATCATAATTTCGCAATGATCAATTTTATGAACAGCTATTGTTGTCAACTAGTAGAATGCTCCACTATCCTCCTGAAGGCTCTGCAGTGTGCGTGACTATTGTTGACAGCAGAAGCTGAAGCCTGCTGGTGGTTCCTGGTAACATAGTTTCATTTGTATCTGACCATTATGTGTTCCACGTTAATAATGTTTTTCTCTCAAGGCCAAAAACAGCTTGTAAAACTTTCTATTTAGGTATACCCTTCAGCCAAAGTGCTCTCTCTCATTTTTAAAAAAGTGGCCAAATATCTTCTAATTTCAATATGTATCATGTGTATGTGATCCCAAATTCTGTTGTATTATTTCGTATCCTTGTTGGATAGCTTTTCTTATTCTGTATATTATGGGCATGTTTAACACTTCTGTCACCAATAATTATGATCAGGTTTATGATGCTCGCTTTAAAAATGTCAACAATTAGTTTAAGTTCAAGCAGACTGGAGTACCATAATAATTATTCAGAAAACTTAAATCAACGTTTTCAAACATTTGGCAGAGTTGTTGTTGCTTAATTTTGTTTTCGTTTTGTCTGGAATCTGTAAGGCCTCGGTGTGTGCCCGGTGAGGCAGAACAAGTCCTTATCGACAGCAAGAGCATTTGAAATGTAGCGTGTAGTTTATAAATCTTAATTGCAGACAGAAATGGTGTCCTTTTCAGTCTATTTTTTTATAGTAGGTATAAGTTTGGCATTGTTTCACATTAATAATTTACTAAAATTCGTGCTTATGAGTTGGGTTGATCTAGACAACATTGAAAGATTACCTTCTTTGCCACAAATTACAACATTCGGTCGGTATAGACAGTGGTTATCGTTATACATTTTTTTTCTATTTGCTGAATTTCTGTATGCTCTGAGTGATACCCTCAAACTAAAATAGAAAGTTGACAATAATATGAGTACGAGTATTACTTTGAGCAGAAGATAAAGAAGCCTAGATAAAATATCAACAGCAGATTAAGCAGATTTTAAATACTGAACGAGGTTCTCCCATTTTGTCCAATGGGAGAACCTCGTTCAGTATTTAAAATCGACTCGAATACTTTATTTTGCTCCAAAATGTATAAATTATGGTTAACAATCGTAAGACCAGATCTTACCAACTATTGTAATTGTGAATAGTTATTGTTACTTGTTTCTGACATCGATTTCCTCTTGTAAGTGATTTCGCGTATAAAAAGCGGTATCCTCTGGTCCTGGCATGTGCATGGCTGCACGGCTGTGAGGCTGGCTGTAATACGTGATTTCCGTCAACATATGTTGGCGAGGTTGTTATTAGTATAAGTTACGTCACGGCACCGGTCGGGCCGGTCCCCAGGGCCTGTTTTTACTCGAATATCGTTTTTTACGAGACGCCTGCTCCCGAGCGGGGCCGGCTCTAGTAACGAGCAACCCTACTCCACTGCGAACTCGATGGGGTTTTAAATGTTGCTTTTTAAGTGGCGGAACCATAAAATTTGAAACCAGTTTAAATTTATCAGCGGGAATGTAGTACCGTCCGCACGTAACTAAGAATGCTTGGCGTGCGTAATTATAAACTCGCAACTTTGTTCGACAGCCGCGACGCTGACAGGAGCTGCACACTGTACACTGTGCAGGTACAGGGAGCACACGGCGACATTCATTCATTTTCATATAAATTGATTTAAAACTTGTTTGTAGCGCGTCCGTGATGAAGGAATGATAAATAAAATGTTAATTATCATTATATTGAGTGATGGTTGAGTCAGGCGGGAGATGCGTGGTCGCGAGGTATCGTTTGTTGGTCATCTTACGTAACGTGATAAGCAGTTAGTGGGAGTTACATAACTTGCCTATATTGTGGTAGGTCGCGGCTCAGGACATAATCTACAGAGTTATTAGAATCGTACGTGACGAAGTACATGTTTTACTATCATCGTGCGCGTGCCTGACAATCACTATAATGTTAGGGCAAACGATTCATTCAAACAAAGCTGGCGGTACTCTTGCATGTACTTGGTTCAGCTGCACTATTGTATAATTGAACTCGCTACACGACTGCCATCGGCAGCCAACGAACTGTCATGTTATGGGCATGTCGTATGTCGGGGCGAAAAACTCTACTGAATATACATACATTCGTGTATAGGCATTTTTGTCAATAGCATAATCTGTTTTTAAAGGGCAGTTAAAGTAGAGATTTTTTAAAGAAGAATGAGTCCGGTGAACTAGTTCTAATAAACGTTAACAGCAACAACTCAGTACACAGTTATCTACCATTGTTAGTCGAACACGTGGATCACTTGAACTGTAACATTTGAAGCATTCGGTTAAGAATCGATCGTTAGAGACTTCGTTAGGCGCAACGTTTTAAATAGCTCGTTATTGATACCTAGCCATACTGTAGTACCTACCTATGTCTGTCCGAATTCAGCGGCGTGGTTAACTTGTCCACTAATTTCTTCTTTTATTTCTGTAAATATATTTGTGACATTTAATGTAGAAACAGTAACAAGAAGGCTTTACCACATTGTCGATTCGTTCTCTAAACTAGTCTAAACTATAAACATCTTCAAAGTTACTTTTGAAGCCATTATCAATTGGCGCGGTTCGCAGGGAGCCCAGTTACCTGGTAAACCCACACCTACAAAATCTACAAATTGATATCTTGCCCGAGGTACTCACTGTACTGCCGATTGCCTCCAAGTGTGCTCTAAACATGATAACGATTCCTGATAACTACATTATCTTTCGACTTAACACTTATTCCAATGAGTTTTCTTTGTTATAATATACCTATAATCTGGCCATTATCTATGTCACGTTAATGCCATGCTCTTTTAAGTTATTATAAACATTAATTGTTTGCGCAATGTTATGATTACTTTTAATTTAATGCTTGAAGCTCTACGAGAATAAAATGGGAAACTCTTATTCCTTGATAGGGTGTATAAGGACAGTCCTACTACCATGGGATCGAGGTATTAGACATTTTTGTAACAAACATTACCAGAGTTTTTGGTAGTTATTAAATTCACGTCGCAACTGGTGTTTGTATAATATATTCGTAAGAGAGATGCTCTACATTTTAGTACACGTAATTGATCTTCATCGTAATGAACATTGCAGATCTCAGTCAGTGCTCCCTATTCAAATGATATAACATTTTTGTGAGCATGCCAAAACTCGTTCACATTTCTTTTTCTCATATTATTATAATTGAGGTAATGTGTTTTATCCATCGCTTAGCAATATTATGCATTGACTGTTTGAAACATTTGTGTTTCATAGCTAAAATACGTCAAACAAATACATGCCTCAACAGCGTTATAGTTCGGTGTCTCCAATTTAATGAAATCATCATGATCAACCCTGAATACCACTGCTGGACATTGCACTTCCTTTGTTTATGTCAATCTCCTGTTTCTTGTCCTCCGTAGCCATCCTAGTCCTGCTATCTTTTATTATGTCATTTTATGTAAATAATAATAGACTTTTAAATAGTAGTAATTACGTGGAACTGCCTAGCTAGAGATGTTCTTTTAAATCCGTCTTTAGAAAGTATTCGAGCTGCATTTGACATAATAGATTCGCGTTTTACCATGACGTGTATGGTGGAGTGGGAGGTATCTGGCTGCACGTGAGGCTGGCGGTGCGGGCTCGCGGGCGGCGGGAGGTGCAAACTGTAGGCACAGCGCGAGCGGGGCCGTTCAACTCTGAACCGAAACCGGGTCGAGGAGGTTACCGCGACGCACGCCCGCCTCGCCCGCGCCTGCACCGCGCGCACAGAAACGCAACTGCGAATGCCCCTCCGCAATCGCGGCTTCTTTCTTACGAGTTACGACCCAACGATTATACGACAATTCGTCTGGCACAACCGCTATTATACTGTCGTTACTCGGTGGAGATGAATCTTATCTTTCTCTAAACATCGCTGTTAGTTTGACGACATTGTTATCAATAATGTTTTAATATTTTATTTTAATAAAAAACAAAACCATTCGATGAGTAGTCTGCGCGTGAGTTGCGTGCTCCGTTGCGTACTTGCGTCTCTGTGTGCAGTCCACAGTGGCTGTTGCTGCTCTAGCCGATACGTTGCACCATGTCGCACTAATTACATCGGACAAGAAAAAACGCACAGTTACCTAGCTATATAAAATCCTAACGACTACCTCTCACTTCGCTCAATTGCCATCATCATTCTATTACTAGCAGTTTATTTTAAATTCACAATAATTTTGCTCCTAGATTCAAAACAAAATTGATAAATTGTACGTTAGTCTGGAACTAAAAAATAAGGAATTAAGTTTAGCTAAGAAAATAGATATAACTATGGCTTTTACCATTGCCATACATTTTCCCATTTTTTTTATCTTAATGTGGAAGTAAAGAACATTCATACTCACGAACATTTCCCGTTGAAATGTTAGGGTGATATACTTATGTCTTAATGACTACAATGAATATATGCGACTGGGGCTTTCTAGTGTTGTAGCCGGACGACAGCTTGCCAATGTTTCCCTTTATGTTAGGGTTTTATGGGTGTCTCCTGCTCCACATATATAAAATTCTAAAATCCACTTCAACAGGTGTATATTCTATTTTAATTTTGCTAAGTAATGTGATACCTTAAAGCTGCAGTTTGACTTACTTAGCTGTTGCAGTATACAGTCATTGTATACAAGACAAGGATATTCAAGAGTGATGTTTAGTGCGGGCTCTCGGCTCCCCGGGGGTGTTCGTGATTAGGAAAACACGTTTATAGCTAGACGTCCCGAGGCAAAGGTGAACGTCCATTTAAAATGGCCTAGTCGCTTGAATGATGTGGACGAACGCAAACAAAACACGACGCTTACTCCTATTTAATCTCTACGCTCAGGCAAATGTACAGGCATCGACAGTTTTATTGTCTTATTGTCTCACTGCGAGTTAATAGTAATTATACTTAATCTTCGTTTGAGTAGCTCCAGCCCAGGGCAACTAGCTCCGTAATTACACTTTACAATTACGCAATTATCACTACGGAATCTGTGCTAAAATATGCTAAATAATGTGATTGCTTTACGTTGAGAAACAGAGTTAATCATCGTCTCTTTAATTGCGATCCAACGCTCCTTGATCTCTACTGACGTGTAATAGCTACTAAGTAATCTAGCAATGCACATCGTTGCATGTAGCTTCATTAATTCGCAATGAATTAGCGAAAGGACTACAAAATCGCGAGGTCGTCGCCCGGTCGCCGTAACCGTGCAAGTGGGTCGCGGTGCGAGCGCCCGCGACCGGCGAGCGACGCGCGCCCAGCTCCGGCGAGCCCCGGCTTGCATGTTCTATCTATTGGCATAATAATCATAGTACTGTCAGGACCGCTTATCGATATAATTGACAAGTTATTAGATGACAGCCCGTTGGTTAATGTAGGTCTATCCGAGAAGTCAATGCCCCTTGCCCCTGTCCGAGTAGAGCCGGTCGATCATAACTCCACGAATAGGGTCGCGACTCGCAGCCTGCGGCCCGGCGATTCTGGGAAACAACTTGCTAAACGAAACTATATTCTCTCGGTGATTGATGTCAATCGCTATCATTTACTTGATAATATTTAAATAATGGTATTTATGTGTTGCGGCGGGGAACCCTAGCCTAGATAAATCGCTTTCCCTTTTGACTTGGACTGAGTAATGTAAATGGAACAACATTTATTGATGCTCATAACACTGTTGATCCTTATTATCTTTACTATCTTACTATAATGTATCGTGTGATCAAAATCAACCTAAACCTAGTTGTCAAAAAATTGCGTGACTTTTATCTCGTTAAGTAGACAAATTACTGATTAACGAAATCTGCCCAAACATCGTACGATTATCTGATAATCAATGTCACATGAATTGCATTATCGCGGTATTAATAGGTTCCTGAAACGATTACAGAAAGAAAGAGTCGAGTAGATAAGATTGTTGTACAGAGTTTATCACTTGTCCTATATCTAAAGTATTTAGAATGGTGTCCGTTGATTGCAAATTGTTTTAATGGAATGGTTGGAGGTCGCGAGCTGCGTGTCGTGAACTCCTCACTAAGGACGGCCACACGGCGCCGTGACACGCGACTAAATCCTTGTGCGACTAATCGCATTCTCGCTTCAGCTTATATCTGCAAAAATGTTGTGATGCTATAGGATCGAAATTATTCATTGAGAGATGTTCCATCAGTTACAAAATTTAATAGCTTTTAACTTTATCGCATCGTTTAATTTGATCTGAATCAGTAACTAACTCAATGTCTAAATTAACCTGAACTCACCGATGGGTAAGTTCAGGTTAATTTGGACAAAAATTTCCAACCATACCATATCTATTAAGATATGGCAACTCTTGCCACGTGACGGTGAAGTCGCACCTGTCAGGCTCACTGGGCGCATTGCTTTAACGCTTAATCGATTGTCATTATTATTGCGTGTTGCAATTGATGCTTACTTCAAAAAACACAAGGTGACGCGGTGCAAGCGGTCGCGTCCATCCTCAAATAATTGAATAAATCTTATCTATTGACATGACTAACATCGATAGGTCTAATAACAGTTTACCATTGATAAAACAAACGACAGTTCTATCTACGGAGTGTTAGTAGATAAACTATCTTGGGGATAAAATATTCCGCGATTTTCACGGAATATACCTTTACTTTAGATAATGGTTTATCAGTCACGCACCTTACAGCACAATAATCAAGAATTAATAAGACGGCTTCATGTTAGTTACAAATGACCGACGTGACGGAATTTTCCTGATGGGAAACGAACAAGCCGTTCGAAGAATAGAAAATGTAAATTTGCATGTCAATACTACTCGAGGAAGAAAGCTTATTGTGGAGTTGTTAGCGACGACGAGAATAAGCGTGTTTGTCGTTTACGACATCATACACAGTTGGCAAGTGCGGGCGACGCGGCGGGCGGCAGCGAGTGTGTCTGTCTGCTCGCGTGTCTGCAGACTGTTACCTGTACGCAGGCCACCGCTCATTGTATGCAATATAACACATTTTTTCCACTTCCAATTCTTCACCATTATGTTTCATTATAATTAAAGGAATAGTCATTGTGAAAATTCCCATTCTCACAGATAAATAAATTCATTATATGTAAATTTTGACTATTCTAGATACAATTGCACAGTAAAATAGTAACTGTAGTTTTGTTATTTATAGTTGTAATTAATTAACTTGGAAATGATTTGGCTGAATGATTTTGGCTTGATTGGCTCTGACAGAGGCTTGGCAGGATTGATGTATTCCATGTACAATCTATTCACGGAATTACAATACAAAAATAAAATAGTCAGTGCCATTGCCAAGTCTGAGGATGGCCGACGTATGTGATTTTGCGGGGCTTTGTTATTTCTTTTGAAGTTGATGATGCAATTTACTGGTCACAAGCCTTTATCATATTTGACAATGCTGTTATGGTTGGTTCGTTTGAATCTTTGAATTCGAGCCTAGATTCTAAAGCTTTCTCTATCTCCATGGTTTACAACATTTTAACCTACAGACATTCTGACTGTAACCGTAATTAATTTGTAAGATTATCTATTTGGGCCTCATTAGTTACAAAATCAAGGCTTACTCCTAAATCAATAGTCGTTAATGTATTGTTTATAACACCTTGTTGTTGTTTCAGGTGATTTTTGCACTGACGTCATCATGAAGTGGAACGACGTCACGGATATCAGTAAGTTGTTTGATTTATACGCGAAATGAAATCAACACCACCATGTTTTGTTAGTTTTATTTTGAAAGGCGACTAATGTGAAGGCCGTTCATACATGCTCGCAATTTGAATGGCCTCCTATGTGTGAAAACAGAACATTTTGGTACTGTTGATGTTGGAACAACATCGTTAATTTAATTTATTCTATAGTGACGGATGTCTTTAAAAATGCCTAGCCAAAATTAGAGACTTAAATAAACTGTCTGAATGTTCGTCGAAAAATATATTTATTTCAAGCGGTCCAAAGAACTGCAACTATAGAAGAGTGGGGAACTGTAAAAGATTTAAAAATGCATTGAGATTCGTTCCCAGTGCTGCGAATCTCAGTAGAGAGTTCATACCGCATCAGACAGTCAAATTTATCACTGGACAGGAAATTATTATAAGTTCCTCCCATCTCAATCGTGGACTGTTATTGTTACAACTAATTACTTTTTTATTGACTTCATATTAGGACCTATGCTGAACTGTCACCAACAGTACCTATCGTTGTTGATATTATTAACGCTATTCATTATGATTATTCCATACGTGCTCATTATTATTAGTAATATTATTGGGCATAGTGTGATTTGCGAAAATGCACTATGTCCAATAATAATAATAGAAACCAAATTTCAATTGAATCATGTGTTACAACCGCAAAGTTGACATTTCCTGGTACAAAACAATGCGGCACTCTAAAAAGTTAAAAGTCAAGATGAACCCAGAGCGGGCACGCACCGCGTGGGCGGCGGACTCGGCGTACGCACGAGCAGGCGTACGCCACTACTCGGACATAGTACGCCCGCCAACCGCCGGCCGAGCCAACCGACAACAATCTTACATTATTTATGTAACGCACCGTCACCCACTTATTTATGATCATTTCCAATCGTTATTATATTTGGCCGGAGGTTCCGATGCACCTTGCCATAGCAATCAATGTAATGATTCAGTGTGATCGACAGACAATTACGGCACGTCGCCGCCTACCGTACTGTGGAGCCAGGGAAGTGACTCTAATGCCACACCAATTAGTGGCACACAAACCCACATTCAATAAACCTGTAAAGGAGAATGACGCCTTTTACATACCTTGAGCGGTGTGAATTGTCGGTTGTATAACAGATCAAACTTAACCTATCTCACGAAGTCTTCAAATTTTTGTTAATATTTCAATCTGTGGAAAATAACCATTCCCCGAGCTGTAAGTGCCGTTACCTCGAGACGTTGATTACAGTTTGACAGTATGTGCCGAATATAGCAGCTATCTATCTCCTAATGTGATCCTGTAATTTGGCAGGCAGTACAGGAAGGCGACTCGATTGCACCTAGCCATTTATACGGGATTAACTAGGGTTGACAGATAACTGGGATTATCCTATAAAATAAAACTACGTTATCTATTTTTAACTGCTACTTCTGTAATTCGTGTCTATTTTTTTTTCTTTACAATAGTTTACTGTAGAACACTGTTACTTTTATGTTTCACTTACTTCCTGCACAATCTTCCAGAATTCTTGAACTCATTCCAGTTATTAATATCTACTAGTAATTAAATTATAACTGCCGTGCTTGATCACCCTATTTCCTGAAGAATGTTCAACGCAATGTTGTGTCGGTGACATCTGATGGATTTGTTATAAATATATAGCGATAACATATTACATTCACAACGATCGCATTTAGAAATCTGGCAGAAAGTTCAAATCTATTTAGTGGTTCACTTTTGATAATAAACAAATGTTATATTACTCCGGCTTTTATGGCATTAAAGCTTAGTAAGGTGCTGACATTCAAAGTTGTGATTCAGAAATTTTTTGTCTCTAAGAACATCAATAATATAGATAGTTATTATTATAAATCGTATCCACCTGTCTTCGGAAACAGCTGAGCTATGCATCTTGCAGGCGCATTGAGATTTAATCGCGTGTGTAACGCACACTGAGCGGCTGCGGTTGTGGTGCGTCTTGCGGACAACTTTACGCGGTTTTGCACAGACATGGCTGCACAAAACCGACAAGCTAATAACTTTATGTGAAACTTTTGGTCCTACCATACTACTGTAAATAAAACGATAGTAGGACACGACACATGCTAAAAGTTTAGAAAAACGGACGACAAGTTTCTCATTCAGAACGAACAAGATTTTATACGGAAACTGAAATGTTATTAATCGAATCTCCTGTAATTTGTTTTGAATGCTTAAAAAAAATGGGAACATTACTGGTAAGGCTAGCGTGCTACAAATGTATGTAGTGTCTGTGTTCTCGCGAGCGGTTGTTTTGAGAACCAATTTGAACGTCACGCGTTTCATTAAGCAGATACACGTCCAGTGTCCGCTCAAACCAATTCAAGTGCTACGTGTACCATCCGTTCCTACATTTTTTCAGCTTATTCTCTATACTCGAATACGGAAATGCAATGTGTGCTAAATAATGTATTCATAATATTAATCTTCCTGAAATATGGTTTGCGTGAATATCAGAAATATGAGTTTAAAAATTTTGGTGTAAGAAATGTTTATCTGAGCGTGACGGTCGGCCATGTTGCGCTCGCGCCGAATTGCAGATTACATCACTGTGCAAAAAAATCGCGTGCGCGTGCAACGCGCTGAGGAGCGGAGAGAAGCGAGAGGGAACTGGGGGGGGGGGGTGCGCTTTAACGACCTTGGCCTTGCTCGGGCCGCGGCCAAGGTGAGCGTTCAACTTTATACCGTAATTATACATGCGCCCACCAGTCTACCGACGCACACACTTATAATATATCCACAAAAGCGATGGTAACCATAACCGGGAGGATGCCCATATAATAATATTGTACCAGTTACTTCTAAATCGTGCTGCGAGCACTGGAAACTCACGATCCATCGCTTGTTTCTTTCTCATAAACAACGGATATGCTTCAAACACCCTGCTTAAACCTCAATGTATAGCTAAACTTGGAACTGGTTTGCTAGTTTCGTAGCTAGTTCGACGAGGTATTCACGCTCTCATGTCAAGTGGGTGAGCAAACACAGGGTGTTTATTCGACACGTTTCCAGTGTACATTAGTTGGGTACGCACGAACAGGTTTATAATTAAGCTGTTTCGGCCGAAACTTGAACAAGTTGCTTTTTGGAGATGTTACTTTTTAAGTGTTTATGGTTCACTGCTACCTCGCCAAGCAATATGTTATCTGCGTTTGCAAATCATACATTGCATTAGCAACTTACCACAGCTCTTTAAAATACGAATTCGTTATTAACAATTCAGGTTTCATGAAGATTAAACTCCATCTTCAGACCAATCGGGTGTGATACAGCTTCATAAAGAGCAACAAATGAGATGTTATCGATACTAGGTTACAGTATAGTCATGTCGTTGGCGATAGTCCAGCGCCCGATATCAATTAAACAAAACTTCAGAATGGAGTTTATTTGTGATGTGCGTACCCGTCAAATAAGTCACACATATCATTTACTCTCTTCAGTTGTGTTGATGTGACGTGATGCTAAGACTGGGTAGAATACTAATTTTGCCATAGCCCAAACTCTGAATCCACGTGTAAGCGAAAAATGGTTGATTAATGAATGTAACATTTACGGACGAGAAAACACGAAAGAATTTACGAGTAGAATAAATTCCATTGCTTGCAGTGATTCTTTGGTACAATTTGTTTTGCAAGCTATCAGAAGCTCCATAGAATCTGAGCAGTGCAGGGAATGTTCCCGGTACAGTCCGGCTCAGCAGTAAATCATCAGTCACGTCACGCGCGATTTATGTGCCTTGTCGGAATGGTTTAATGTGATAACTAATGAGTTACGTATGTTTATGAAATCACACCAGTGCCCCGTGATTCAAGATCGCTACTCGCTGGGGTATTTATCACCATAATTGTAATTTTCCGAGTAGGTAAAACATATACATGAAGCATGCGATGATAGTTATTACAGTTTTCCCAATACGGCAAACTACATATTATAAAGGTTTGTTTGAAACCAGAATTATTCCCTGTAAATGTCAATATTATGCTCACCGCACTTTCATTCAATGTATGTTTGGTAGAGATAATATAGATGGAATAATGGTACCAATCTAATTTTATAAATAAAACTCTCTAAAAAGGTGTGACGATTGGTTGATTGTAATTTCGTTCGCGCGAACACCGCATAAGTACGCCATGTAAGCTATAATAAGTTATCACTTAAACCTCGGTGGCTCGTCAATACAGATTTAAAATTCTTGTTGTTACATTAAATTGATTACATTCTCGTGTGGTGTTTATCAAGGCCCATAACGACGTGGTCGCGTGGACGCATGCGCCTCACGTACGCATTGTGGTCTCCACATTAGCATAGTGGCAAGCGTTATAGCCGCGGCTTATGCCACGTCTAACTCATTATGGCTTCATACAAAATGGCACGTATTCACACAATTGCATCGTACGTAGCTTCTGAGAACTACGCCAGCTGGAGTCGCGAACGCCCGAAACTTCTGGAATACCGCTGGAACGAATCGGCAAATGACATTCGTTTGATTCACGATTTTAAAAGCTCATTCTCTGCAGAAGCGAATATTTGAAACGCTTAAAATCTAAAAGAAATGGTACATACAATATTTTGAAATTCAATGATCCCATTACGATGTTAGCTCCCGAATCGGAAAACTTAAGAACTGTTATTGTAAATCAATAGATTCTGAAGTTAAACAAAAAAATACATCTCGATTAACGACCGTGACGGGATTCGCATTCCCAATATCCGAATCAGTATTGGAGACAACGCCAGCATTCAGATTTTTATGCAAATCTTTCTATCTTGTATGTAATTGACAAGGATGCTACACTAATTGAAACAAAGTGGATACCATTGATTTGAATTAAATGTCTTTTGTAATGCAAAGTCGGGTAGTGTAGTAAATATAAATGATGGAATACGCACTGGGTATTTTTGTGGTACCTACTTGACAAGAAAACAAGATTTTTTGTTTTGTGGTAAAATTTGTTTTCCGTATGATCTACCCGAAAACTTTAAAAAGCACTGACATAAGTCTCCATTGATTACATTATTGGTCATTATTCCGTAGGATTTGATGTGGATCTCTCTTTTCAGCCGAAATAAATTCTACTTTCTTGTCTTCGCTTTGAATGCCACTTTTTTTTTTTAATAGTTCAGTTAATAACATTGACTTCAAATTCGTTACTAGCTGCCAAGGCCATTGTTCAATATTTTGCAGTATTTATCATCTACAAGTCAATAAAATAAGTTTCATGTTATTTACAAACACAGCATGTAATATTCTTATCATCAAGTCTTATACAACCACATATTTAATCTTTGATGACCTTAAAATTACATTTCTAATACATCAGTAATCGCTGATGATAAATGGTCGCCATTTTATTTCGCTAATGGCTGCCGCATATTGTTTTTATGCCGGCGTACCTTGAACTTGACCAGCCGCCGTACGCTCGTCGTGATGTTTTTTAACTACACCAGATTGTGATAATCTTGGCAGTATTTTAATTTAAACTGTTTTCACGGTAAATAATAAGGATTGGGGTAACATTAAAATCTATTATGTACGCCCCGTTAGACGTTAATATTTCATTAATGTAACACACACTTGGCTTGTGATCTCCGACTAAGAATAGGCCAATCCTTTCATTGCTTGAGAGTCGGGAGACAACTGAAATATCAGGCCCTGAATATTCAGGTGTATGTAAAACGTTAAGTGTATTCATCGACGAAGTAACGCCATTCTGTCTGTCAGTTTAATCATTTTGGTATTCTTATCGCTCGTTATCTAATATACTACTTATACCAGTGTGATCGAGACACACAGTTTCTGTTTTATACATTAGATAAACTTCCCTACAATATTCAAGGCACATAGGCTTTCCAAACACGGCAGCCGAACAATACAAACTGATGTTTATTAACGTCGCTTCGTATTGAGAATGCCGTGTACTCTGTAGCTATTACGTGCCCGGTGCGCATGCGCGTGAGGCTGCCCACGCGCACGCCCCGCGCCCGCTCCTCTCACACCGAGACACCGCATTTGCATCCCGGACAGTAACCACTCAACATCACATATTGCTATTATTTCAAATGCCACTGCTCCGCTTGCCCTCTGTTATTGACGATAATTCTGAAATGTAACACTTACGCTATTTTGACGAGTGTTAATGTCACAATCTCGTGTGTCAAGTGTTGACACATGTCATGTTAACCACATACGATTTATACACGGTAAAATTTGTAAAAACATGATCTGAAGGTTGAAGATCATATTTAAGAAAAAAGATACTGCCACCTCGTGATTGTAAACAAGTCTGAAATAACTGTTTAACTTTGACATTGACCATTATTCTGTTGGGTTCAAGCTCAATGCCTTATTTTATGATTCTTTGTATTATTACCCAACAGATTTTTCACGTAACGAGTATTATTTCAAAGTAGCTTTTGACATATCCTTTGAAAGACAAGCGAAGAATAGTTGGCTTGTAAGTTATTGCGACTTCAACGCCTAATTAATTATACAATCCTTAATTTCTTCGCTATTCAGAGCAAGAGTTTTCTTATGCTATCTAACAATATGCAGGTTTGCCATATTGCCATTCTATTTTTCATGAAG
Source organism: Chrysodeixis includens (assembly GCA_941860345.1). Taxonomy (NCBI): domain Eukaryota; kingdom Metazoa; phylum Arthropoda; class Insecta; order Lepidoptera; family Noctuidae; genus Chrysodeixis; species Chrysodeixis includens. Next base: position 11,452,889 of record OW796096.1, read on the forward strand.
TTGCTTTGCAGCTTTGAATAGCATGCTCAAAAAGTTATCAATTAGATCATCAAGGTTTATGAAATACGAGTGCGTGTGACCGGAATGCTAAAATCCCCGCAAACAGACCGCGCAGGGTACCATATTTAAGTCCCGGGTCTCGCTAACATACGGACACAAAACAACAGTTTGACGTTTCGTGACTCGCCCGCGTCAACGGCGCATTGAATCTTGATCGAGCCGACCGCTATAAGTCAGTCCGGCTCACATCACCTCTCCTACAAGTCTGAACCGTAGCCCGTTGAGTTTGGATCACACTTTCGTCTGATGGATGGGTTTCACGTTTGGAGATGTAAGATAAGTGGAGAGCGAGATCGGTGCGTCGGGCACGGCTCTTGTTCCTTTCAATTATTCACGTGCGGAACAGTATTGTGGCACACGTGTGTTGTTGCCCTCTGTTGAGGCGGACCTTAGCTCCACTTTGTATGCTGCTCTACCGAGTCACCGACTAGTACGTTGACTTCACTTCGTGGCTTTCAGTTTGCGGCGCACTCGTCTCCGAGACGACAAGTCATTGTTAAGACTGTACCGTACCTACAACTCATTTTCCTATATCGAATTATAAATAAAGTCATTCTAAATGTAGGTCTGTTTTCGATTAGCTAGCTCGGAGCCTCGGACTGTAGCAACCCCGCTCGTGTTTATGTATATCCCCCGGACGGTCGCCAGCGAAATTAGAAACTTATTCCGCCGTCTATTTTAATTTGTTCTACCCCACCGATGAAAATAATCCCTTTGTAACGATTTTTATCGTTATTTTAAAACTTGGTCGCTGCCTGCATGTTCCTGTTCACCACATTGCCTATTTTTAGGCTATCAACCACGTTTAGTTCGTTTTTTTACAGCAGCAAAATTGTTTGCTTAAACTCTGAAAAAGTACTTAACAGTGTCTTCGGATATTTATCTACAAATCAAGTTGTTTCATTTTATGAATGCTAAAATATGTACGAGTTTCTTGTATATTAGCCTAAGATATAGTTATGCAACTTCTTCTTATTAAGAATATCGCATTCGCAGGGTGGATGCGTTGCCGCAGACCTCTCCGTATTTATGTTTCCTAGGACACGGGTCCTATTTTAGGTATTGAAACCGATTCATATCTAAAACAGTGTGTATTAGAATGTCTCAATTAATGTCACCTGTTCTAGGCGTGTTTGTTTAGTGCCTCCAACTCGCAGAACCGGTTACCATTATATTTAGATTTTAATTTTACATTAAAAGGCAGTCTTACAAGCTTGTTTTGCTTGATAGTTTTGCATAGAGTTTCTATCGTATCTAATTTAATATTTTGAATCGATTCAGTTTGTTTTTAGAAATAATTTTGATTACATATCTGTTTACTGTTCGAAATGTAAGTTGCTATTATTAAATGAGAGATCTTATAATGTTTATTGAAGGTGAACAAGCAAGTCACATGAGCGCTAATTCAAAGCAACACGTTTTTTTAACTTGCCAAACCTGTTTGTATTTAGTATGGCTAACTGCCTACGTTACTATTGTTGCCTCTCACTCGTCGTTTGTGAGACATGGCTTACAAAAAATCACAACATTATGCCGGTTCTGCGAATGTTTTGATTTTAAACTTAGCTGAACACGTTGGCAATTATTATTAAATATTACTTTGTTGTATTGTTTGCCGGATTTGGGTTAGTATTGTTGAATCTCTGATGAGGTAGAAATAACCAGGGAAAACTTTCATGATGCTATTTTTTTTTACTGCTTTCTCCAATAAACCTGTTCGTCGTAAAATTGGTGATTGACGGGCCTCTCGGTCTAGTGGTTAGTGGCCCTAGCTGCTATACCGGATCACAGGTTTGATTCCCACCCCGGGCAGATGCTTGTGTGATGAACACGACGACTTAATTTGAGACTAGATGGCGTTATGAGAATGTTGAGGAATATTAAATTAAACTTAGAAGAAAAGATGAATAGGAGAATCTAATTATTCCTATACAAGTTATTATACCAAAGTTGTCGTATATGTGGTTAAGGTGGCGTTATATAATTGGGATACGTTGTGGAAGATAGAACAGAGCCATAGATACTAATAGGGCAGGGTTAAGACGCGCCCTATCGAGATCCGGCGGGTCACGCCTCTATCGGACCCTAATCAACTATAGTGATGAATGTGGCCTTAACAAACACATTTATCTTAGTTCGAGGTTAACTGAGAGGATCAAACACCCATCCTTATCGAGATTCTCATCCGCTTCCCTTGTTTCTTCCGGCTTCTCTGGATTAGGCCAAGTCTAGCAATACAACATGCTAAAGTCTAAATTCTGGCTACGTTGCTAGCAAAAACCTTTTATTAAAGTGATGAAGTGATGTAGAGGTCCAATTGAGTTCTTAGTCTGTCCTGCCCTAGTCACAGAATATTTTTTTATTTAAGTAGATTTGTCTAAAGATGTATAGTTACTGAAATTTCCACTCCTTTGTTACTTGTCTTAGAACTGGTTTTGACTTTTAACTATCAACTTATGACAATATGTGGTATTTATTTATGATAAACTGCAATACCTATTTAATTTTAATTATGATAATTAACAACACGTAATTCTATTCCTTTAAGAGGTTTCGAAATTTGTTGCAATTTGAGCGTGTTTGCCAATGACACGTAAATAGATAACAATAATGACATGTGCATATTGCATATAGTTGTGATTATACCTATATGGGCGCCGTGCAGCCTGCTCGCTGCAAGTTCAAGACCGTCCCCCCTCCCCCCCCCCCCCGGCCCCGCTGCGGTCCTCGCCACCTCATGCCTGACTTGTGGCTCAGCTTCCTCCGTATTGTTATGTAAAGTGTAATCAATCGAAATCGCGGCGATTACGATCCGTTCATAAATTATGTCTGACTTACATGTGAGTAGGTACATAGAAGTAACTCGAGGCCGTCCACTATTTTGTTTTTGAATATGTAAATATTGTTTAACTTACAATGGCACTTGATTTAATGTATGGAAAAAAACTTTGCTAACACATCGATGTTTTCAAGAGTGTCCTTGTGCGAAACTGAGATAGAGCTACCTATGTGTCGGTACTTGTATTTGGAAGAGCTACACTATTCAAACCAGGGTATCTAAGAGGGAGTTTTTCAGAAATATGTTTTTATAATATTTCCACCATGTCTAGTTAAAGTTTAGACAGCTATGACTCAGTCAATAGACACGTACGGGGGGCGTCGCGTCGTAGGCGAAACCCTGGAGTTGAGACAGGCCGAGACTTGTCACAACGTGTAGCTGTAAACCCGATATAAGCTTGCATAAGCTTAAGCTTACATCATCCGTTATAAAATAATGGTTTTGATATTCTCTGTAAATTTTATTATACATATTTTGGTTTTATGGCAGGTCATTGATTTGAAAGAATTTGCGCACTCCAAGCGTTGGTAAAATCTCATACACTTAAGGAGTGGTAGAGAATGTGGAGAAGCATCGAGTAACTGAGCGACTTGTCACGTCGTCGTACGGTTACAAAGCCGATGTGTTGCTGCTCAAAGTAACGGCATGCCACGTAACCTCTGAACTCTAGAACACGTTATTCTTGCATTTCGTTGCCGATCATAAGTTGTTTGTTTTGTAATTATAGTCAAGTTTCTGCGGCTCATTCTAAGCACATAGTAACATGTTTCTTAGCTGGTTTTGGAGTACACCCTGACTGAATATCTATAAGAGCTGAAGATTGACTCGTTTGCTTGCCCTAATGTGTACGTAACAATGCAATACTTTATATAGGTGCAATATCTGTTTATGTGTGTGGGTAGAATTTGTAGCATTATACAATATTAATATGAATACCTACATTTAGCAAATGATAAAGTTATAATTAGTTAGGTAATGGTTAACATTAATGGAGGAAAATATGAATCATTGCAATTCATATTTACATTTGCCTGTTTGAGATTCTTTATTCATTGTGTCGCTCTTATAAGCTATAATAAATTGGTATAAAACATATTAAGAGATGCGATATGAAACATAATAATTGCAATATTTTTTTATTCGGTATTTATTCACTACTGCCATAAAATGTCTTAAGTTAAATGGTAATAAGTTCTGAGTCCCTTACCATCGTAAGGTGATTTTCATAATTTCCGTGTGTCTGCAGGTATGGGTGGCGAGGCGTGCGCATGCGCCCCCACTCCGCCGCGGCTGCTGCCCGACCCGGAGCCGGACCACCTCTACGACCACCACTCGTCAGAGGAAGAGCTGGAGGTAACACCACACCACGAACCACCACACATGCATGCTGCCTCATGGCTCGACTACTAGAATGTTCCATACACACTGATGTATTATATTTTGTTACAACAGATGCTTCAGAATCATGTGATTGTATTGTCATTTCAAAGAGTCAGCGTGAAATCATAAAAATGTAGTTTACTCAACTAGATGTCAGTCGAGTTATTCTTTGTACTAGGTTTGTCTTTTTAATTTACGGACAGACAGATGGTATTTCCTTGTTAATGATTATTTAAATTAATTAAAGCACCGAGGCCCCTATTGAAACAACAGGTTAAGTCTGCAGGCTATGGACTGCAATTTATTTTTAAAATGCAGATTACGGAATAATTCGTAACAAATAGTATTGCATAAAAAAACCTTTATATTTATCGTCAGTCAAGGCGTGTTTCTCGCAAAACTCTATACATTTTAATTTGTTTGGAACGATTTAATAATTGTCCCCGAGATCTAGGTCTCACGCACAGCCTATAAATGTAATCTAGCTTAGAATTAATCTCGATTTCGACCTTCTACTCCCACAGTCAAGATGTCTACGAACCTTACATACATTGCCATGTATAGCGAAACGCAATCTGACAATCATTAAGATTCAGGGCAATACTGGACTTAGGCAAATTTTCGATAATGAAAAACTTTTTAAGGTCATGCAAAACTTGTAATGTATTATTTTCCCTAAGGTAAAGAGAGGTAGTTGTGATGGTCGTGTACTTGTATCTAAATTTTCCTCAACCTAACAGACCGTAAATATTCTCCATCGACATAAGGTTTATACAAATTTTATGATGAAGATTTTTACCACCACCAGAAGCGTTCTTGCGATGAATTCATAAAATATTCAATTACGCAAGATACAAACTTTCGCAATTACAACCTAACAGTTTGATGTTGAGAACAAAATCTTCAAGTAATCTAGATAAAACGTCGAGCGGCGGAGAATTTAATCAACTTTGTTCATAGTGAATTTGTAGTGGAGTTATTAAAATCTAAATAAAACTATCTAAGATCTTTCAAAGCGTGAGATCAAAGTGATTTCTACCAAGAGCAGGATCGACTCGACGTCATTATCTAGTGTTTGACGTCTAAACACTGGAATGGCATTAATCTTTATACCTTAAGCTAGGTGCCTCGGGAAGCGCTTGTGGCTTTACCGTATGCTTAAGTTTCTATGTTATGTTATAATATTCTCTATCCAAATGCAATATTGAACTCAAGTAGTCGTGTATACAGAAGCCGTCATGTCTTCTTATCGGATTAAGAGGAATACTGAAATGTAATGAACTGATATTTACTGTGTGAAATTCTCGACAACCGGCAGGATATTGAAGTCAATTTCATTTTACGATGGTGATCATAGGGCACTTAATTTTATAACGGGATGTACGGAATATTATAATCGATGGCCGGATCCGGTTGGAAGGCAGGGCTAACTGACCGCACTTCGTCCCAGGATAGTGTTCTATTTACTGCACAAAACTACCGGCAGTTATGTTCCTAGCTGTAACATTACACTTGTCGAGTTAAATAATATAAATATTTATTTTGTCCATCCAATAATAGTAGAGTTAATTTCGTTGCAGGTAAAAAAAATCCCTCTCAATAAAGCCACTGGCTGGTCAAAGAAAGTACTTTTCTTAGGGCGATGAGTGGTGAGGACAAATCGACTCTATCGAAAACAGTAGATGACATAATTGGTCGCCGCTAATCGCCGGACTCTTTGCTGATAGCCTTTGTCTCCGTCCTCTCCTTTTGTTTGCTTCTCTTGTATTTTTCACGTTCTACTCTCGTTTGAATCTGAGAACCATGGCTTGATTTATGGATGTAGCTTCTTCCATAATTTATAACAATCGATTGATGAACAGTCATTTAGTCTAAAATCATATTTGTAACACTAATTGGTAATGGAAGTAATTTGGTCCTTGTTTCATTAAATAAGCAATTGGTCGTCAATAAAAAGCATTCGGTTGCGCAACAGAAGCGGGTGGCTCCGGCCGTATCTCACAGCGTCGATGTCCGGCACTTCGCATGCCGCATTAATTTGCAACGACACGCCGCAACTAAATTACAGCCGTAGACAACGTCATCCCCGGCCCGCGACCCCCGCGCCGCCCTCGCGCGTCCCCTCCGCACCCCCTTAGTGGCCGTCACGGGGCCTATTAGGCAGACTCTTGACGTATACCTCAATATTTTCTACCATAGAGGCAAGCTGAAATGGTTGGCATTGGCAGTCGGAACACAAAAAAAAAAATATATTCTCTTCCAACACAGCAAATGCTCTTTTTGACAGAAAAATAAAAACATTTTTGAAACTATTTCTTTTATTGGTAAAAATGACTAATATAATAGATGATCTAAATTGGTAGCGTTAGAACACATATAAATCTAAATAATCATTGCAGACACAAAATCTTTAGATAATTTTGCGACAGATCATTTGAAGCAGTGCAATTATATGACATGAAGAGATTAAAAAGTTAGGAGAGCAGGTGAACGCCCTCCGGCGAGGCGAGCGAGCAAAAATTGGCGCGAGCAAAAAATTCTGCCGACCTCATCTACGTAGCGTCATACCATCGACTAATTTGAATGTTTTTGCTGCACTTTTTCTATACGTGCAAATTATGTAATTTGCTACCATCTGACTCGTGCATTGTAGATCTGCATTGGCGTTTTTTGTTACTCATTAAAATAGTTATGTCTTTTTATAAAATGGTATTTTGGTGTGTCCAACTAGCTGGTATAGAGAACAGTAGAGCGTAGTGAACAGACTAGCACAAGAGCGCGCGTCGCTCCGGCCGCCGCCGCCGCGCGTCGCTCGGCTATCGTCTTCCATTGTTGGTGAAGAGGCCCGCGACAGCCGCACTGTCTATAGCTACACTATGCCCGTTTATCTGCTCCGCGGAATAATGGAGCCATCAACTTGTCCTACGCTAAGTTTTGCATCGCATTTCTATACAAGCTACGTCTGTTCAGAGGACGCAGACCTCGACCGAAACGTGATTCATTGAATTGTCACCACTCTTTCTTTATTTTGTTAAAAAGGCACGCTTTTCAGGCCAGTTATGTAGAAAAAAATGCAAGTGTACTCATTGTGCGTGGAGAATTAAACAGCGCGGTGCGACCAGCATCTAATTACATTGCGAACCAGATTTACCGCTCCGATGGTTCGTAAACAAATTAGGTTATCAAGTCAATACAATTATTTTCAATTATAACGAGTATGTGGAGCGCGCGAAATTGTGGATCGATACGAATGGCGGCTGCCATTTTTTCGACGCGAGCTGGCGAGCTGCACAGTGCACACGTCCCCCGTCTTCAGTTGACGCTCGTTTCTTTTTTTCAGTTACAAGACAAAACAATCCGAGAGTTTTTATTCATTTTTTCCCGTCTGCCGCCTGCATAACATTTGTTTATCTTGCGCTTGGCTTGAAATTAGAAATTCTTTTGTCTCAGCACTTTTTTAATTGCAAAAAGGAAACGGAAATGGCTTTCTAAAGAAAGAAAAACGTCGTGTGATAATATTAAATGCGTAAAGTCATTCCTGCATTGTTTGTTCTCGCGAAGTATGCAGCGTGTCGCTGCTGAGAGGCTTATTAACGTCACACAGCGTCTTAGCAACGGCACAGGAGTTCTCTTGGTTTCGTTTAGATAGACATTATTCTGATAACACTCGTTCACCGAATATTCATGGGGAAGTTCCACTTGCAAACACCCCAGTCATTTGTTAATTTGATACTAATAGCACAGTCTAAATATATTATTGTCATACTAATAGCGTATACGTTCCAGGGTTATATTCAGAATAAAAGATTAAAGAGGATAGGTAAAAGGAAGGCTTGCTTGGTTCTTCCTTTGGCATTCAAGTGGAGGTGAGGCTAAATTTTGCGTAGTCGAACGCTCTCTTTGTGGTGAGACGATGTGTGAAGGCGAGACACTGACGGCGTCGACCTGGCGTAAGGGTATCTTCTATAAATTTCCACACCTGTGTACCTATCATACCTACTTCCATATTCTTTGTCGGTATAACTACAAAATGTAATTAAATATTAATGTTGTCTTTTGCTTGTTTCTGAGTTCCTGAAGCCTCGTGTATGATGACTACTAAGACTAGTCCTTCACCTAACAATATTAATTTCTGCAGTTATATATGAATTTGACTCCATTCAAAAGCTTCCATTAGCCTCTGAACTTTCTTGTTATTTCGTTAGATACGAAATTATAATAAAAGTGTTGCTCTTTAGTTTAAGTTTCAGCTTTGTTTTGCTTTTCGCTTTTATGCAAACTTTTCCATAACTCGAAACTTTAGTTAAATAAACTGAATTATGATACTTTCCAAACAACATTTCTCAGGCTTTATGGAGTTCGGCAATTTTTCACTTGAACTTTTATTTTGAATGTATTCCTGAAAATGTAGTTGGTCTTGATTCATTTTGGTGGAGAATGGGAGATAACTGACACCGGAACTATCGACCGCTAGTCGTGCCGGTAACTGCGGTTCGCTTCATTACTCGGCCCGCTACCTACGGTCCTTACAAAAACGACGCAGTTTTTTGCCTTCAACAGTATTCGACACGACATCTGCTCTATTCTACGGAAACGTTGATATAGCTTAAATTTCGGGTGTAATCCTACAGTAGAGATATCTTGACTGACAACTAGTATCCATAAGGATGTTTCACCTTACGAGCTGCATAAGCGAGAGGTCTGGTGTGTATGGTCTGACGGTCCGGCGGTGCAGGTGATCAACGGCGCGCCGAGCGGGGCGGGCGCGGGCGCGGAGGCGGGCGCGGGCGCGGGCGCGGCGGAGTCGCGGCGCCGCGGGGCCTCCTCGCCGCCGCCCGCCGCGCCCGAGAAGCGCAAGTGGCCGGCGCAGCCCTACCTCGACCCCGACACCGACGACCTCGCGGCCCGGGCGCCCTCGTCCGACGATGATGATACTAAGGTAGCCCATGCTAATACTCCATCACCATTAGAGCCATCTTCGTGTGTGCACTAACGCTTGTTTACATACACACTACACCACCTTTTTTTTTCTCCTTAAAGCTATTCTCAACTAAACCACATGGTTTCTGATTCGAATTGGTCTAGTGCTCTTGTCGTTCTTCTTATTCAAAATGTACCTCTTCGACAATTTCTTTTTTACTATGTGAACATGTGACTGGCAGAGTTGTATTGACCATGCGAGCCGGTGTTTGCAGGTGGAGACCCCGGTGCGGTTCCGCACGTCGCCGCCGCTGGAGGCGCTGAAGCCGCGGCGCGCGGGCGCGGTGTGCTCGTGCGCGGGCCCGGGGGGCGCGGGGGGCGCGGCGGGCGGGGGGCGCGCGGCGGCCGAGCGCGCGCCGCTGTCCCCGCGCCGTCGCCGCCTGCCGCTGCCGCCGCCGCGCCGCCACCGTCCTGCACTTGATTTCGATAAGATGCAACAGGTAATACTGACTTACCGATATTTACTGAATCAGACAAAACCTATGTACTGTCGTTTCCTTCAATTAACGGCAAAAAATCACGTTCTTAGCCTCGCGCATCCAGTTGAAGGCAGCTGGCCTTTACCATATCGCCCATTTTCTGCATATATTCAACTGTGGACCGAGTGTAGCATAGGAAAATGATTTTGGAACTTTAGAACTTTCTCAAGTAGGCTGTTCCAACCACCTTAAACACTAAACTAAGGTGAACTACTTCGTAAATAACGCTATACAGATTACATGCCGCTCTTAACAAACCTACCAAAACATTACGCTAAGTAATTTTGGACGCATATTAGAGATATGAGGCTAATAACAGATAGTTACCGTTTAGTCACACTCCGGTGCTGTTGGTTAGTTCTGCTCGAAAAACTGGTAGTGGTTAACAGTAGTTCCAGATTGTTTTGGTCATGGTTACCGTGATTAGCGGCAGTAATTGTCGAACCGCGATGGGTGGCCAATCGCCGATCGTAACATGATGCCGGATTACCATTATATCTGCGACCAGTATGTAACATTTTTAGCATTGTCAGTTTTGTCATCATTACGGAAGAATTCAAATTCTAAATGCAATTTAAAATCAGGATAGTTGATCTGCCGACACCGACATTAGCCGACCTCCCAAGCCCGCGACCTTTCTACTTAACTCCCGCACAGTAATACACCGTGAACACAATAATCACAACACGCGGGCCTCCGACCTCTGGGAGCAATCCTCGTGGCGCAGCAATTTGCTGCCGACTGTACTCCCTCACTTAATATGTTTTTGTTAGCCCGAGAGAAGTCTGTGTGGTAAACGAATCTGCCCTTACACTGGTACGAGCTCTCTAGCAATTTTCACTTAGTATAAAAAAATGTCTATTAGGTAGATCAAAATTGATAGCAAAGCTGTTCAAGAATCGTTTCAAGGTATCTTGAAATGTGGTCTGTGATCCTACTCTCCTGGCAAGTTTGAATTAATTTTTTTACTGCTTTAGAAAATTTATTTCGTATCTCTTGACATGAGATGGGAATCTCCCGTACATTTTACCACGAATATTTAATAAAGTCAAGGACTTAAATAACGTCGTTGGTTTAGAAGAGTTAATTTCTATGTACATCAACTTGTAAGCTTGATTACAGACTATCTTTACTTGTTGGGGTTTACGAATTGACTGAGGTTTTTTATTACTTGAATTTAAAAAACAAATTACTACAAACTAGCATACAAATTACAAGTACTACAAAAATACATATAGATACGTATTTCCTTTGTCGTGAACAATCTCATTTTGTCACAGTATCAGCATAAACATTTGTGTTTTGTACATTTCCTAAGGTAAATATTATTATCTTACTTGATTCCTGCAAATAGTAATTAAATCTCTTTACTTGGCAAAAATAATAGGCTGTAGTGTTCTACAAGTTGATGATAGTACGTAAACAAGGTGCTTTATTTCTGCTGCATGCGGAGAACTTGAGTTATTTGAATACATCGGGATCGGTTTCTGCCAGAGTTACTTATTTTTCCTTAGATTCTCATAAAACCTAATGTTATTATTACATGCGTGTACATCATGCCTCAAACGATTTTAAATTATTGGATCATAGAGTTTCAAGATGTTAAATTAAAAGTTACTAAGAATGAAACTCCAGGACTAGCCAATGAAGTTTATCGTATACGGAAAAGGGTAATAAAATAATATAGCAGTCGGTAATCAAGTTATTCCATGCATTGCATCTCTGTACATTGGTGAAGTTCATCAGAATAAGTGATGGGTCGGTGCGTCTCCGCGGCACATGTCGCGGCATAATGCGCGCACATGTTGCGCCCCGCCGCGCCGCCCGCGCCCGCTCCGCGTTCTCACGCTTCTATCAACAACTTGTTTAGCAAACTGTGGATAGCTATGTTTACCCCCTCACTGAACTGACGAAATCTTTATAGATAACATTCATATGGCTTACTACATTTTGAAATGGTGCCTTTGTAAGAATCTGGGAGAAGTACCTTCACACGTTTTCATATTATCAAGTACTTACTATGGCAACCTAAGTCAAGACGATGTTAATAGTAAATTCGTGGTCGTCGGGCATTACGTATCTTTAGGAAGTACACGTATGATGTTATGTTATAACAATTGTTCATAGGATCAATCGCTTGCCAGTAGTTATTTTAGTAAGTACCGCATGCAGTGTGTTAGCATAACATTCCCAATACATTTCCGTTCATTCTCTTTGGATAATTTTCTAAGTACACTTCACTTTCAAATTTGATAGATGTAAGACTTTGATCAATATTTGATCTTTAACTTCTAAAACGGTAGACAATAAGTTCTGAATGTTGGCAGCGATTCCTCTGCGAATTATTTATGTTATATCCATGGTATAGAATTACGAGAGATTGATCTTTCACATATCGCATCTGAAACCTTTTATCCAAAACGTATTTAATGTGTTTTTTAAGTGGATGTGTCGCAACACATCCGTAGGCGAAAGTTAATTTGCCATCGGGATATCCATCGACAGAAGTCGTGACGATTCGCGACAAAATTCTAAGAAATATAGATTTAATTCTGGAAATCTGCACGACATGACTTCGTGGAAAATCGTTTACCACGTTTGTACGATTAGCCCTGGTCTAAATCCGGTCACACCGAGAACAGCTCACAATCTCACTGTCGGTGTTTCTTTAGGATGCCATTCTTTTCGTCAAGTACACAATATGACGTGTTCCTTATATTCCAGCCCATACTTTGATAACAATCAAAACGCGTTGGTATTAGAATGTGCGGCGGTTATCAGGGCGACGTGCCGCACATACACTCACTCATGCAGTTGGGCTCATGGTTGCACCTTTAGTGATACGTTATCAAGCCCTTATCGTGGGCTGGGGCGATGACCCCGCACATGCGGGCACAGGCATCTGTAGTCAGTTTGCCATGCATACAAACATACTTTTAGGTATATCATAATTTGTTGAATCGCTGGCCAATAGACCCGGCCATACACAATACATGATGTGTAAAATAAAACCTGAATCAATATAGAATACAGAACGTAGAATTAATGATGATAGTTTTGATGATTTCAGATTCAAAACGAAACCTCACTATCTTGGCATTTCCAAGTGAAAGTTTTTTTTTTCAGAATACCGGTTCACGATCGATGGATTGTCACCGCTGAATTAATTGTTGACCATGGCTACGCATTTATCTGCATTCACAAAAAACTACTAAAGACTATATATTGCTATTCATTATTATGTCACATACAAGTTGAATTTGACAGGTGTCGACCGGCACTGGGCACTACCCGCGCCGCGTCCGGGTTATACGATATTATACATGTTAGAAAGGACACGGCCACTCGAAGGTCGCGCCTTAATTGCTAATTCGTGAAAAAATATGGAAGTCCTTCACGTACCTACGGTCTCGAGTATCCAGTTTTATTATATCCCTTAGGGCTCAAATCAAAAATTCGTTTGTTTTAGAAACATAAAACCAAGACTACATTATTTCAAACATATCTCAATATCTCGTGGTAGTATAATACAAATTGATTTCTACAATCTACATGTCGTCGAAAAAATATATTCAACACCAATTTAGGGGTTGTCTTGGGTTCTATGTAGCCAAGGAGATGATATATTATGGAATTGTAATAAAAAGTAATGTGTTTGACCTAGGTGTGATAAGCGTGATGCAGGTTAAAGTAATGGCTACGTAATGTGCGTATGGGGCAAGTCCGTGGTCGCGCTCTCAATGGGACCGATCCCGACTCATTGAGTGTCCCCGTTCGTCGCATCAATGAACGACATTCCTTGCGCGCGCAGACCGGCCAGCCACTGCCGCCCCCCTATATGGCGCGACGTGGAATGAAAACTGGGCGCATTACGCTTTTTATCGTGCACTACCAAGTAATAAGAAAATGTTTCGATTCAAAGGTGTGTTCTTATGCGTCCAGGCGAGATCGTTTCATCGCTCAAACCGACCGTATAGGGAATGGATCGGACCGCCAATGCTTTCGCGTCGCACGAAATATCTGTTTTTCTCAAGTTTTAATGATCGTGTTCTGTATTATTTAATACTTATGTAGTTTTAACAAAACGAATGTTGTGATTATTATAAGTTACTTTGTGAATTTGATGCCTCCTTAACTATTAAATACTCCTATTATCCTTAACTATGATATAAATAGGTTGTAAATAGACAGAATTTCGAGTTTAATTAGGTTACTGAGTGGCCCTCCTTAGGAAAAGGTTATTGAGTGGTCGTCGGTACGTTCATCAAAATATCGTTCCCATCTGTCTGTCAGTTTGACAAAGCATGATGATCAACGGCATTTAGGTATTCCGTAACTTTTTGTCTGCCTTCCCTCGGCTCTAAATGTTAATTTTTCTACTACGCCGTCACTCATGTAATCTAGGCTGTATCTGTAACTTCGTAGGCTTTGGAGGCTAAACAAGGAGGGTTTCTTCCCCAAAAGCTGGAACGTTGAGTGGTAGGCAGCTTTATTTGCCCTCGACAGTTGGTCGTAAGAAATGTAACGCTGTGTGCAAGCTGTTAAGAGTTAGTATTAGAGCAGTAGTTGTAGACACGTTGAGTAATGTTTGGTGTGTGTTGTTGCAGCTGAAGGTGGGCGGCGGCGGCGTGCGGTCGTGGCGCGCGGTGGGCGGCGCGCACGGCGGCGAGCTGTCCGTGTTCTGCTGGTGATGCCGCCCGCGCCGCCCGCGCCGCGCGCGCCGTCTGGACTCTCTGTGTTAGTGTCACTGTCTGTAATCAACTCCTCCTAGCGCAATAACTACATTACATGTTCTTTGTATACTCCTGTCGTGTCCGCATCCTAGTGCCCGAGCCCGGCGCGACCTACCTAGGCTCCGGTCCGATGTTCTCATACCGAGAGTCCTGCACTTACCGTTTCGTATGAAACTCGACGTCGCCGCGCCATGCCGACTGCGGCTCGTGGTGACGGCGGAACTGCTTCCGTTTCCCTCACCAGCACTGCGACTGCCTTACAGTCTAGTGGTTGAATTCACTGAGCCGCTCGCCCACCGCTGGGCGGCGGGCAGTGGGCATGGCTGCGCGGCGTCGCTGACATCCAGTTCCTTTGTAAATTGCACTCTAATAATGATCAAAGTACAAACTTACGATACCTACTATAAGGCGGCCGACAATGCGCGCCGACACTGTTTTTCGAAGAATTTACTCGTTTTGAATACTGTGTTTTATTCATCAGTTTGATACTCGATTAGATTGTCAAAACGCGGGATTTGTAAAGCATATTTTAGTTAATGATATCAACGAAACTACAAGTTTATACGAGGCCATCGCTAGCATAACGCTGTGCCCAGCATTACTTTAATTTGTCTATTGTGATAAAATGGTATTGTAATGATATTTGAATGGAGTGAGCGGGCGGGCGCGGGCCACGAGCCGCCCGCCTCGGTGTTGAGGTGTGAGCTGTGCATCGCCTCGAGCTTTTGATCTCGAATTGCGACTGACACGCGGCGCGCCCGCGGCCCGTAGGTACTGCGGCCGCGAGGCGCGCGCGACACATTACGTGATTCCTTCATAGATTAACGTTTATATTTTACCAGTTTTAATGTCAATTGATATGAAGACGAGCGAGCGCACGCGCGCCTCGTCGACGTACAAGTTATGTCGGTTGTACTCTAGCTGTATACTTATGTTAGTAGTTGTTTAGCGGGGCTAAAACATTCTGTTACTTGTATTGTGTTATAAACCGAAAACGAAAAAAAAATATGAAACATAATAAAGATATGTGGTGCGAGTGGATTCAGTGAATTTAACGATAAAGACATTTAACAAATTTTCAAATTAATATGATAAAAAGTACTAAGACTTTTTTTAAAATCGCTTGGATAAAGATATTGTATGTACATAGTGTTAAGTGACGTAGTTTAAGTGCAAATTTAGATGTACTAGGTATAACAAATTGTATGGCGGCGCCCGATCTATTGTTAACGACTTCTCTTTTTTAATTGTGTTATTTTTTATTTCTGCTATAGTTTCGTTAGACACGTTGTTATCGGTCCCTGTGAGCCCGGCTCCGCTCGGCCGCGTCGAATGTCGATCTCGGCTGCTCGCGAACTGCCGTCAGCCACACTTGATATCAACCATATTAATACATTCGATAACGCCACTCGACAATATGCAAATTACATATTTTTACATGATTATTATCAAGATTAATTTGTAGAAATGAATGTTTTTGAATTCATTTCAGTCCAGTGTCACACACTTTTTGTAGCCTGCGTGAAACCAATTGTAACATCGCCTAAGTATTGTAACTCGGGGCCTGATCCAAGCAGCTGTTTTCCTCACTCTCTGGTTAAATATATAAGAGATATAATGTGAATAGTGGACACTTTTGTATGGGTTTTCTAAGGGGGTAATTGCTTATGAGTGATTAGAGAGTGCTGAACACACGCTAATGTTTACGGAATATGAAATAACAGGTTTTAGTTTTTGACGCCATCTATTCTTTTTCATAATGCGAAATGTTAAAATAAATGTGCTATTTCATGTGTTTCCGTTAACATGATGTATTGCAATATGTACAAACCCAATCTGGCGAGAGCTGTGATCAGGGCCGAGGGTGGCGCGCACGCTACACGGTGGCACAGAGCGGAGCTCGCGGTCTCGTTGTTTGCAAACATCAGTGGTGATATTTTACAAAATAATTTATATTATGTTTTTATATATTAACAAGCGTAATAAAGAGTGAGCAAAAGCACATCTTATATCAATGTTTCATTATTCCCTTTTTCCTATGTGGCTCTAAGGCAGTGCACAAAAACCGTGTTGCAACAATCTGCAACATATTTATAGTCTATGGTTTCATAGCTTTCACCTAAAACAATCTTTATACATATACCTACACCGCCTATCTGTTAAATGAATGGAAGTATGGAGGTAAGACTTGGCTTTTAGCGACGCTGTATGTTACTTGCTGTCAATCGTACACGCGATTTTGGAAACGTGGGTTCGATACAAGGATTCAATTCCTTAGAGCGCAAAGGGCGGCAAATGGTAACGCCAAAGCAGTTTGTAATGCCTGAGCCAAGGGTAACGCTTGGGTAAATGAAAAGCTCTGGGCAAATATTGGGAACTTTGTAAAAGATAAAGTTTGGACAAATGTCTCACATACATCTTACATAACACACATACAAAAGTCGCATACGACGATATAATATCACACAATTTATAAAGTTGCAATTTTTCTTAATATTCTTAAGCCTACATGTACTGACTTAAAAGTACAGCGGATTGAATCAATATAATTATTGGCGTCAACAAGATTACTTAAAGTTGTTACATATCCAATCTCTCATCAATGTTGCTGGTGTGCAAATTTTACAAAATAGAGCACAGGAGTTAATAACACACAAGAACAAAAAGTTACAACTATTAATGAAAACTGGATTAGGAGCATATTAATGGAAATTCTTGACGAGGTCTAAAATTCTAAATATAGTTTCGGTTTATTGTAACCCACACAACTCTTCACTTAGAGTTATCGACTATGGGTTGTAATCAAAACGACGTGCAACAAAAACCTCTGGAGGTGCTGGTCGAGGCTCTTGGCTATTAAGCCATTGGCAGTGATGACTATCAGAACTAATGATGGCATAGTCCACTACCCACTTGTCGACAGTCTCCAAATTTTTATTTTCTTTTTTAGCTTGTACGTATTTCTCATCATAAGGGACGGTGATATCAACAGCCATTACCCGGCGGTCTGATCTATCTTATCACTTTTCTTTAACGATTTATCACATTATTAGAAACAATAGTCCTGTCAGAGGCCCATTTTTTATTTGATGGACATACCTATAGTACACCTCAGCTTCCACAAGTCAGTACTTCAAAGCAAGTTGCTGGCAAGTGGTAGATAATCCTGGCTCTTGATTATGTCTGTGCAAGTATTCACCGTCAAAAAGAACAAAACAGCTCAAAACTATATGCATCAAAGACTCACCCGGACAGTGACATGATTTCCCGACATATGTCAACTAAACCTTCGTATCCAGTCTGTCAAATTGATATGCAGTAAATAAAATTCACTATCAATGGGTGTATTTTGTTCCCTTATCTACAATACCCTTAGGCCTAGTATATAAATAATTATTCTATAATACCATCTGAAGAAATGGACTCGCTAATAGTGTTACGAAAACCTCTCAGAAAGAAGCAATCGGGAGGAATATATAGCGGTGTGCAGAGGTCAAGGAAATCGGTGGCGAGGGCCGAGCCTATCCCCATGGAGCCGGGGCTGGAGTACGAGGGACAGGTGTCGTTCGTGCGGCTGTGGCGGGCGCTGTGCCGCGCGCAGCCCGCCGCCACAAGCATGACCCCTCCAGCCATGGACCTCGTCATGGAACTGGACTACCCCACCCCTGTCAACTACTACACCACACACTCATAGCTCCTATCAAGTTCCTGCACAACTGACATAATACCTCAGCATCCAGTTCACTTTGCCGATGTTCATTTTCAAACAGGAAATGTATAATTTTTATTTAAATAATTAAAATAAGAAACCATTGGTAAATTTGTAATATTGATTTATTATTATCAATAAAATGCAATAAATTAGGAGTAGTCCATTGAGTTTTCTAAACACTTACCTAAGCAGTTGTTTTTAATATCAGATCGAACTGTATATTGTTAAAACATGCTAAAGTACGGATTTTACTAGTCAAAAATAAAAACATCTATTGTATGATATCAAATGAAGCATCACACAAAATTCAGCGTTGAAGCTTACTTGCACAAGAACCTCATTACGATCTTTGGAACTTTATATCTGGATATTTTCCCACCTCTCTACGCAATTTAGGAACATGATTACCACAAGCTTTGGAACTACAAAAATATATCCTTGTGTAAGCAAGCCATTAAACATAACACAAAAACAATCACAAAAAGTAATGTCGACTGTAACATGACTTCAACTTCATACACAAATATACAATAAATCAGTCCATTTTAGCTTATATTATTATACTTACGACTACAATCCTTTTACTTTTCTTTGACAGCAACTGTAAAATATTTTAATAATGTTCTATTTTTCTTACTAGATTTAGGAGTTTTATCTGTGACAGAGTTTCTTCGTGTCGGTATATTCTCCTTAGGGCTGAGTGGTGCAGGCAGCTGTAACTTCTCAGTTACATCGGGAAACTTCCCTTTCTTCTCGCGCACCATGAGGGTAAGCCAGTCAGTCGTGGAGTCCTTTTTCTTGACGGGAGACATGAGCCTCAGGTGCGGCGCTTCTCCGTCGAGCACATAGTTCGGGAGGTTCTTAGTGGGGGTGGTGAATGTTATAATTCTGACTTTCTTTGGTGTCACTTGATCAGGGGGCTTGTTGTCTGAAGTATTTGGCGATAGCAACTTCAGTCCCTTAGGTGAGAGTATTTTGCAGTTTTTACTTTCATAGTTCTTGGTGGGTGTCATGAACGATGTACCGGCTTTTGGTAGGTAGCACCAATCATTAGAAGCATCCATACGGTAATGTTTTGTCGGACTGTCGTCGAGACAGTCTCCGTGCCGTTTGATTCCTGCCGGTAATAATTTTGGTTCCGATTCTTCGATGCAGGGATCCAATTTCAGTCTTTTTATTGAAATTTCAGCTTCTTCGGCTTCCTTGGAAGCATTCATCAAATCGGTGAGACATCGTTTTGTTTTCCTGACGGATCCGTTGCCTTGAGTACGTAAACGTTTGGCGCTATAGGAGCCAGGTGTGGTTATCTGTTTCCTCTTCATGGAATTGGGAGTCTTATCCAGAGCCCCCCAGTGCGGCAAGCCGGCGATGTTATCTCGCGGCACGAGCTCGGCGCGGCCCTTGCACTCTTGTCCGGGCTCGCGCGGCTCGGGCAGCTCGCGGCCCACGCGCCAGATCTTGTGGCGGGCGTCGTCGCTGCAGGTGACCAGCTTGGTGTCGCCGAGCTGGCACCAGGCCGCGCACGTGACCTCGGCCCAGTGCCCCGTCAGCTTCACCACCGGCTCGGAGTACTTCACGTTCCAGATGTACGCATTCTTGTCGCTGCTGCCGCTCACTAGGTACATGCTGTCGGGGCTGAGGCATGTCTTAATATAGAATGTGCTGTTCTCGTGGCCTATGTACCTCTGCTCTGGCATGGCATTGTATGTCGATATGTTGAAACAGTATATAACGTTATCCATACAACTAGCATATAACCTCATTCTAGCATCATCTATGATCAAGTTAGTGTATCCATTTTTGGTGGAACTGCCGCAGTAGGGTATAGAGTGCTTAGGAAGTGGCTCTCTCTTGTAAATGTTGTAGTTTTTACGAAGATCCCACACTTTGATATTGCCATCACATTCTCCACAAGAAATAAGGGTCATGTCATCTTGGAACACAAGCCCAGTGATGCTGATGGCTCGGTGGTTGTCAATGCGGGGTCTCTTGCTATGTGAGCCTGGGGTCTTTGGGTTGAAACTTGAATGACAGTTCATGAGGCAATTGTCAGGTTTTAGTACGACAGAAGGTTGGTTATTGGCTCTTATATCCCAGACCAGTATGTGACCATCCCTTGCTCCCGTGGCAAACACCGAGGGCTCTGTGGGCCGGAACACTGCAGTCTTCACAGATCTGGTGTGGTTGGAGAATACAAGGACCCTTTTAGGATTCCCTTCTGCTACATCCCACAGGCATGCTGTGTGGTCACCTGGTAATACATTTATTATTTAGTAGTGGCCCAATTAGAGCGGAGTAGGATGTGGGTGGTGTGGCGTAGGATTTAGCATGAGTTATCTGTATATATGTTACAGCCAAAGTGATTAATCTAGATATTATGTATAATGTCTAGCTATTATGAATAATATCTACTCAATTTGGATAAAGTGATAAATCACACAAAATTAATCACATTAACTAGCTATTATACATAATATCTTCAAAGAATTGGATAAAGTGATAAAACAAGTAGATATTTGTTTAAGAATAAATTTGTATTTCAATTTTCCTTAAGCATACATATCAGAAAGATTATTTTAACAATTAAAATAACATAAGATAATATTTTCACCTCAATAAACATAGATTTTAACAAATAAAAAAAAAAAAACCTAACCTCACCTAATTTAGGTTAGGTTAGGTTTTTTTTTAGGCAGGAGTGTGGATGTCAAATGAACATTATACATTTTGATCATTAGCGCAAATGTTGATATAGCAAATAAATATTTGACGAACTGAAAATTATGTCAAACGACATTATACAAAGTGATGATTTTCTTAAACGTTGTTCGATTGAGTAATATTATATCAAACGTTGTTCGATCAAACAAGGGTGAACCTAAGATAAAGACCGTATTATTACTTTGGCTAACTTTGACACGATATTATGAATAATAACTAGATAATGTGATTAATTTATTACACTGTCTAGTGAATTTAGCTATTATCCATAATGACTAGTCATTATGTATAATCGCTCATTAATCACTATGACTGTAACATATATATAAAAATCAATTGCTGTTAGTCTCAATAAAACTCGAGAACGGCTCAATAGATTTGTCTTGGTCTTAATTGAATAATTGCCGGGAAATCCCTAAAAACAGCCCTTTTATTTTTCCCATATAAACATTTCCTAAATAAAATTTTGAGACAATTTTAGGTCTTTTATTTATTGATTGCGGCAGTATGAAGTATGTCGGGTCAGCTAGTAATAATTCAACTTTATTGATGAACATTTTTCTTTGGTACCTTTGCTTCTCTAGTGTTAAATAATTAATAATTAAGTTACATAGTATTCATAGTAAAACAGAGTACTGACTGCTGCTTAACTTGCATTATTGGTATAGAGTAAAAATAATGCTGTCTGTACTACACTTAAGTGTAGCCACCAGAAAATACCTAGTTATTAAAATCTAATATTAGTTAAAAACTGTTTTAATTATCTATTTGAAAGCCTCAAAATGATTGATCAATTTAAATGAAGTTTGGTATGGAGGTAGCTGTCATGCTGTATAACACATATACTACTTTTAAAACATCTGCATCAGAGAAGGGTAGTTAGCAAGGGTAATGTTGGTAACTATAACCAACCTGCACATGGGCAAAAACATGCATAACAGCTAATATATTACAACGCGGTCACATTAACTCGACGCATCTCTGGAATGAATGAACTGACCCATGATAAAGTAATAATACGTAAATGTATTTCAAGATCGGCTAATAAAATCCATATCCCAAAATCAAATCGGCAGTTTTATTGTTGATGCTTTTTTTTCACACCGTACTTGAGCGCAAAAATGACCGGGTACCCTTTTCTTTTGGTATTATTTTCTTTATTCAAAGTATATTTTATGCCCTAGTTGACAATCTGTACATTTTGCTAATTTGCGTTGTTGTTGCATAATTATTGTTGTAAAACAGAAATTGTATTTTCTATTTTTAAAAGAGTAACTTATGAAGTTTCTTGCCGGTTCTTCTCCATAAGAATGACATTTTGGAACCGCGCAACTAGAGTCAGTAACGTTTTGAAAGTGCCTGAGAAGGCCTACTCGAAATAAAAACCTTTTGATTTTGATTTTTTGATTTTGACTTCATCAAAGCCAAGCGTCAAGTTAATGTGACCGCGTTGTATATATTTTATGTTACAACTACAGTAACAGAATAACCAAATGTTTACCTGAGACAGTAACAAAATTCATATGTTGGGGCATCCAAGCCAGGTCGAATACAGCATTATTGTGACATTGGAACCCTTCCAACGTGCTAGCAGTTGTCACTGTGGATGTATCCTGAAATCAGGTTAGAACATGTCACACAGACCACAACAATAACCTACTCTCTCCTCCTGCAGCCTGCCTGGTCCCATATACTAGAAGTCAGCCTTCCTAGCCGGAACTCTCGATTTATTGCAGTTTTATACTAGGTTTTATTGTGAGTGAGCTTCTTCTTTCAGCCTTCATTTTAACAATAACCTACATTACAATAATCACAAATTCCCGGCCGTCAAATTGTTCATATGTAGGTACTAACCTGAATAGCCACTCGTCCATCTTCGTTAGCGAGGGCGAGTATGTGTTCGTAACCGGGAGCCTCCGAGAATCGGCAGGCAAATATCGGAGGGTCCTGGTCAAAACTAGGCGGTATGTTCGCATTCTGCAGCCCGTAGTAGGATTCCTCACTGTCCACCAACAGCCGCTTTAAGATGTTATCATAATTCAACCGACAATCTGTAATGATCATCTCATTGTAGTTAACCTTTTAAAAAATACCGAAACTCAGTAAATCAATAGGCAAATTCACTTACAAATACCAAGTTGGCGATCGATTAAACACTGAATGTCATTCATTTTCGCGCATTATCGGTTGCACTACAGCATTAGAAAAATGTTTGCGATTATTGCTTAGACTTTTCCATGGAATTCTACAGAAAACAAACAGAACGTTATGAGCAATTCAATCAAGTTGCTGAACATGGCGCGAAAAAGAAGGGACAGTAAGTATAACGAAACGTAACGTCAAGTCAAAATCAAAACACAGCGTTTTGTTGTTCAAGAATGTATACCGTTTTATTAATACAATGTTATTTACCAATTCTCAGTGTCCCAATATAAAGCAAACGAACTACTGAAATCGATCAAGCTTATATGAACGTAAAGGTCACTCAATCTAAAATGTATTATAACTATTTATTTGTGACATCGGATCCATAAATCATTCATAGACAATATTAAGTACGTTCGCCTTTTCACACAGTTGAAATTATCCCAAAAAATGCGTCCAATCCTGTGAGACGTACTTTCGTCTGTTACAGATAAGATAACTTTTCATTGGCTGTACAATTTAAAATCAGTCTGCTAAAAGACAATAGTCTCTGGTTGAATTCCAAGCGCGTTTGCTTTGCTTTACTATTTTGTTGTGATGTGAGAAGAGAAATAAAAATTTAAGTTTTAATATACATATCTTGCATAACGAGAGGATTTGGACTAATTTGACTAATATATTGTTATGATATTTAACTTCGTGTACTATTATTACTGTTGACGTAGAAATGATCGGTAAAACTTATATATTATAGTTAAGCATCATACGGCTTGCTTTTCTCTCAATACGTATTAAAATAGTGTTAAATTCTCTGTAATTCGTAAATAGTTGTTATCGGTATTCAGAGAAGAGTGCATTAAAGGTGAGGATATGGCCCTTGTTATGCTCTCTCCGATTGAAGTTCGTTACGTGGGCACAATATTTGAAGGGTATTTTTTTACATTTCCAGGTTTATGGAATGTAAGTCCTGCGCGGAAAATGGACGGCGAGTCGAGCCGGCGGTACGGGCAGTTCGGGCAGGCTGGGTGCGCGGGCAGCACGAGCACGGAGCGGGCGGCGCGCGGCCGCTACTGCAACTGGACGTCGCCGCTGCAGTGCGCAGCGCGCCTGCTGGCCTCCCAGTGCACGGCGCTATGGTGCCAGCTCACCAGAACCACGACGCCGATCGTGCTGCAACAACTGACACTCCCTTTATGAACAACATGGATGAAATATCATATTGGATTTACTCCAAGCGGGCACCTTGCCTGATGACCTATGACAATGTTAAAAAGCAGAATGAACAAGCGCAATGTTCTAAGCCCAAACCTAAAAGTGTTCCGAGTGTGGTTGAGGTGCCTTCACCCAAAAAGAAGAAGAAGAGAAAGTTATCTCTGCTCGAAGATGATTCAGATTCTGTAGTAGAACAGCAGAATGTTTACTTTGACACATCTCAGAAGCAAAAACCACCATTGCTGAGTAGTTGTAAATCTGATACGATGGGATCAGACATAGATTTTAACATTAAAAATACATCCGTGCAAGGAAAACAGAAGCGAACAAGGCTACAAAAGAGTAATAGAACAACATTGCATAAGAAAAATAAAGTGGTCACATCAACACCCAAGGCGTCGAACTTGAGGAGGAGCTTGAGGCAAGCTCAACAGAGCCTTAACAACAACAGCCAACTCAACAATTCCTTTGAAATACTAAACAATGGTGTTACAAATGGAAATCATAAACAAAGCACTAACAATCAGAAAACACCTGAAAAACTAAAAAAGACTCCAGAGTTACTCGCAGGCGGGGACCAAAGGGTTGAAGTTAAGAAAAATTCTTCTGTCAAGTTAAATAAATCAAAAAATGATGTTCTCAATGGACAGTTTGAAGATCTCAGTGATGTGTCTGGTTTTACAGCTAACTACATAAGGTCAACTAAACTACAATCCACCAAAACTCCTAGGAAGTTGAGATGTAAAAATACTAGAAACTTAGTAAAGGAGTCGCAGCAGACTTCACAGAAAGATGACACTATGGTAGTCTGTGTGAACAAGGCTGTCAACACAGGGATGTCAAATTTAGCATTGAACTGCAGTACAGAGTCAGAAAATGTGATTAATTTGGTCACAAAAAGTGCCGATAGGTCTACTAAAGTAAGCAAGAGTACATCATTGCTTAAGTTCATGGAACCCAAAGCTAACAAAGTGAAAGACACTGAAACTCCTAATGACAGTAAAGTAGAACGCAGTAGAACAAGGGCTAGGGCCAACCTCAATGTATCTTTCCAGTCTCAGAGCAGCACATCAAGGTACCCGAAGCGATACCGAAATAATACCACCCAAGATACCATAGAGGAAACCACAGAGGACACAAATCAAGACAAGAAGAGAAAAATCAGTAAAAATTCTAGTGACTTCAACAGCTCTGATAGGAAAGAGAATCCCGAGGCCACCACTATATCCAGAACAAGAAGTGGCAGGAACATAGGTTTAACTCTGCGCCAACCAGAGAACTCAGTCCTAGTTCTCAGTAATTCTACAGAGCAGGTCAGCTCAATGGTTAGCATGAATGTGGCCAGCCCAGTGCCTGACAAACGAGAGAGGGTGAAGAAGAAGAAACGAATTACAAGGCGCACCAAGAAGCCAACAGAGACAGTTACGCGTTTACAAAGAGACTCTCTAAGAGATAAGAGTGGTTTTGCTGCTTGCTTCTCTGACAGTGATGATGATAGTGAACCACTCAGGCAAAGGAAATTCTTCTGTGCCTAAAACTTTAACACTTCCTGGGAAGTTTATTTTTAACATTGTAACGATGTAATAATGTAGATACAGACTTGTAAACAGGGGTAGAGTTTCAACATGTTCTTGTTGTTATATACAAATGTATACATTACATTTATTCACTTACTGATTAAATTAGATTAGGAACTTTTGAGATTTAGCCATTGACGAGTTTCTTACCTGCATTGTACTAATTGTATATTAGGTAAAATTAGTTAGTACAAATATACACATTCCAAACACTTTGTAAATATGATACAATTCTATATGAACAAATACAATAAAATATGTTGGCTGCCTGCCCTCCAGAAATGGTTAGTTCATTTGGGCGGGTTCAGCTGTTGGTATTGTTCTAATTTAATCATTAAGCAAGTATTAGATCTTTTCTCTGCCCTTGTTGAACTTCCATTGCTTGAAAAGACTAGAAATGTATAAATTTGCTCAGTGCCTGTACTGTTTCTGCACTCCATATAATATTGACTTGTATGTCCATGTTAGCTGATAGATAATTGTATTTGAGATATGATATGGTAGTATATTGCATACTGTACTATTATATATTGGTGATACTGACATAGCAGAGCAGGGATTAGCTACAATCTGCATCTGTGTTATTGATCTATGTTTGTATGTACACCTAGTGATATTAGCTGCCGCAGCGCGCAGCAGCGCGGGCGCCGGCGCGGCGTCGCTCTGTATTATTGACGCGCTTTTCGGTTAGTTTTCTGTGTTATTGTAAAATGTACACAAATGAGATTTGTGTGTGAAATCTTTGTTTTAGAAAGTGCCATTGTATATTGTAATGTACTGTATGTTAAGTATGTAAGTTTATCCATGACTGTGGCACATTGCGGAGATAGTTCACTCTCTATATGTTTGGTGATGAAATTGCGGACTAAGTAATGATGCATACCATTGTTTTTATTTTATTGAGGAAATTTATGAGTACACAAAGTGTCTTATTATAAATAAGCATGCTTGGTTTCCTTTTTTACTTTTAATTTAAATTATCGAAATGAATTTTAAAGTATTTTTGTGTATTTTATGTCAGCTCGTGGTAGTATATTTTGTGAGGACCACGGGCGGTATTGTTGTGTATTAGCACCGAGGCGGGAGTCTCGTGTCGGGGGCGCGGGCAATAGATTTGTCATTGACGACATGATACTTAATACCTATTTTAACGAAATGTTGATGGTACTCTTGCCTACATTATAAAGGTTTATATTTTTTTATGAGAAATGTAAATTTAATAATATGTACCCAGATGTCATGTAAAATTTATTTTGTTATTTTGATTTCTTTTTATGATTTATTGTTTGTGTATTTTCATAAGAATCTTATTATTTCTGCATTGGTATGAATATTCTCATAAAATGTAAGGACTGGACTATCTTTCTCTGGCATAATATTTATCGAATTTTTGACATAGGGTAATACTAAACTTTTTATTTAGTTTTTATCAAATTTTTGTGTAAGTATTATATTTTGTAGCTTTTATGTATTTAAAATTGCATAGTAAAGATAATCTTAACTGTACGCTTTCTTTTAATGTAATCTGCAATTATCCACAATCTCTGAAAATGAATTACGGCGAATTTTATAATCTGCAATCACTACGTATATATTGTGTCCTCATGTATTGTCGGCATGGTATTGTTTATATATAAATGTAACAAGAAAGTATTTTTAAATGCATTTTGTGTAACATTATATGATAGAGCTGAGCTTGTAATTGTATTATATCATGCAAGTAGAGAAATAAAGCATATGAAATGATTAACATAGTTGTGCTTGTGCGGTGGCTGCTGCTGCGACTAACACATGGCTGTACACATTGCTGACAGATGTAATGTCATCTGTTACATAACCCCATGTACCTAACATCATACTTCTGTAGCTTGTTCCTGCTTGCGAGTGTTTTGCAGATGTTCCCGACACCAATACACGGGCACTGCTGTTAAGTGCTGTTCAATGTAAGTATGTATCTAACTAATAACAGTTTCCGAGCCCGAGGCGGGCGCGGTTCAAAATCGCTCCGTGAGTTCTTAGCCTTAGTCTAACGCTACTGCGTCATAAGAGCTATTCTCTATAAATTGCTAGAAGGCATTAGAACTATTTTATTTTTTAGTAATAACTCCAATAACAGAGCAAACGTACTTATGAGTTTTATTCATTACCACCAGCTGTACTTCAACATTTATTTTCTTCTGCTGGATCATTACAAATAAAATGATCATCTATTTATGAAATGCTTAAACCCTTTTGTTACACAATTGATTTGCCAAATATACACAATTACATGTTTTAATTATGTTTGTGTTATATGATGGGTGTGTGGAGTGACAAGAATGGATAAAGTAAAGATGAATGAATGGAATTAGGGGAAGTTTGAACGTAGCACCTGTTACAGAAAAAAACAACCTAAGTGCGAATCGAACTCGCGCACGTAGGGTTCCGTAATATCATGTTTAGTAGAAAATTAGGTACTAGGTAACAACACGTAATTGTTAGGATATCTCTTGATTTTTTTTGTAATTTTTAGTATTTGTTGTTATAGCCGCAACAGAAATACATAATTTGTGAAAATTTTAACTTTCTGGCTATCACGGTTTATGAGATACAGCCTGGAGACAGACAGCGGAGGCTTAGTAATAGGGTTCCGTTTTACCCTTTGGGTACGGAATCATAAAAATGAAAGGATGTCGTCTGTCTCGGTATGGGCATGTGATGAGGAGGGATGAGTCTCATATTACTAAGAGAGTGATAAGTATGAATATTGATGGATGGAGAAGAAGGCGAAAGCCGAAGAAAAAATGGATGGATTGCATAAGAAACGATATGAATGAAAAAGGAGGAAATGATAGTGTCACGTCTGATAGGGGAGAATGGAAGAAAATAACGTGTTGCGCCGACCCCAAGTAAAATGGGATTAGGGCAGGAAGAAGAATAAGAATTGTTTGTGTTAAATTAGACTGTTTTTCAAGCCAGCCACATTTGGCCAAAGTTTGATGATAACATCTTAAAATGCAAGATTATTTAGACTAACAGCCTATTGTGACGATTTGATTACTATATTATGTTAATATTGTTATTAATTGAAATACAAGTCGTTAGGCGGGGCCGGTTTAGCTCAGGCTCATTCATATCACTTATGTTTTCGACTAGCTGTTTCCGCGACGTCGTCCGCGTGGAATTTCATTAAAAAGTTAATAAGTATATTTTCGAAAATAAAAGTAGCCTATGTTACTCCTTATTTCATCAGCTACCTACATACCAGAAGTCCTGTCAAAATCGGTCCAGCCATATCAGAGGTAAGCAGGAACAAACAGACAAAAATTATTTGAATTTTGTTCATATTCATGTAGTAAAAACAGTTATGTCAATATAACAATCAGAGGTATCAATTATGTTATTATACATGGATGGCTGTGGCTCCAACTTCTGTTTTTAACTGCAAAGGATTTATAATGTTTTTAAAGAAGAATAATATGCTCCATATACCTTAGTATCTGGCATCAAATTAGGTTTGTTTTAGAGATTAGCGCATTTATACAAATAGAAAAAACGCTTCCGCCTTAATTTTTAAATTTATTGATATTGTACAATGTTATCCGAGAAGAACATTTCCGTATTGAAGCTACTACGCATTAGCAAGATTTACTGCTGGGGGGGGGGGGGGGGGGGCGTAACCTACTCTTAACAGAGTATTCTTCATTTTATCGAAGTGAGAGATTTTGTTTTCGTTTATATTGCTATTTACTGTAATATAGGCAATAGCAGCATAAGTAATTTTTAAGCTTATCAAACTATTACATTTGTTACTAACATGTTTTGCTGTTTTTATGCAGGTAGTGTGTAATAGGGTAGAATAATAATAAGTCGAAACAATTTAAAGACGACAAGGTAAGCATTTGTATTAAAATATATCATGTATCAATTAAATGTGAACACATCCTTATAAAATCTCTATACTTTAAAATCACTTTAATTTCCCGTATATGCTTTTTTAATCCTACTCTAAATTAACTGTTATTTATTTACATTTAATTGAGTATAGAACATGTTGGTGGTGTTCATTTAATCTGTTCTTTGAGGATCTCGCTGTTCCCGGAGCCGGCGAACTGCAGCGCGCCATCTACCGGCACGATGGCGCCGGTGACGACCCTGCTGACGTCATCGCTCGCCAGCTGCACGATCATGTGCGCGCAGTCCTCGCCCGTCGTGGCCGAGCCCATCGGGATCGTGGACTCCGCCACCTTCAGCCACGCGCGGTACTCCTCGTCCGTGTAGCCCGTCAGACGCTGCACGAAGGTGCTTACCTAGGACACAATCAGAAAGATATCTAAATAAATAACTTTCCGTAAATTTCATTTAGACGTTAATAGCGGGAACATGGTCTAGCTACTTACGGTGATTCCAGGGCTAACAACATTGACGCGAACGCCTTTGGGAGCCAGTTCATACGCGATCAGCCGACTGAAGTGGTCGAGGGCAGCCTGCAACGAAAACCATGGATAATATTGTTGACATTTTCCAACACAGGTCTACCTAGTATGGAAGCAGGCATACAAAAAATACTATTTTTAAAAGAGTAACTTATGGAGTTTTTTTGTGGTTCTTCTCCATAAGAATGACATTTTGGAATCGCGCAACTAGAGGCAGTAACGTTTTGAAAGTGCCTGAGAAGGCCTACTCGAAAAAAACCCTTTTCCTTTTAAAAGATCTTTTAGAAGTTGTCTCTAACGATTTCTTACCTTGGAGAGACTGTAGGGCAAGTTGCCAGTGGTGACCATGGACGCCATGATGCTGGACACGTTGACGATGTTCCCCTTGGAGGCGATGAGCGCGGGCACGAGCAGGCGCGTGAGGTTGAACACGCCGCGGATGTTCACGTTGAACACGCGGTCGAACGTCTCCATGGTGGCCAGCTGGATCGTGGTGCGCGCGCCCACCGCCGCGTTGTTCACTAGCACGTCCAATCTGAAAGGTTCACGAGTTTAGCTTCTTCTAACAAATTAATTTTCTTAGTTTAAAGGGTAACATGATAAACTCTAAAATCATTGGTACTGGTGATATGGGACAAGAAATTGTCTATGACGCTATTTATTAAGCTTTAAGTTAATTTTTAATTTTTAAATAATTTAATAAAATTTTAATTCTATGTTAAAAACTTTTTATCACCATTGGGTACCATGTAAGTTCAAGTAAATTATGGAGTAGGTGTTAATAAAAAAACAACGATTTAAAAATCATAACATTGACTTAAGCAGTTAGTAGGTAATTAAAATGGCCAAAAACTTGTCTTCAAAACCAGTATGACGACTAGCCATTCAAAAATTCAACCTAAACACGAATATTTTAATTCTTTTTGTTATACAAATATGTCCTTCGTTTAAACACTGTAAACATCTCTGCTACACAGCACATAGTAAAGCCAGTTAAATAATTAATGACCTTTTTAATGTTGCCTACCAATATAATATGATCATATAATATAATATAACAACTTTTTAAACAAAAGTTTCTATAAAAAATCAAACTGACGTCGCCGCGTCGGCATTTTATGTTAGTTCGTATGACACTGTAGGCTGCCACCGACGTTGGAAGTATGGTATGTACTGAAGACAACGAAGAATAGTACAAAGTCTGAGCTATTACCATCACCATGCAGTTGACTAACCCTTAGACACAATGACTTACTTTCCAAAGTGGTCGAGCGTCTGTTTGGCAGTTCTCTCCACACCCTCGTCCGTGCCGAGGTCCGCGGCGATGGTGAGCGGCTTCACGCCCTTCTGCTGCTCGCATATTTCCGACACTTCCTGCAACGCCTGCTCGTTTCTACCCACGAGCGACAGTTTCGCGCCATACTTCGCAAACAAGATGGCCACGGACTTGCCGATGCCCGCGCTCGCGCCTGTCACTAGCACCACCTTGCCTGTGAAGTCCATCCTAGTCCCTTATCACTAGTAAACTGCTTCGATTCTATTTGGTGCGAACTATAAAAGTGATTTGGGTAATGTATTCCTTAGCTGCCACTGATGGCATTAATTAAGTTACCTATTTGAATATTTGCGACTAAAATGTAAACCGGTCGGAATAGCTTTGTGTTATGAGCTTCGTTTTAAAAAGTAAACAAAGAATAAATGTTACTTCAGCTACGGAGTGGGGCTTTAGGAATTCGGTAGAGAGCTATTGTTCTGAAAAAAAGCGAGATGTTTTCTTCATCGATGATGTGAGCGAATAAAAATGGATTAAAATAAAGGCAGGTATAGCTCTACCAAAGTGAGGACCCTAAAATAATTGATCTAGAAAAATCTTGCTCTAAGTATATTCAGTCTACCTATACTAAAGCCTAACTTTTTACGGTTTAAATCTCTGAATGGTTTATCGAATTAGTAACAAATTTTACTACAAATTAACATCGGTGTTACTATTTGTTTTAAAATATTTATTGACAGACAAGATGAGAATTTAACCGATCAGGCGATGTCTGTCTCATTGAATTAATTAGCAAGCGACAAGTATTTAGAAATCGCTTCGAATGCTTTTGTTTTCATAGATTAATACAGGGTGCATTTTAATTTTTGCCTGTTTTTTATAAATGAAAACGCACTTGAGACTGAGCTCATTCTGTACGAGCCATGGTACTTATGTATTTGTATGGGCGGAAAATATTTTGATAACTATATTACTATACCCTTTATCCAAAATCATCAGGTTATAAGTAATGATGCACAACCGTTGTAATTTGAACAAGAAAATAAAATGTCGTTGCCTCTAAGAAGAACAATTGTGTAGATAAATGCCTGGGCAGTGAGCTGAACATTTTAAATGATATACTACCCTTACTCATGCAAGAATTGAACAATTAACCTGACGAGACCCTGCAGTTAGTCAGCTTAATGTTTCTCCATTTAGGTACTCAATACAGCAATGCTCAATGCTGGTACTCTTACAAGACAAAGATAAAAAATAAATGTTCCTGATAAAAAAATCATCATCGTCTTCCTGCCCTTATCCCATTTTACTTCGGCGCAACACGTCTTTTTCCTGATAAAAAATACAATCTGATAAATTGTATCACCCTTTGACTCATCAAACATTATCTAATACGAACGAAATATATTTTTAGAACTAAACATTATAATAATATCAAGGTTTTATAAACACGTGCCCAGACTGGCCACATTCGATATGACCTCCTTCGGGTCAAAGCTGTCGTTATATCGTCAAAATACTAGCTTTCCAATCGTGTAACCAAACAGCATTTAGTGTGTACCTATCTACTTAATTACACTTGGTATTGGACCAGTTTTGAAATGTCACAGAAATGAGCATATTGTTTAATATGTGTGAAATAATTAGGTATAAGTCTGTCTGCAATTTGACCTTCGCCAAGACTCAAGGACAAGAGCGGTTCCATCAATATTTTGATGGAAACTCGGGTTTTACATAGAATAACAAATTAATTTATCTGTTATTTAGTTATTTTTATTAGTTGTACCTACCACGGCTACCAAATATTTTAAAGGTAGTATCCGCTTACTCATTTGATTTTTTTATTTAATACATTCCTGAACTTTTCTTGTTTCTAATGTAGGTACTTAATCTGAAAGATTTCTTTTTACAAAAATATGAAACTGACTTTATAACTTTGGAACATTTTTTTAGTTCCTTGAAATTCTTCAAGATCCCATGACTCAATTGGAAAGAGAAGATTATTCTCCAAATCGGTTGGCAAACAACGAAGTTATGCGCGAAGGGACAAAAAAATGCACTCATCCTAATTAGGAATCTCCTCGTTTTTTAGAAGTCTTTTAAAAAGTTATAGTAATCTAGGTATTCGTTCGTAGCGACTCATGATCTATTAAACCTTAATTCAAATCAGTGAAATAACTAATTTTGAAGACGTCTAATGGTTTTCAGGGATTAGGTATTGACAATGAAAGTCTATCAAAAAATTAAATTGTTACTGAATTGATTTAGAACATAATGTTGATGAAGAATGATGTTGAAGTTAGAGTTTCATGAAAAAAATTATGTGGCTTTTACTAAAATATAACCGTTCCCCTCATTAAATGTTAATAATAGTTAAAGACCTGTTTGGATACAAAATGTACCGCTACCTATTGGTCGTCAAACGAAACAAGATACAGAGTAGTGTAACTACTCACCGACAGATGGCACTATCAAGAACGTTTATTTAAACCATCGTCGTCGACTATGGCTTTTGAGTATGTAACAGTAAACAAAATAGAAAATTATATAAATTGTGTAAGATTTTCTTCGTGAAGTTTTATATTTTGTTAAAGGCAAGTGAACACACCTTCTGTACAAAATACGTAGATATGAAAGACGAAATCGTACGTATTTCTCATGAAAAGAAGTAAAATAGGTATAGTTATATTATGAATGCACCTTGCTCATCTTTCTTTAAAACTTCTTTGTATGTAATGTGTAAATGTACAAGTTAAGGTCCGAACAAAGAATACAAAGCGAAATGTCAACAAGTCAGAGGGATTATTCCACATCAGTGCATTTGTAAATAAAAACACTTTTCTATCGTGGGAATAGGATTGGAGTTAAATTCATAATAGAAATGTCAAGTGTCTCTCAAAGGTGTCGAAAAGTTACGGTCCAATGATTTTAATAAGAAAAGTAAATTGTTATATTAAGAACTAAATGAAACAAGCAGATGGAAGGTTTGCAGGATCTGAATTTTTTGCTATTGAAAGCCAAATTTGTTGGAAATGTTTGGCATATGAATATTTTGAACGTTTTATTTAAATAGTGTATTTTTTTTAATCTTAAGCAAAAAATAACTTATTATTACCTAGTAATTAACTACTTTAAAAATTATCTAGCGCGTAGATTATTGAGGTACATATCCACAGTATCTACTTCTGGATTGCCGGTTTGGATACCTTGATATATTTTTGTAGAAAATTTAAAACTTGCAGAAATGTAAGAAAATCAAAAGTTACAATAACTACCAATTTTCTAGATTTTTCCACTACTCCCCACTAGATGGCGTTGCCAAGCACACAGTGCGTTTACCGGCAATATTTTTTAACTTATTTGACAACACGCCTAAGTCGAACATAAAAAAATATTTGAAATAGTTTTTTAATGTGTGCGAACAAAAAGACTTGTTGAAACAACACTCGTAGCTTGGAATGACTCAGCCAAGACTGACGGACGGACAGCAAAGCAAGGGAGAGTGTAACCTAATATTGCCACAGATTGGGATGCTGTTTTCAAAACTGTTTTGTCTTGTTATTTTAATATGGTTCGTGTTACTTCACAAACATGTTCACATATCGAATGTATCCGATACTCTTGTTACTTGTAAAGTAGCTGTGGGGTGCCCGAATGTGTTTTTTACTTCGGTAATTGGGAGAAAGGTCATTTGCCGCTGAAATTAGAATCACACAGTCGCTGTAACACAGGTGGTGTTGGTGGTTATTGGCAAGGTAAGATACGGGTTTTAAAAGTTGTAGGAGTCTAATGTAGAGGCATTTACTTTGTACGGACAAAATAACGAAATCACTTAACGTTTTCTAACTATGTGAGTCTATGTGACTGGTACTTAGGAAGAAGGGGAACAGAAGACTTCCGTATGGATATTCGTTTCTGGCAAGCATAAGCGAGTTTATCAAGGCGCGGAATGGTTTACGTTTGATCTGATTCACATGATTTATTTTGATGGCTTTACTTTTAAAACAATTGCATCAGTCGTTACTGTCTGATACTTAGCCCTTGGTGGAGCAGGTTAACAGTCATTAGGACTTAAACGCTGGAGGAATGATGACACTCGATGAAATCAATATCTTAGATCTAAGTACCGCAGTAATGTTCAATGATGGGCATAAACACTCGCTATTATAGAGCGGTGAATAGCCAACCACAGACAATGAGCGATAGGTAACTGAACACCGCACCGGCGCGGGCGCAGGCGGCAGCTCTCAAAGACTAGGAACCTTATTCTATGTTTTTTCTCAGAGCTTGGAAACCGAATGATTGAGAGATGATTGTTCTCTCATTAAGACATCATGGCTGTCTAGTTGTGACAGACGTGACAACCTTCGAAGGAATTTATATTTTTTTCTAATGAGGCTGGCCATAACCCATGGTATTGCAATTTGCCAATAGTATTAGTAGAGTAGGAAGTTCAAACTCAAATTCTTAATTATGGCTAAGCTAGGTACGTTCCGCATCGACGTCTAGTTAAGATCATACTGAAATAACTGCAATTGCATACAGGTGGATAGTTTGATTGAAGTCATGCGGTTGAACCTTTATCTATTTATAGCGCTAAATGTAATTATTTGCAGAACCCAACAATATGTAACTGTAGTTATATCAAATCCATCCATTATAGTAACGTAAAGCAAAGAACAAGGGTGTTCCTGTATCGTCACATGTCACACGCGGATGACTCGCAAAGTAAACAAAAGAGCCATCATAGTGTTTGTGAACAACACGGCGCGGGGAAAGGGTTGGCGGCGAGCGCAAGGCGCGGGGCGTGGCCGGCGGCGGCGCGTTTGATGCGACGCGAACCCCCGCCCACCCCTCGCCCCCCCCCCCCACCGCGCCGGCTCGGAAACGCATCGTGTTACCACTTCCTCCACACACCACTCTCTGTATGGCTTAAACCTTAAACTTAAGCCTTATGAACGTCAGCTCCAATTATACGAGGAATTAAGGAATGCCTTTATGCTCATGTAAGGCTGAATCAAATGGCGTCTGTTTGCCTTTCAAAGGAGGGTCGTTGGTATAAATATTTCATTGAAAGCAGAATACTTTGTTGGCCATCACCGTTGCGGTTCATGTGATTGTTTAAACAAGCACAGGTAGGGTTAAATAACCAATTTAAGCGAGAAATATGAGATCTTTCTTCGAAATGTTTAGTTTTACGTGATTTGATGGACAATCTCTAGTGTCTGGCAGTAGACACAAAACTTTATCGCACTGTACGCATCGTTAAAGTACTGCTCATACAGTGGTGATGTTACTTCCAGCTACTGTGACCAGGAGAACTCTACAGTGTCCAATTTACTCCGATTTCTTTGCGGAGTTCAAATAACATTACTGCCCTACAATGAACATTTCCTTTTCATTGAGCCGGGGTAAAGAAGTTGCTAAGTAAGTAAATGTATCTAAATTAACTTGTTATTTTGGCCGAGTCGAGCTGGTACAAGTCAGCCTTATAAGGATAGATTGATTGCAAACATTTGTGTTAAGTGAGAAAACTTAAAATATTCTTTAACATAGGAACGTGCTATGAGTATTGCTGCTCTATAAAGGAACCCTTAAATTGTTTACCGGTGGTATCATGCCTTTCCTTGTCTTGATATTCCTAAGTAAAGAAATCAATTCTTTTAGAATTAATGAAGAGTGAAGCTCTTAAGCCTGTCTCCCCACTGAGAATTGTTTTTATAATAACTTACATGTCATCAGTTCACTTGTGGAGTTCGATGTAATTACGTTTATTAAAGCCCCGCTACAAATGACACCAATATAATTTTAAATTTTCGCATCAACATAACAATTTTAATAATTTTTAAATGTCGTAGCCTGTTTAAAAATAAACACATTTACACGGGTGACATGTAATATGCGCGCGCGCAGCTACATG
Source organism: Chrysodeixis includens (assembly GCA_941860345.1). Classification (NCBI taxonomy): domain Eukaryota; kingdom Metazoa; phylum Arthropoda; class Insecta; order Lepidoptera; family Noctuidae; genus Chrysodeixis; species Chrysodeixis includens. The sequence continues at coordinate 11,490,335 of OW796096.1, forward strand.
TGCGTATTATTTATTCGTTTTGCAATCATCTCGGCTCAGCACGGTGCCTGCAACGACCGCAAAGCCTTCGACCGGTAACATACAGTAAACAGCATCTTATCTTTATTGGCATAAGGTTGAAAATCGTTAACTTTTTATCTTAATACTGACGTCAAAGGTTTTGCTGTGATACTTTGAGTTCTATTTCCTGTATAAAGGGTTGGTTTTCGTTTGTGGCTGGTGTAGTGAGGAAGCAAGGGTGCGTAGCGTCTCTCGTCTAAATAAATTGTCCCCGCTATATCTGTGCGCGTATATCACGCTGCATTTACACCTCGGAAGGGTGAGCGGATACTTGCGCACAGCTTTATTTGATTTGATATGTGAAGCGGATGTGAGGGCAGGAGAGGGTTGACTGCATCCGGCAGTGGAGGGTTTAAACGATTGTGGTCGTTGCTGTAAATGTAATGGCTACTGATTAAGGTCGGATTGTGTTAATTGTTTGGCGTCAATGGGATAAACCCTAATGTTCATTGCACACAATCAACATTCAATCAATATAAATAGCTGATTAAATTATGATAGTGCCCCACGTCCACATGTTACACTGTGGCAAAATTAATGGAGAATATTTGGAAGGAAATCAAGAGCCAGTGTTTATTATAAAATGTGTTCTATTCTATCAATAAACAACATCACACCAAGTAGGATAGTCCGGAACACGAGCGGAATGCTTCTGTCCCCATATACGACCAACTTTACCTCATAAGCGGCGAATCAAAAGAGATTACCGGAGCTATAAATATGGCTCCGGAGATTATTATAATTTGTATTATAACATTAAAATAATATCGTTCGCTGCGACGGCCACATAATAGATTTATTTCGGACCATACATCAACAATGTTGAAAACTCGCGACCCGCCGTCACCTCACTGTGATGACTTCATTACCACGCTTAATTGGAAATTATTCTTTTAAATACCGCTTATATATATATATATTGTTAGAGGAAAAATACGGCAGCCTATAAAAGGAGAGGCCGTGTTAGAGGAAAAATACGGCAGCCTATAAAAGGAGGGCGCTTGACAGTGCTCGCTCTATTATTTTTCATCGGTCGTCAAGAAGCTCTGTCCGAATTTCGAATCTCTGTCATTTCTGTCAATCATTTTATTTTTCAAATATTAAAATTGTTTGGTTGTTTGGTATTTAATTTCAATTTGTAACATCAGAAGTGGGATTCGAAGGCTGAAAAGCCGTTGAACGCCCTATATTTCTGGTCTTGCAAAGGGAAATTTTGTAATTTGTAGCTAATCTTTAACGTTGCCTGGTTATTTAATATTCGGGTGGAGTTTTTCGTACGCACGATGCCTGCCAACAACGATCGCAGCAAACGAAAGCGCTGTGGACGCACCCCTTCGCCCAACCCGATGGAAGAGATCTTGAGGACCAGCCCCGTGCGTCTGTGGAGACGCAAGCCATCGCAACGACCAGTGCCGGCGTCAGCCATGACGTCGTTGCACAATTGCCCACGACATCACCGACATCCGAGCTTGGGGCGCCTACACCGCTGCGCGAGCCCGTGGCGAGGACGCCGACGCCGACCCTGAACACCAGCAACATGGGTTCAACGCAGTCTTAAGACGTGGTGACGAACGCTGCAGAGCGTCTTTTGACCGCTATCAACTGTGCTCAGGTCAGATCCAACCGATATTTTGTCTCTGATTTTGATCCGAGTGTTCATGATTTCGACACGTGGTGTGATGAAGTTGAAAAAAAGATGGTCAGGTTAGGTCGAGTAGTTATAAGATTGATGCATTAGTTAAATCACCTCAACCCAGTAATGTCAAACAGGTCCGCCAATTTCTTGGTCTTGTGGAAGGGTGAATGGACACCCGTTACTTGTGCTGCTTTTTTCGAAGGTGTTTGTACAATTTGCTTTATGGTTGTTTTGCTAAGCTTATGTACTTGTACACGGGATTATGTACCAATCAAGCCATGTGGGCTTATTGATCTTAACGATGCTAAGTGTCTTGAGTGTATTGTGTGGAACAGACCCATGTAAATCCTGTGCGCCGTGGTATTGGGGTGACCCTGACACTGGTGGTATCTGGGGTGAGTCGTGGCGCAACCGACAACAGACCTGTGTAAATCCAGCCGTCAATAGGTATCTGGGGTGACCTACAAGAGACTGATGTAAATCCTGTTTGCGCACGAGAGTATGTGCGGGGTATTCGGTTGCGTGGGAACAGACCTGTGTAAATCCTATGAAGTGAAACGCTAGCGTGTAGCGCTTGTCATTTTGACTTGTATGTTGGTACATGATTTAGATGCTCTTATGCACTATATGAGTTAAAACCACTGTTTACAATGTAAATGAGCTTGTTTCTTAGACTGTGTGTTTCTCGCAGTGTTCTCACAGAAACCGATTATGATGGCGTCGAGTAACCGTTGGACGCCGAGGGTGTTGCTGGACCATCCTCGAGTTCCTGCTGAGGGCTTCGAGCACGCAGCCCCGTCAGGAGAGGCCGTGTTAGAGGAAAAATACGGCAGCCTATAAAAGGAGGGCGCTTGACAGTGCTCGCTCTATTATTTTTCATCGGTCGTCAAGAAGCTCTGTCCGAATTTCGAATATCTGTCATTTCTGTCAATCATTTTATTTTTCAAATATTAAAATTGTTTGGTTGTTTGGTATTTAATTTCAATTTGTAACAATATATATATATTTATAGTTCAAGAAAACACGGAAATGTAACAAGTTATTGCCGTTACAGGAAACAGATTTTATCGTCAGTTTCTCTTTGTGTACGAATAGTTTTAACGAACAAACCATTAAATAGTTAGTAATTAAAACACTGATCAATGACCGTTCGATAGATGATAAATTAAATTAGTCCTATTTTGGTAATAAAAATACAGAAAAAACTGCTCGTATTTGACTTCCATTTTTGGACAAAAAACGTGTTTTTCAATTCACTGATTACGTCGAAACGTCACAATTGGCGCGCTTTTGTTGCCCGCGCGCGCCATGTTCGGACGCGTTCAGCACGGCGCACAATGGGCGCGTTCGCTTCACGCTGCGTGCCTGTAAGCGTAGCCTCGCTGCCTGCAGTGGGTGGTTTATTGTTTTATGAGCAGCATTACACGCTTCTTCCCGCTTTGTCCTGAGTTTTACGAGGGACAATGACGGGACAAATCGTAGGAATTCAACTCTGTTGTCAGATCGCTTGATAGAGTGCCGTAATCTTTCTTCCTGTCACATATTTGTGTGTCTTTGTTTGTTGCACACGTGATTGCCATATCACTAATAAACCATTGTCTCGTTTAACAAGTTAAAAAGTAGAAAACCTCTTTAACTGGATTCAGATGGGACAATTTGAGAGAAACTTCGAACGAGAACATTCAACGTGATTGTATTTCTTGCTCTCGTGAACAGCTATACTGACGCTCATCTTTAAATAACAATGTGATCTAATTCACGATCCTAAACATAATTATAATGACGATCGTTTTCTTTAGCATTAATCAAACAGTTCTGTCGTTGCCAACATAATGATGAAATGTTGAAATTAAAAAAATATAATTTAACAGTAATGAACGGATTATGCAAATGGAGCCATTCAACATATGAGATACTAATAAATCACGAAGGTTTAATTCAAGTTTTGGATATTAAATAACATTAATAGATAATCAACAGTTTTTTCTCGCTGATTGAGACGTTAAAAATGACATACAGCCTAAATATAATTAATGAAATGGGTATCCGTTTTCAAAATATTAACAAGTTTTTGGTGCGTGGGAGTGACAAATTGTCGCCGGCTGTAGGTGTCGTAATTCGTAATATTGTATCAATACATACCGATTGATTGTCGTTGAGCAATGTTTACGACAGCCTCAAGTTATTGGTGACAGATAGTTTATCGGGAATATGGAATGTCACTGACATTTACATACTGATTGTCACGAGTAATAGTTCAATAATTTTTTCAGTAACGCACGTCGTAGTATAACTTTTATAGAAAAATGATGTGATGATCTATGTGGGTGTCTACCTCATTTGAGAGCTAAGTTGTTGAAAAAAAATAATCATTACTTAGCACATAGTGAGTAATAATTTAATCGATACCATACATATATAAGTCCCTTCCACTAGTCTCTTTACATCATTATTTGTCACATAAAAGACAAATATCGTTGAGTCACAAATTAAAATTAAATCCTCGCTTTATTATGTCAACAAATAATGATATTCTATTTTGAAACAACAACAGTTGTTGCGTAGTGACATAAATTACTGCGTTTTTTTCCCTGTTTGGTCGCCTGTTTCCCTGAATTTGTCGACAATCGCTGCGTTTCGTCGCAGGACGCAGGCATTGTCTTTGTCACCCGCTGGCCGCGGCATTGTGCTGCGTTTGTTTAAGTAGTGCTGCGAGTGATCCATCACTCCTCGTGGGTGCTACTGCGCGGTTACTGGGGCCTGGCCTTGGCTGAGCTGGCCTGTGCCGTTATTTGTACAGGTTTGACATAAGGGATGTTTGAATCTGACGCAGATTTACAAAATACACGTTTATTTCGAATTTTCATTTAAAATATAACCGCTAATTAATGAAACAGAGAACAGATTTTAGTTATTCAGAAATTTGTTAGATTCTCCAATAAAAAAAAATAGTTTCCATAAAAATATTAAACGAATAAGAAAAGCTCTAACTGGACGACTTGAAAAAACCTCTACATATGAAACACTAAGGAGCTTTTTTCGAAATCATGTAAAAAGCTTTTGTATCGCATTAATTTGAAAATATCTACTCAACACAAATGAACATTACTTTAAGACGTCACCCTGTAGATATCTCACGTCATTATATGTTTCCAATTGTGTGCCGTGGTCGCATTGTCCGCACAGTGGCCCTCAAAGGCACCCTAATGCTTGTTTATCATTGTTTAGCACTAGAACAATGTGCCAACTGTATGGCCAAACAGGCTGAATAGCCAATGCCTTTGCGCGTTCCACGAACGAAAGTTGACGGATTGATTTTTGACGTTTGTCAGATTGGAGGGAATTGATTGTCAATAATGATTGAATGGATTGGAGGAGTTAACTGTAAAATTGAAATAAGACCTACATTTCATGATTTAAATAATATTTTTTTAAGTTACTTCGTCGATCTAATTGTAAAAGGTTTTGAACGGAAACAAGGTCTAAAAAAAAGTACCTACCACAAGTTAAGTAGGGGAACTAGGGGCATGATGGGGACGCTAAGGGAAAACTACAAAAATACACATATCTAATTAATACAATGTTTTCATTTATTTATGGCACATTAGTTACTTAATCAACTACAAATTGGCATATTCTTTGGACGGACATGTCATCACAATTTTTCATTATTAATTATTTTTTAATAACACATAAAAAAACCATCTTACCCCACGTACGGGGTAAGATGGTTTACGACAAATGCGGCAAGATGGGTCTAGGGTACTATGGTCTAAGGCCGCCTTCCTGTATTCTGACTTTTTTGTCATAACTTTATCTATTAAGACTTTTTGTCTTTTTCTTGTAGTTTCTAACCATTTTTATCTGAAAAAGAAAAATGTAATGAGGTCAATATTTTAGGGTGTGATGATGAATTTCTTTTTGTGAATCAATCTAGCTGTAAACTGAAAAACAAAACACAACCTAGTAATGTTTAAGTAATAACTTGTTTGAAAATCGATGGGCCATGATGAATCTCATTATGCCCCGTAGGACCTACACCATCTTGCCCCTGTCACTATTTTTTTAAATATTTAAATTTTTAAAATAAGTGCTTGGGACTAGAATGATTTTGGATGTGCCTATCAACAGCAAGTAAAATGTAAAAACAAAGTGCATAAACACAATGAGTTCAACTGTTTTTCTTACCTTTTTCTGATGTCGTTTACGTGCACATAATATTATATTAATTAGATTATTAGATGCACTGTAGCAGTAATTCGTTTATAAACGAAGAACGCACGCACTCTCACCGACTGTTATGGCCGTACTGAGTATTGTTCGTTAGCAGCTTCTGATTGGCTAATGCGCCGTGTCATAGGAACGTTGGGATTTTCGTATGAGTGCGTGACACCGTCTTACCTCATGGCCCCATCATGCCCCTAGTTCCCTTAAGTTTAAGTTTCCGTTTTGGCACCGCAATCTATGGGGTTTAATAAACTGTTTATGTTGCGCCACGAATCAAGAACAGTCCGGAATCAACTTTATTTACACGAAACACAAAGTTTTGTCCTCGCCCTGATTTATGGCGACCGTAAACCTACAGTTTTACGGTTACTTTTTATGATTTTAGTTTAATTCTATGTTTCTCAACGTAAAATGTTGATGACGTGAGAAGATTCTAGAAAAAAATGTCGATAGATTAAACGATTCTTAAGGTAGGCTGTGTCAAAAACAAATTCGTTTATGTTACGATAAATAAAAAAGAGTAATATTACAATTGACAATAAGGGAGCTTTCCCTATTTCTGGAGCAAGTAAAACATATTTGTTTTTTTCTATTAAAAGGTTTTCAGAGGATAGACTCCTCAGGACTAAACACGGTTTAGTATGTTGTACGAATCAATAAAATAATAATAATTGACGGATACATTCCTGTACTTTGCTTCATTTACATTCGTCTCTGCAAGTCTTTAAAAGAACGTGCCCCATCTCAAAACAAGACAAATAAAATATTGTTAACATTTCACCAACAAATCTCCCGTAGATTTTGAATGCGAACAAAAAATTGTAAATCAAAGCAACAAATCATTAAAACAATGCGTTTTTACTTCACAACCAAAACAAATTAGGAAGACATTGTGAGGAGGGCGCATTGTGCGGAGGTGACCATTCAGGGGCTCGGGGCACCGCGGGGCCCTGCCTGATATACGGCAGTCGTAAATGACACAAATACTGACAAATACACACTTTAATGGTGTTTGCTAGGACTTTTTTTTTGATAATTTCAAGTCTGTTGTATTTGCAGTTTATGTTTGCTAGAGAAAACAAGGCAAAATATGCACATAAGATGAAAAATGGCGTGTTTTTGATGCAAATAGAGTACTACGTTTAGTAGAGCATATTTCCGAGCCCATTGCTTCATGGAGATTTTCTAGTAATTAATAACAAGCAACCAGTTCTAGAGCAGCTAAACACAGTTATTGCATCAGGGAATTAATTTGCCGATTTGCTACTAACACCGATAATTACAATTACTACCCAAGTTTCATAACGAAAACACTCAACTGAATGAAATGATAATGATAATTTATGAAAGTAATCACATAGCTATAACAAAAACAATATTAATTTCACTCGCAATAAAATACCAAAACAAACTAACGTTTACATTGTAGACTGTGGTCCTTATATTGAAACAATGGGGGAGTTGAAGGTTTTTTCTGGTATCACCGAGTGGTCTAGCTCTCCACAGACTGTAGGCAATAAACCTTCTTTGTACACGGACTCAGGAACAATGCACCAATGTTCGTTACAAATTGTAATGTAAACAATTGTAAAATATAATTTATTGGTGTGCCTCACGAGATATTTATGACACAGTAAAAGAGTTGAATGAAATAAGTGTTGGTAAATATTTTGGGAATTAATGTTCGTGCTTAAACGCTATTTCTGAGTGACGTGCTTTCTCGAGCGCTTTCGTGCTTCGACAGAGTTTTTTTTCGTGTTAATATTAATTCTGCCTAAGGCTGGCTGTGAGCTAGGTATTTTTAGGACTCATAAGTTTTTTTTAACTCGATCTATATTTAATGCAAACTAAAAGTTATTTTCAAGTTCAAGGTATATCTGTTACAGAAAAAGAGGCGAATAGAGATTTAAGAGGTGAATAAAAAAATAATATACAAGTTGCTTTCAGGGTATCGCATAAGTTTATTTACATGAATTTTCGTCTACTTGTATTTTATCACACACTTAAGAATCTTGAAATAATAATTTTGTCTTGTAAAATTTGCAAAAATTAAGAAAAACTGTGTTTCTATTCACCCTGAAAATTTCTCTATTCATCCTGTTTTACGGTACTCATGATAACGTAATTTGGTGCATAAACAAACAAGCGGAATTAATATCGAATAATACCTACTATTCATAAAACTATTTCTCCCGTTAATCCTAATTTTTAATCTGGATAAACCTAGAAGACTCCTAATTTCAACAACTTATTTAGAAACAGATAAGTCACACAGCTTACAGAAACTTAAAAGCTTAGAAATACTTTACATTGGAACTTAAGACGTTACATTAATACGTCTCTAATATAATCCTATTTAACTAAATGTGATACTGTTATAAATCTTATGAAAATAATAAGCTAGCTTTCGCGGTAAAGTCTGCTTATATCCTTTTCTGGAGTTTAAACTATCTTCTCTAATAATATATTAATTGGTTAATCTGCATAAACTTATCAGATAGATGCACAGGGATTCTGTCGCATTTATGATGATGATTAAGTTTGTAAGGGTGAATCGTATTGTGTAACGATTTAGATACAATTTCGTTAATATGAAGATAGCACCGTTGTTTTTGATGATCCGGATAGATATCCACACAGATTCATTCGCCCTGGGGCAGGCGAAGAGGTATTTTACCGGCTAAAACCACCGGAGTATCTACTTCTCCATTCCCTAATGTCGGGGGTCATGGGAAAAGTTATCGCAAACCACGGTAAAATGTATTATATTATAACACCTAAGATAACACAAGATGCATTTCCAATCTGTAATATGTTAGGATCGTGAACTACGCGAGTGAAGCCGCGGGGCGCAGCTAGTTATAATAAAGCAATCCACCGGCCGGTACAGTTTACGCGGCGACGCTTATAAATCAATAACCGATGCAAGAGTTATATCCGTTAACCGCCTAATGATGTCCGGGTAAATAATTACCGACATCTCAATTTGTTGGCCAGGGCTGCCACGTACCCAAACTAAAATAACATCTATTTACCTGTACTTCGAAAAATATACTAATGTGAAATGAATTTGAGTAGTGATTTCGTTATTCAAAGATTGCCAAACGCCTTGCTTATTTACATTTATAGTTCAAATGTCCACAAAAACAATCTTACACTTGATTCTGATAACGATTTTTTAACTAGTCATTGCAAGGAAAAAAGAAACTTAAAAAGCTTCTCACATTTTATTCACAGCCCGTTTGTTTATTTCAGATGATTTTCCTGTACCACTTAATTCAGATTTGATAACTACGAGTGTGTTTTATTCATGTCATTTCGTCTAAAAGTTGTTAGTATTATTTAAATTTGAAGGTGAATGTCATAAACATGATTTGATGACTAAAACAAAGTTTGGCTGAATAAACAACACATAAATCGTGTTTAGAAATCTGAATGTGGATTTATTCGCTTTAAATTATTTACTCAAGTGTTCATTATGTTTTATTACTTTGACTTTTGAATAAACAGTTTTATGGTTTCGTAGAATTTCATCGACTTGTTATTTTCCGATTTTTCCTTTTCAGCGCAGCCCTAGTGTAAGTAGGTATGTGCTCATGCTGCGCGCGCGCCTAATCACGATCTATTGCCGAGACGGATCGGAACTTTTCGGCTCGCTTCGACAACATAAATCACAGCCGTACGCGAATGTAATGATCGGCTTAAATAAAAAAATGGTAACACAATATTTATGAGTACAGATAGAATTAGGGACACTATTATCATTTATATCCCGTGTCATGTTTATGGTATCATTTTGTGATAATTGCTTGTATTTTTATAAAGTATTTCTTAATGGTGTTTCGTTTTTAAACGAATGACCGTTGCATATAAACTTTTTAATAGAGCTTGTGTTTAACCTTCTTTTGTCCGTTGAAAGTTTTTGGCGTTGATGCCATTGACAAATTAATTTATTTACGCTAGTAAACAAAGAAGAATGCGGCGATGAATTTATGAACAGTTTACGTTGATACTTAATGTGTTTGGTTCCTGAGCCCTGAACACATAGCCTGGGGTCGGGCTACTGTGAGTACCTCAGTTTATGGAGTGACCCACGTCTGCGCTGGCACCTGTTGACGTCTCCCGCGGCCCCGTGAGGGCTTCTCGCGATAATTGATGAGCGCGGCCTGCGGGACCCCCGCCGGCACACGAGGGTCACGCTCGTGCGCAGGCGCAAGTCACGGACACTAGCGGGGAACTGGGAAACATCGGTAGTATCGACCGTTGAAATAAGAACAAGGATATCCAATTAAGTTGTTGCTTGTAACTTTTCTAATAGTCACACAATGTCTATAAAAGATTTTACCAATTAAATTAGTTAATGTCTTTACAACCTGTTAACGCGAATGTGGATTTTAACATTTATTTATTTAGTAAAAAGGTGTATAAATACCTGTTCCAACCTATCCACTTACAGCAGCAATACTTACTGACAAACATGGCATTAAAACGGGGTAATTAAATTTTACTTGATTAATGATTGAGCACAAGGAAACAAGCTTTTCACAATCTTTGAAGACTGCTTTAGGTACGAGTAGTACATAATATACTAAATCGCTGTAACTGGTTTATTAGATAGGTACTGTAGAGTAACGTTTACGATCACATAAAGTTTTTGTTCATTTCTCGTTCTCCGCTCGTGGTGTGCACCCCACACTATAGCCTTATACCGCGGGCGCGTCTCCGCTTGCCAAAATAAAACATTAATATTATAACATTCTAATACGCTGGCTACACCTGCCTTAAACAAAAAATATATATAATTATAAAAGGAGGATAGATGAGTGTGTTGTGACCGCGGCGTTATCCGACTTAATTAACATTAGAACATTTTATTTATATTTTTATATCTTCAATAAGGACACGGGACGTTATTTATGTTTTAATTGTTGATGTTCTCGCAAATATTTTACACACGGGTTTTATAAGTATTTTATGGATGTTGTTTTTAAAGGAGATCACATCTTTCCTCTGTCACTTGGGTTTTGAGAATATGTGAATGATTAATCAATTAACTGATGTTTTTATTTCTTACTAACTATAATAAAATGGAAGAATAAATGTTAATCGTAATAAACTAGTCTATAAGTGGGAAAATGTTTGTTAAAACCAGCTTCACATGGAGAACAAAATGCTTATAAAAATGTACATTTTCTACACGTTTTGTATTTCAAGAATGTTAACAAGTTAATGAGTTTTACATTGTTAATGTAATTATTTTATGGCTGTATGCATTACACACGGTACTTAGTACTGCAGGGAGTAGGCACAGGCGCCAGTTAACATGTTACAATGTGTTCGTGTCTGTTCCCGTAAAACTGTCATTAAAATATAGTTTTTACAAGCTGTTAACTGCTGACGTCAGATCCGGGGAGTTTTATTGTTATTGGGTAAACAACGCCGGGGCCCCGGGTAGCGGGATACGGCCACACTTTACGATAATAGCTTAATCAACCCGTTTTGCCAATATTTTATTAAAATTGATATTTATGGTCTTAAGGACCGACGCTGCGGTGTGGGGTTAGGGTTAAGGGTTTTATCATTTTATGTTTGTTTAAAAAATAACAGCTGATTGAATTTTTAATTGTTTTCTAGACAAGCACGTGGGTTTAGATAATTTATTCATCTCAGTATAATGCTTAGAGATGGGAACACTGGCCACGGTTTCACCAAATTCCTTGTTTAATATTAGTTTCCCAAAACTCATTTAATTATGTAGTTGTACCATATTAACATAGCTTTCCTATGATAAAACATGTACTCTTCCCGATTAGCATACATGCACCAAACACGCCAGGAAACATACGAACACAAAAAACAAACCAATTATCGTCATCTGAGCTAACGAGTACAATGTCTAATGACTTACAATGCCATTGTAAGAGGGGTCGCAGTGGAATTACCGGCACAAAAGACTCGCGCGCGCTCCACGGGGCGCCCGTTACCAGCACCAACCCAGGGCCCCACCAGCAACGCAAACCCAACCTTCTCACCATGGAAATACGGTACCTAACAAGTGAATGGTAAATGTATGTAATTTGTATGAAGTCTTTATTACGAAAATATACATTCGTTAACAATTGTAACGCGTTTGTTAGTGCTGCGATGTTATCGGGGTCATTTTTGTCCCGCTCGCCGCGCGGGGGTTAGAATTTGTTTCCGACCACGTCAACGGTGAAATTGTGTATTTATTTGTAATTTATATTCGTAAGACTTGGTTAGAGTGAGGCTTGTGATGGCTGTTTAGAAAGTACATAGTTACTTATTTGTTTGTATTTCCAAGACTTCATAACAGTACGACCAATAAGTGCTGTATTTCCTGGTTCTGAAATGCTTGATCATTCTACATTTTACAGGTCTTAGGCTGAGAAAGCAACTCACAAAAGCTCAGGCTGTGTTACTTAGTAAGTACTTAGCTTTAGGGAAAACATTTAAGTATTTGGGATAAACCACTAAAACTCCAGCTCGAAAAACCTAGAGTAAATTAGACAGAACCACAGGCCTTTAACATCTTCATCGTACATTGTAGCGCTGGTCACAGGCCATATATCATGCAGAAGGTTTAGTGCTTCGTTATCGTGCACATAATGTTTGACGCGTAATGCGGCGGAGTAGCGCACGAGGATGCTGCCTCGGTGTGGACGCAGCTTTACGGCGCCAGCGACATCGATAAATGTGGTGTTGGGTTTACTAGAGCGTGTGGTAAATCCGACACTACACGAATCAATAAAGTTTTCAATAGTTGTTGGAGGATATGGAAAAAGGTATATGAGGAAAATTCCAAATCTAAAGATTGAGTTCTTTAGCTCAAAAAAGTATAGATACTCTTAACAGCTGTAGGTTGTTTGAGGGTATCAAAAATAATAGGCTCTTATTATTATTATGAATGTATTGCACCTGTATGAGCTAAGCGGTGTGTCCTCCTAATTCTATCCAACATCATCGTGCAGCACGGAATCAGACCCGTGGCATCCCTATGCCATGGTAATCTCACCCCTGTGCCCCCGACATAAGGCCGGAGCCGCGTCACCTCTCCAGCCGTGGCTGTGCTCGTTCTGCTATAAACGTCAAAAATTAAAACCTTGTACTAAAACTACGGTGACAGTGTAAAATTAATGGCGCCCATAACATTTTTAATGGCAATGCACAAGTTTCCAAACGTTAAGTTCCCACTGTTTTCCAAAAGTTTATTTACACTAGAAAGCTTTGTTTGGTCAATTTTTTATTGTATTTTTAGAGTAATAAAAGATTTTTATTGTCGTTTATCTTCGGTTACTATCGCGTTATAAATTACAATTGCGATTTTAAGTTTATTTCAATTCTTAGATATCAGTTAGAAGTGTACGCGTCGTAAATCTGGGGAGCATTAGTTAATTATCATATTATATACGACTCTTGACGCGAAGGAAAATGCTGGAAACTTTATAATCCAAGTTTTACTGCGTATCAAACATCATTAACTTTATAATGGTTTATCAAGTTTAAGTAGCTTTTTAAGACATATAAAGGGATTTATACACGTATTATCTCACCTGTGAAACTCTATTCTTATCGAAACTCTATGGGTTTAAGGAGCTCTTACTTTTCACATGAGAAACATTTAGGTAATCACTATTTTGAAAAAATGAGGAAGAGGAAATGCGACTGATTAGTTTCTCAAGGTTTCTTGGAATTAATTTGTCCGACCTCTCTGATTAGATATTATTGTGAGTCACTTGAAATACGAGGAAATTCTGTCGGATTACTGAGAATGGATGTACTGATGAATCAATATTACAGACGGAAGATTTGACTGTCTTACTACAGTACGATATAAAAATAATAACAGAGTTGTCTTGCCGAATCGTATTTTCATCTGAACTTAAGAAGTAAGGTTTTGTTGACGTAGATAGAATGCGATGTAGTCAGATCATTGGATCAACACGTTCTTCTACTAAAGCTTCTTACAAGTTACCCCACAACGTCAGGCCATCAGCTTTTTGCTTCACACGAACCTTAGATAGGAAGTAGGTACCTTTGTATGCAGGTGATAATGACGATCAAGTCAGAGGCAGCCACGACCGCGGTGAGGTATGCCACCAAACAATCCCGTGATATCTCCACAACATAAACCTAATTGTTTTAGAAGCTGCCCAGCCATCCAGAATGGATACATAACATTATTTTACGACCAATAAAAACTTTATACCTCCTATATTTGTGTTATCTAGGAGTAATTTTAATTACGGCCCACCGTGCGTTTTATATGCGTTTTATTACTATATAGGGTTTTTGTCACCACATCTATGGTTACTGGTGTCTCCTTAGCTCATTATTTAGCATTACTGATAGCGCTAGATTGTTCCAAGGCTCCAACCTACAGCTCTGCTGACTTCTTCAATGGTTACATATTACGCATTGCCCATTGCATATTAGTCACATCTCGTGACTGCTGATTGAGTGCTGTTTTCGATAATGCTGTGGCATAGTTCGGTACTTTTCAGTGAAACAGCCACTCGGTGTTTGATTTTATTACCGTTTTTATGTTATTTTTAGTGGGAGGGTCTTAATAGGAGGAGGAAAACTTAAAACAAATCCAACGTATCATGTTGCTATTCGTTGGCTGAGTGTTAGCAATCAACGGCAAACCAGTTATTTTTGTTTCCTATTCTAAGAATTGATGATCAAAATTGTTTATTTTTAATTTCTGCTTAATTATCATGATATCATCTGGCCAACGTGACAAATACCAAATAATTAACCAATCCACGTCGAGATCACGCGAGCGTCGCAGCTGGCCGGCGCGTGCGCAGCCACTTCCTCTGATCTTTGACTCGGACAATTGCACACATCTGCCTTCGCTCCCTCTGTGATATAAGATCTTTAAATTGGACCGATATCTCCCCTCGGCCGGCGACGCGAGAGCGGGCGGGAGGAGGGGGGAGGGGGAGCTCCACGTAGCCTGGCCTGGATTCGCCAGCAATGCCTAGATAATGCTGCGGTTCGATACGGTTTCTGTATTGTTGTAACTCAGCACAATAGAGTCCAAACTCGAATGTTGGAACCGCAGAGTAATTGTAAGGAAGCATGTTACTCAATCCTTTATTGTCATAAGGATATGAATTGAAGTGGTTCGCGATCAACTAGGTGTTTCCGCCTCAGCTGTTTATAAAGTGTATTAACACAACATACTGTTTGGACACCTACTTGAAGTGAGCAAACTTTTTGCTGTACAAACTCTGTACGAAATCTGTCTAAAAGTGACAACGTAAAATGGCTACATAAAAATGGAAAAGTCAAAACAATTCATCCGATATGACCCAAAAGCAAGTCAAGTTCGGTAGGAGCAAACGATGGCGGAAAGTGATACAGGTGGTCGAAGACTACGAGCGATCCACCGAGCCCAGACGAGTACTGCTGAGCTGTGACGATGTGGAGAGAATGGCCATCGAGAGCTCCCGGGCGAGGCTCATCAGTCACTTAGTTAGCAAGTCCAATGACCACTCCGTAGTCTTTAAGAGTGGTGGAGAGAGTGAGTTCACCTCGTATAGCCACGAACCTATGACCTATCCCACCAGTCATCCTACCAGCCATCCTACCAGCTATGACGACCCCCCGCACTCGCCCTCGCCGTACGCCAATCGAGTGCCAGTGCAGGAGCAAGTGTTATCCGCTTACCCTTCGATCGTGGAGCAGCCGTGGTGCCCTTATGCTCCTTCCTCAACTGTTTCTGAAATAGATTTAGTTGTCGGACACGACTACATATGTAAATGTGGCAAATGTACAACGAGGAACTGCCCAGCTAGGAGTGCGTCCAAAGGAAGAATTCTCAAGGATAACATCATGACTTTTTGCGATCGGTACACAATGACACAGAAGGTGAATGATACGGGAAGCGGACGCACTCCTACCCCGTCAAAGCCTGAAAGCTATGAGGACTACTTCCCAGACGGCCGGTGTCCTCCGTCCCTGGTGGCCGTCAGAGGCGCGAACGGTAAGCTCCATCTTCACGAGATGTATTCCCGGAAAGGTCGGCCTGTACCAATTTTGAAGAAATGCTGCAATGATCCTTATTATGATTATAATTCCTCCTCCGCACGAGAAACGACAAATAATTATTACGACGATGAAGTTCTTGATGTGAAACCGCTAGGGTCGAGACCAACAAAATATTTAGTACCAGAGAGAGTTCTGCCGGATGACATCGACATTGTATCACGAATAAATATATACAATGAAGGCATAAGTGACAGGATTGCAAATAAATTTCCTATGGTTCCAAAGAAGGCGCCTTCTCCTCCAGATTGCAGCAGGACATCTTCTTCGACTAAATGCAAATCAGAGAACAACTATATCCCATACTCACACAGAAGTGATTCTAAGTACCACACTTGTTGCAAGAAGCCCCACGACAAGCCATACGTTGGGGATGAATTTAGTAAAAAACATCCTCCGGCTCCGAACCCCAAGACTGTTACTAAAAAGCCCATTCCAGTATTCACTAAGTCTTGCAAGCGGTGCAAGGAGCCGCCGCGGTGCATCAAGCTGCCTAAGAAGGTTCTGACGTCAGAGAAGGTGATGGATGCGACCGACAAGCACAAAGAGCGGGAGACCTGCAGGAGAATCAGGCCGAGCGACTAGATGGACGCCTTCCTGTCCGTGACCAGCAAGTTTTCAGTTACAAATCGATAAAATCGTCAATCATGTTTTATTTCTCAAACCAATATACATATAATTACGTAAATCATTTTCGGAAGTTTAATTCTTTAGATAATCACTATCGCTTTGGTTTTCGAGTTAGAAACATTAGTTGTAGGTGTATACAGGCGAGTTCCTTCATAAAGGAGTGTAGTATTCAATGAGGATTAATGTGACGCTGGTATGGGCTTGCATACGCATCGCACAGCTGTTTATTAAGCCGCGAGGGCAGGGGTCAGCAGCTGAGAAAGCACTTGATTCAATAATCTGGTGCAATTGGTGCGCGGCCGCTCATGCCACCGAGTGGCGCTCAACATTTTACTTGTACTACGTTATACTTTAATGTGGATCATGACAACGTACTAGTCAATACATGGATGTTCCTTTTTTTTTAATCAAGGATTTTCTGCGTGCTTAAATGAGTGGTCAATACATGTTAAATCTCTATACAAGAAGAGCACTTTCCCTGCCTTTAGGACAGTGACAGGTGACTTATATTATCGTGATACTTAGTGTCTTAACTACTTCTTATAACTAACAATCCATGAAAGTATTTTAAATCACGGACAAAAACGGTGTAAAATTTTAAGGATCCAGATTATTGATATAGTATTTTTTCTATTGACCTTTAAATCCTGGAAAACATTATCTGTAGATTCCTGGCGTGTATGTTCCCGCCAGCAGTTGGCGAGCCCTGAGTGGTGGGGGGCGGCACGTGTTGCCTGCGCATCGCAATCTGCTCGCAGCCGCACACTTGGTTTGTTTGGACCGACTCCCTCGCGCCAACTCTCATTACTTTTTATTTAGCTTCGTACTGGACACTTACTGTACTATATGTAGAATGTATGAAGAATTATATTTGTTCACAGTTACAACTGGTCTCTTGGACAAAAATCTGTTATCGTATTTATTGAACGTTTGATTATTAGAATAATGATGAAGTGCCTAAACAAGAGTTGGGTTTACATAAAAGAATAATTAAATATGAGGAAATGTAAAAATACCTAAGTTAAGGCAGCAATCGCAAAAGAGAATGTATGTTTTCTTGTAATCCTTCAGTCAAAGGTTACTTTTAAAGCCCCTCCATACTACTTATACCAGCACCAACACCTATGAAGAACAATTAAACAAGCAGTTAACAAGTAATAATGACATGCTTGTCGTCAGTGCGCAGGCGCGAACATTGTCACGATTAGTTCAGTTAATTGGCACCAGAGCGACGAAATGCGGGACATTGATTTATTTATTTATTATTTTATTTTATTTATTATTTATTATTATAAAAGAAATACAATATTAATTTAAAACAATTTCCCACAAAACCGGTTTAGCGGTTTGACTGTGGGTGTTGCGCCGCATTGTTATACAAAATCAAGTTTCTATTATATACGAGTACAAATACTTAATTATTTATTTTATGTAATTATTTTATATAAGTATTTTTTTAACTTAATTTTAAAAATTCTTTTATCCCTTTCCTGTCTAATGTCTGCCGGCAAACTATTAAGCACATAAGGTACACGTTTCTTTAAAGTTCTATCGCCGAAGTAATTATTTTATTGATAATATCATATTTTTGAGTATGCACTCTAATTACTGTGATAATCACATAAGCTTCCGTAAGTAAGCAGGTTATGTTGTTGATTGTATAATTAGTAAGTTTCAGGGTCTTCCTAATTCCTATGCACTAGGTTGCCAGGCCAAAAGATCGCTAGTCTTTATCACTACAACTTTACTCGTGAACTTAATTCCGCCGGATAACCGATCGACATTGGGTTAGTGTTTTTATGCTCTTTAGTGCAAAACTGTTTTTTGCACAGATGTTTAGCAATGCCAATAATTCAATACTGCCGCGTTTTGGACATACTTCCAGTTGAAAATAATAAGAATTTACTCATACTAAAATTAAGCTCTGTTAAGTTTTCATGATCTCTCAGGAAGACTTAACTGAACTTAATCTATCATTGTTACAGGTCTTAAAATTGTTCCACTAAATTAAATAATGTTTTCGTAATCCTTATCAACAGTCCCTTTATCGTATAAATTAGGAGGCTTGCACACTTGCCGAGCGTGACGCTGCGGGCCGCTGTTAAATAATTACGTCACTAATTGCGGCAGGACACGCCCCCGCTGACCGCACAATTTGAATAAATTGCTTATTTTCATAGTTTGAGGTTAATTAATCGAATTTATAAAAGTATCATACTTTGTGCCGCTGTGGGATACAAGCAGCTGTGAGCTGTAGAGTTTTTGTCTTTTAGGGGATCTGAAAATGATGAACAGACATTGATGTTGGTAATTCAATGTCGTATTCTTTAAATTTTGTGTAATATATATCTACCCAGTTAATTTCTTGCTTTTGAGAATTTTCTTTTTGTCAATTTTCCCAGAATTGTAAAAATCTTGTGCAGTAATTTAACTAGGTACCTATATTATTTTGTTAAGTTTAGGATACTTTTGTAAGTGTCTCTAATTTATACGCCAAATTGTATATGTTGTATACTATGTCAACAGCCGTACATTTCGATAAGCGCATTTATTGACAACCTCATCTTACTACAGATGCTAAGTTATTCGTCTAAAAATTCTTTAGAATGAGTCCAGTAGTTTCGGAGATGACCTCGACCAGACAAGCGAACTACAAAGCACCGATCAGTCAGAAACGATGACACAGCGAATACCGCGAGAGTAAAACGCATAGAAACATTTGACAGACGTTTATTTCCTATGCACGAGTCGGGATTCGAACCGCGTACCCCACCGAGCACCGTTACCCGCTATTATTTGTAACCCAATTAGAGTTTTTCTTGTCATTAGCATAATAATATTGTATAATTATATTATTGTTGTACGGATGTTTGTTCGTATGAAGATGAACAACATATTTGGGTTTGAGTTTCAGGTAGTACCAGTCAATTTGTTACTTTTGAGATTTATGGACAATCTTCAGTCACCGGCTTTGTCATGAGTTCATCATGCTTTAATATATTATGGCCGTATGTTTTTGACTACGAAGGAATTTTGAAAAAAAAATATTGAAAGCAATAGACATTAAATAGGAATCAGTTATTTTACATTTTGATGGGTTATACTTCGTCTGTATTTTCTCCGACCACCTTGTACGAATTACACAAGCGCAGAGAGAGGGGTTTTGACACAGACGTCATTTGTTTATGTTAAGTACGTACCTGGTTTCGTTTCAATCACATCGCAGCTAACGAGCGACGTTCGGTACAACAACTAGTGTATAATAATTTTGTTATTATTTGTCGGTAGATATCAAAAGATGTCAAAATGCTGACGGATCGGAGCGCGTTTGAAGTCGCCGCGCCAGGGGTGCGCAACACTCGCTAACATTTACATAAAAATAAACTTTATTAAGTTATGACACGTTAATTAAGTTAGTCTTTGTGGGGCAGACAACGGTTATATGCAAAACAAAAACTACAATTAGGTAACCAGCGACCTACCATGGATTATGCACCATTTGTGTAATTGGTCATGTAGTTTGTTTATTTGTTATTATGAAAACTAAAAGGACCATACTTAATTTTCATAAATATCGGTACATTTCAGACATTCCTTGTTTTTATACTTAATTTTTTAAACTTTTTTTCTTTTGTTAACTTTCTGTCAATCTGCATATAGTGGGTAAATTAAACCGATCCCCTCGTACCTTCTCTTGCATTGCGACATTCATCCTGGTCTTATCACATCAGAATTAAGAGAAAGTTGACCATACACCTGAGGTTGGTTACCCCTACCAAGGCGCCGAATCCAATCAATCACTCGCGTCATCGAGTACCGGCGTCGTTAGCAGCAAAAACTCGATCGGATATCAAACTAATAACTCGGCCGTACGATAAATAAACACTGGATGGCTGCAAGACGAATTGCGAGCGGATTCAATTGGAGCAAAAAGTACGGGCTGTTGGTGGCTGTATTAATGATGTGGTTACTTTCTTTTGTTTTAATTGTACCCTTTGTGGGCTAAAACGTCAATGTTGGAAGGCAGTCCGGAGTAGAACTTCTTCCAGACAATTTGAATAGCCCATTTAGGTCCCCTAAGCAATATGAGCTGCTCTTTCTGTGATAATGATGCCAATAATTATTATTAAAAGGCAACGTTTTATCGAAGATGCTGTTGGCATTCAAACGTGCAAAAAAATTGAGCAACAAATTTAAACAAACGTTCAAAGCGGTATTACAGAAAGGATTATCTACACAAACAAAAAATAATTGTGCAGTTGTCTAGATGCGCAATATGCATTAGTTTTATGATAGACTGTTTTACAAATACAGCTGGATTCGTTAAGACAGAAAGTAAGCAAGAGAGCATACTTCCATGTACTTTATAAAAATTCACGACAGAAAAAAATCCATATTTAGTTATTCATTTAAACAGATGAGAGAAAAATAAGATACCATAAATCAAAATCAAAATCAAAATCAAAAGGTTTTTATTTCGAGTAGGCCTTCTCAGGCACTTTCAAAACGTTACTGACTCTAGTTGCGCGGTTCCAAAATGTCATTCTTATGGAGAAGAACCGGCAAGAAACTCCATAAGTTACTCTTTTAAAAAATAGAAAATACAATTTATGTTTTACAACAATAATTATGCAACAAAAACGCAAATTAGCAAAATGTACAGATTGCCAACTAGAGATAAAATATCCTTTAAATAAAGAAAATAGAAAATAATTACAAAAGAAAGGGGAACCCGACTATTTTACCAAGTTAACGATGTTGATACATGTACAATGCTTATGGGCACAAAGAAATAAAATAATAATAGTCTTACATACAAAAAAATATGTAGTCCTAATCGAACCCTAACAGGAATGTCAAGGCATGTCAAAGCTTCTCAAAATAGACGCTAAGGGACAGCTGAAAATTACGCAGTAATAAGAATACTATATTATATTATAATAAAAAGCTAGCAGACTGCCAGGGAGACCACATGTGAAGAGATACTACATCCACGCGCGCCCATCCTCTACGTAATCACTAATCGAATAGTACGCTTTACTTAACAGCTGAGATCTTACGGCATTTTTAAATTTATTGTTTGGTAATTTAATAATACTATCAGGCAGTTTGTTATAAAAACGGATAGAATTTCCTAGGAAAGATTTAGTATTTGTTTTAGTTAATCTAAATCTTGGAACTGCAAGTTTATTTTTGCTTCTCGTGTTAATGCTATGAAAATCACTATTTGTACTGAATTTATCGAGGTTTTTACGAACATACATTATATTCTCCATTATGTATTGCGAGGGCATAGTTAGAACATTAATCTCTTTAAACGTATCTCTCAAGGACTCACGGGGCCCCATGCAGTAAATTGCCCTAATAGCGCGTTTTTGTAGAATAAAAACAGACTCTGCATCGGCAGCAGAGCCCCACAGCAAAATGCCGTATGACATAATGCTGTGGAAATACGCGTAGTAAACTAATTTAGCAGTGGGAACATCTGTAAGCTGTCTTATTCTTCGGACCGCGAAAGCGGCAGAACTTAACCTTCGAGACAGGGCTGAGATGTGAGCGCCCCACTGCAACTTTGAGTCTATGGTTATACCTAGAAATACGGTTTCGTCAATAAATTCAAGATTATTGCCGTCAAGCATTACATCTAGATCTGTATGAGACCGAACATTCGCAAGAGAAAATTTTAAACATTTTGTTTTCGACGCGTTCAAAAGTAAGTTGTTCGCTGAAAACCAATCCGATAATACATTTAAGCCATTATTTAGGTCAGCAATATCCTTATTTTTTCTATTGACTTTAAAAATGAGAGAGGTATCATCTGCGAAAAGAACTATATCTGTCAAGCTGGACATCATAAAAGGAAGGTCATTAATGTACGCTAAGAAGAGAAACGGGCCTAAAATCGAACCCTGTGGTACGCCCATTCTTACCAAAGACCCGGATGAAGTTACGCCGTTAATGCCTACTTTTTGCTGTCTGGATGACAAATATGACAATACAAGTTGTAAGGATTGTCCTCGTAATCCGTAGTAATGCAGTTTAAGGATTAGAGTATTATGGTCAACGCAATCAAAAGCCTTGGAGAGATCACAAAAAATGCCTATGGCACCCTGTGAACCCTCCCAAGCTTCTAATATATGAGACATCAATCTGGCCGCGGCGTCGGTCGTCGACCTTCCTTTGGTGAAGCCAAACTGACGATCATGAAAGATTTTATATTTACTAAAATGTGACATCATTTGATCTAAAACCAATCTCTCAAAAATCTTACTAATAGCAGGAAGTACCGAAACTGGTCTGTAGTTAGATGGATCATTCTTGCAACCAGATTTGAAAATAGGAATGACTTTACTGTGCTTCATTAAATCAGGAAAAGTGCCACAATCAACACAGTCGTTAAAGATTTTTGCAAGAATTGGGGCAATAGTGTCAATTATTGATTCTATTACTTTGACAGATATTCCCCATAAGTCTTCTGTGGTCTTCACTTTAATGATATTAAATGATTTTTTGACTATATAAGGAGATACATGAGTAAAACTAAAATTTGGAATACATCTACTGACGAATTTTTTAAGTAGTAGCTCCGCTCTCGAGGAACATGAGGGAAGTGATTTTGTTACCTCTATAGGGAAGTTTGAAAAAAAATCTTCAAAAGCGGTGGCCACTTCCAGTTTATCTGTAATAATTTTATTATTAATTTTCAAAGACAGATCTGTATCTCTTTGTTTACTATTCCCAGTTTCAGTATTGATAATCTTCCATACTGTTTTAATTTTGTTATCAGAATTGCCGATCCGCCTGCTGATATGTTTCGACTTAGCTGCTAAGCAGACCCTTTTAAACAATTTGGAATAATTTCTTACATGACTATGCAAAAGTGGGTCATTGTTATACTATTTTTCCTCATATAGACTATACAATTTGTCCCTGCTTATTCTAATGCCTTTGGTAGCCCAATCATTAAATTTACGTTTAAAATTAATCTTTATTTCTTTTTGAGGACAAGATTTCGTAAACGACTTATGGATTATGTGAAACAATTCACCATAAACCTTATTTGGCTTTCCCGAGAATGAATATTTATTCGTAAGCTGATTGCTGACATTATTTTTAAAATAATTTAAAGAATTATTAGTTAGAGGCCTGACTATAATGTTTTTAGTAATAGGCAATCTATTTTTAGTTTTTATTGAGACCATTTGACCCATATGATCTGATCTCACACCGGGTAATAATTGAAAATTAAGCACTCCTTGATTTGAAAATATATTATCTATACAAGTAGAGGAGTGTGCAGTTATCCTAGTGGGCTCATTAAAAATATAATCTAAATTAAATGATTTAAAAAGTGATAAAAATTTACATTTAACGGAGGACTCGGTCAAAATATCAACATTAAAATCTCCGCAGACATATATTGATTTATTATTATTACACAATTTACTTAATATATCCTCCATAATCGTTAAAAACGACGATAATTGGGACGCTGGAGGTCTGTAAACACAAAGAATAATAAGATTTTCTATCTCCGCACATGCTACCTCACATATACGGTCAGCAGAGAGAGAGGTGATGTCTTGACGTTCCTTATATTTGAGGAAATCTTTACATAAAATCAGAGACCCTCCTCCTTCAACTGAAACTCTATTGAACGCACTGGCAATCACAAAACTGTTTACATTAAAATTCATCTTATCTGGTTTTAACCAAGTTTCACAAAAACAAAGAATATCAAATACTTGTCTACTAACATTTCAATATCTAGAATTTTGCCAGAAAAGCGATTTATATTCTGATGATAAAGCAGAATGCCATCAGAGTGCTTCCCTATTGTCTGCATTGAAAGTTTAAACAATCTACATTGTTATTATTTAACAAGGAACTACAACTTAACCTACTCTGTGTTATATCTCCTATAACAGGGTTAATATTATAAGCTAATAAACTAGCAACTAAAAATTTATACCTTCTAGGAAGGTACATAGTAACGTCAACGTTGTCATAAGGGTCTGCTTACTGCACTGGTTTGATGTTTGATTGCGCTGATGTGTTGCGCACACGCAGGAATTGTGTATCTCCGAAAATCATTGCGTTTTCTCGAAGTATTATAAGTGATACGGCACGTAATTCTCCGAGTATTTATTTTTATTATCTCTTAGTTTTATCTTGGCGACAATTTATTGGAATTACAAAAGGAGCAATGCGTGATTGTGCAGTTTTTACATCATATTATTGTATGTTTTGGTAATAGCGATTATCTCATGACACATTTTAATAGTCTTTTCAATTAAATTTTCTGTGGTATATAAACGTTGACGTCATGCTTGCCCAAGGCCACCTGCGTGCCTGCAATTTGATTTTAACTGAAATTGGAAGATAAATGTTCGCTCTATTTTAAGTATTGAAACTTACAGTCACTATTCATCATTATAAATAGTGTCTGTAATTTTCACGTTTGAGCGATGACAGGAAAAAAATGCGTATTAGCCACCAGTTTGTTTACTTGCAAGTTGTGAATATCGACTTATTTAGATGGAATTTAAAAAGGAGTTAGCTGACACCCTAGATTAACATATAAGTTATTCTTTACTTGACTGCGTTAAAGGAGGGACGTAATGTCTTGCAGCTATAACCGACTACTACGCGAGCGAAGCCGCGGAAAAGAGCAAGTTCATTAATATTTATACCTTCTGTACATCTGGTACAGAATAATAAGTTCATAAATAGTCACCACTGATTATTTTTTGTCTGTTGCAGATAATACTGGTGTGTTCTGTGCACAAGCCCTAACAGAAAGTGCCTCTGTAGCCTCGCGGGGTCTCGGGGACATGTTCGGCGAGCCTTCCTCCGCTGACAGATCATAATTAACATATCACATGTTAATTGGCAGCCAGTATTGTTTGTACCAGTTGTCAGCGGATTGTGAAGGCAGCTGCTTGTAGCGTGATTCGACAGTTATGAGTAGGTACGACAAGTATTGATCAGTTTTCAAATATAATATCGATTGATAAGGCCATTATTAGCATAAAAAGTTATGAAGTATTAAGAACGGTAAAATGTGTTTGGGCTAAGAAGTCTATCATAGAATGAGGTCCGATTAAACATCTAACCACGGCCGCGTAGGTTATAGTACACTAGGCTGGGCTAGGCTCACTACTCATGTTCAAAAAAAATCTTATGAACATTTCCGAATTTAAGAAGCTGTTGCTAATTGAATTGGTTATTTTATTTGATAGGTTACTTGGAAGAACTTGATTTGTCATATTCTAGTCGTGTCTGAATCTAAAGACACATTTCATGTTCCTAACCTAGACTAGAAAATCTTAACAAAATTGGATATAGGTATAGCCAGTATCATCTATTTTGCGTAAATTTGCGACATAAGCGGCTGTACCTTTTGATTGTGTTAGCTTGGAAGTTGGATGATAATTTGAAAGTTCCATCTATCTTGTATCAATAAAGTGAGAACCTGTGTAACAAAGGCGTGTATCGCGGCGATCTGTACCAGGACAACATAAACCTACAAAGGTAATTCCATTAGCCTAACGCTGGTCATCCGCCGCGCAGGCGCAGGCTGGACCTACTTACACAAACACGATTGTATCTATCGCCACAGTGCTATGAACTATTGCTGTGTCTTCTCTATTTTGCCTATCGATGTTTTTATTTCTATCCCATGAAGTATGCAAATGTCTTGTCTTGTGCTATTTTTAGATGTGTGCGGCTAGTTCATTGCTTACTTATAGACTGTCCTTCTCCTTCTTCTCGCATTGGTACTTCTTGAAATTGGATAAGCCCAGTATTTAGTAACACCAACTGCAGTCTAATCAAAGTCAGACTATACATTGATATTAATTTTATTGGGATGGCATTCTCTAGCTAAGAGTGCTAGAGAATGCCATCCCAATAAAATTATATTTTTTTAGATCTTCGTCTGTACGTCACTGTTATGATTATTCTGTCATCATCATCTTCGCAATAACTGTTTAGCTATTAATATAATACTGGACAGTTTTATCAGCGCAGACAGTTAATCTAAGCTTAATCTGCTCGGCTCCTAGCTCTAGCTAAGTCTGGTTTCCACTTAAACACGATAATAGTATTACAGTCAACGGTCAGATTATATCATTGTCGCAGGACAGTACTAATTATATTGTTATTTTTAATCTATTTGTATTGGAACAAAACAAACACAAAAATAACATCGAGTCTTTTGGACTTTCTAATCTCCTCTTAACTCTATCTCAGGTAACCATTTCATCGATAACTAAATACAATATCTGGCGATTATCTTCACTTGCTAAACCTCTGACGAATTTCAACCCTATCTCAATGACGCCAGGGTTGAAATTTGCACGTGAATCTCAGCAGTAAAGTCGCACTGTCCACGAAATGTTTCTAATAATTAGTTATCATTGATCATCTGAGCTCGACCACATTAATAAAGATATTAAATGCCTTCTTTATTTCATTGACAATTGAATTTCTACCATCAGTTTAGTCTATAAAGTCTAAATTCGATTGTTGGGATTGGAGGTAGGCGGTAAGTTCAAAGGCAGCGGCATCTGTCGGCCGGCACGGGTAAAACCAATCATGTGACAGCGACACAGAGTAAAAAATAATGTTTGGCTAGTTTTTTTGTTTATTGTGAAACTGACCGGCGATAAAAATAGACGAGCGTGGGTGTGGCGGAGTGTGGCGGACTGCAAGGAATCACAGGGGATGTTTTTTTTTGGCGGCAAATTTTCTTAACGTAAGTTATGCATATTATTTGCACAGTCTATTTGCTCCGAAGGTGACGAAATGCAAGTTTTGAATGGGTAAACTCACATGGCTTGAACTCTACATTTGCTAAGCATTTGGATAGTTTATAGTCCCTGCTCTCTGAAGTCTAGAACTTTAGAAATTTATCATCCGAACACATTTATTATTTTTATAATAACTTTCGTGAGGATGATTCATACTTAAAACGTTATAACGGTTTACTCACGCGTATTTATCGGGATAGCCCGACTAGTTTCGGACCCAACCGGAGTCCTTAATCATGAGCTGACGCGGCGGCGGGGTCGCGAGTCGAACGAGTCGTCAGTTCGACTCGCGCGAGTAAACCGTTATAACGTTTTAAGTACATTTATTATTATTTATTTATTTATTAAAACACATCTCATATCCGTTCCTGTTGTCTTCATTCTTTTTTAAGGTAGATTTCAGTAAGTACCAATGGAAATTGAAACTAAAGATTATTTTTAATTTGTCTAGTGATAAACTGAAAATATCTGCAATTCAATTCTCTGTGGTCTTCGTTTAATTCGCAATAATATAAAACCTGCGGTCTGCAGCAGATAAAACTATCAGGGACCTGCTTCATCAGCCTATCAATTCTTAACACCAGGCGTGAAGACAAACAATCATCTCCATATATTTGTAAACAGCATGTCAGCTGTCAGTGACGTCACCGCTGGATGCGCAGGAGTCTATTGATACACGAACAGGCGGACGATTACAGTGCAGTACTGAATGTTTGTGGCGATAGTGACATGCATTGTGATTGTAAGAAGCCTGATCACAGAAATAACGTTGTCATTCAAAATGCCAATAAAGTCTTCGACAGCACCGCTGTTTGTGTTTCTTTTAAATGTTTATTAAATGTCATCCTACTTTGTTTTGATGTGGTATGCGGCCTGGACTTTTAAAGAGATTGTCATCTGTTTTAAAATTTGCGAATAACGTTAGTCTAACATAACAATCAAATAGCAATCCGTGCTATTTGATTAAAATGTTACGATGGACGGCATAGAAGAATTTTGAAGTTCCTTGAATTCTCAATGTAACTAAATCTGATTAACATATAGGCAAATGCTATAACGTATTAGATGTAGTGTATTGTTCGTTAAGGCTATAATCAATTAGTAGATCAATAATGAAGTACTAAAGTCGCACTCTCAACAATCACACACATATTAATACACCATAGCAGCGTCGCCTGCGCAGAGGGACATGGGAAGTGTATCGGCGTCGGCGCGGACTCCGAGGCTGTGCAGGCTAATCTCGCACACTCCACTGCTTCCACATCAAAATTCGATTAAACTGACCCGCGGCCATCTTAATTTTAATCTGAACGTGAATCACGGCGGAACACTCAAAGGCCTTAATCCTTTGAATTTAAAAGGACACATTTGTGATACGCGTTTCCTGAAAGCAGAGAGGCAGAAAATATTCTCAGAGAATCGAATTACATTCACATCGATAAAGGTTTAGGTAGTGTAAGGCTTTAACACCTGAGCTCTCAGATAAGTAACGATTGGCGTTACTATGTCAGTTTATAGAAAGACAGTACCTAATATTTTTTAAGGAAATAGATTTTATCCAAGTTACTTACACATACCGTAACTGTTGTTTAACGAGATATGGTGTGCAAGGACCTGCTGAACAAAGCCAGTGGGACAGTATAAGTCAACACTAGCTCTAAAGTGTATTATGAGTTTGTAAGTTTATCCTCAAGATTGTTTTCATACGTAAGTCAACTAAACAAGTTAATTTAATACGTTCTGCAAATACATTAACTTGTTGAATCCAATCAGTTTCTCCCAGGTCTCTGAGTACACCACAAAGCTAAACACTCGTACGAATAACTAGACAGCCGACACCGACCCATCACTTCCCTCTCGTTTTGTAACAACAATCCCCAAACATTAGGCTCCACTTGACCCTCCACTGCTCGGCGGCGCAAGTACCCCCGTCTAGAGTTACCCCAGTTAACACCTCCGCTGCAATATTTAATCCAAGCGCTGCGTTGTATCGCGAAACTGAAGACGGCGGTAACCCGACGCCTGCGCATACAAAGCCTCGTTTAAATCAGCTCAGGCCATAAAGACCGCGTGTATTAGCTTTCGGCTCCTCTCTCGCCTTTTAGTGTTCAATTGTGGAATAATAAAACGGATTTGTGTGTGTTTTGTTGTAATTGCAGGTAGTTGTACAAGTGTTTGTTAACCCTTGAGTAAGTATCGTGGTATGCGGTGCTAGATCCTTTGTTGTGCGTTGCTGCTTTTCTCACAGACGATTGATTTAATTACGGCCTTTTTGACGCCAGCCGCGGCGCTGAGCTGCTGTGCTGGGGTTATACGTTCAAAGAAAACGTATTTCAGTTTTGTCATATTATCTTAATATTTCTAATTGTTGTAAAACTTTTGGTAGCTTCATGATAAATGAGCTTTAAGTTGTTGAGCAATAGTACTTCACAGCATGGTTATGTTTATATTATTTTAGCAACAATGCCTACTTATAAATATGAAAAAAAAACCCGCATGAAAGTATAACCAGCAGCTGACAGCAACATTTCCCAGGCTAACATGGAAAAGTGAAACAAAATACAACATTAGTAAAAAAGTTTTAAAAAACAGTTTCGCGATGTTCGTCTATTCTTCAGCAGCAAAGCTTTGCGGATTGACTGCATTGTGCAGATCCGTATCGCGTTTCTGAGATGGCGCGCCGAAAGCGAACATAGTGAACACAGTGTAGGCGTTCCTGTGAGAACTGTTAACAGGTGGGAACGGGTGGAGCTAACTCGCTAATGTTATATTGTGTCGGTCCTTTTGGCCCCCGCGCGAAGTTTAGGGTTACGACTTACGGATTTATTAGCTATTTGTAGTAATATTATCTGATGGTTTTTTCTTGCGATTCGTAATATAATCTCGATATTGTAAAGAATTAATTTTGTAACTATCGTTTGATGTGATGCGGGCTTTTAGCATGAAAGCCTGTTCGCTTCGGTAATCGCGTTTCTTTTGCGAAATGTTAATAAGACATAAGTCTGGTGTGGTATAGGATTTCTTATAATTTGCTTTCATAGCTCTGTAAAAAAATATGTAGTCCTTGTTATATCGTATATCCGCTTGAAGATTAATTGCAGCAATTTAGATAGACAATTACATCAGATAGTCATAAAGCTACGAGAAACAAGTGTATCAATTAGGTATTCTACATGAATCCCTATCAAATCTTTTTCCTTAAGATTACAGAAATTGCTGAAATCTTTAATGTTTTTCCTTAAGTTTATTTACATTTATGACGTGTTTACGCAACATTTTTATCTGTCTGTGCACCTGCTAGCTTGTATTAGATTTTATTATGCCAAATTATAAATACAAAAGATAAGTAAGATTAATTCTATAAGTAGTATTGCCGCAGTCACATGGCCCTCCACGCCGAATCTATAATGTATCGCAAAAACCCGCGGCGCGACTATCCATCACCATGGTTGCCTCAACAACATAATCTAGTTTAGCGTCCATTAATCAAAAACGTATCGATTCCCATACACAATCGGTTTTTTTATAATATGACAGGTAAATGCTCGGCATTTAGTGAGTGCTTTTTACTTCTTTTATCAATTTGACAACCCTAATTTTGCCGGAAACCACAACTAAACACGCTCTTACGATTCAAAATGTAAGGCTCAATATCCCTTGTCATTAAGATTTAGGATGTCAAGATTTAAAGTTGTATATTTTATTATCTCTTTTGCCGGCTGACTCAATTAGAGGCGGCATGTATCGATGCATCTCTCGAATCGGTATTCGATTTATTAATTAATCGATATACAAACATGGGCCCGTCATCGTCCCGATATCATATTTGAGATAGATGCTTCGGTGAGGCTCTGCATTAACCACTAATAGCAATTTATGACGTTATTGTGTCTTACAATGGGGACGACTTTCTGTTAGCCGATGATGAAGTTATTAAGGAAAGTATGATCAAATGGAGACAAAACTTATGAATTATAGGCTTGACGTTTTACTAGAGAACTCATAGACCACTGACCTTTCGAAAAGGTAATTGAATTTTACCAAAAAAGTAATAGATTAATTTGGGAAAGATAAGAATGTTTTACGGGATTTGTCTGTTGTCTAACTGTCTCTGATAACAGGGAACAATGATTTTGAGAATTTTTAAAAATGTCACTTGTCCTCTTGTTTATCCCTTGTTTCTAACAATACTTATTTATTATCCCAAACAATAGTTATTTACCTTTCAAAAAATGCTTTAACTAAACAAACGATAGTTTATCCGGGGACTGGTAAAAAGTTTTAACCCAAGACTGCCACTTACGAAATCCGCTTACCAATATTTTTAACCCTGCAAAGGCAACGTAGCGAAAACTTACAATATTAATTTCAAAAAGCAAAAAGTGTAAAAAGAATAAAAAAGATATGCTTTTGAAATTGGAATTATTTGTGGTAACAATACATTTTTAATCCTAATATTCATAGAGCTAAGATATTGGTTGGAGTGCTTTTTTTGTAAAAGTAAAGAGTTTTTAATATGTAGTTTTTGTTATGAAAGGGGTATTATTGAGTAGCGTATGTTTCTGATGTGAGGCTCTTGTGCTCGGAGCATGCGTGTGCGCCGACTTAGACAATCGCTTGTTGCAATATTTGTAGGGCGACGATACTTCACGAAAACTTTGAAAACCCACAAACCGTTTTGGAGCTTTTCGATTACTTCAACAAATAAATGCATTATTAGGGGCAGTTAAGATCAGCTCTGACCGGCGGATCAATTTTGAGGTTGGATTAAATGGTTTAGTCTTAAGCTTGTAGAATCAGTCATTTAAAGGACTGTACATTTCAAATTCAAAATTCAAATTCAAAGTCTTTATTTGTAGAGCATAGGTAGGTGCATGTTGATCTTGATACAAATTATGGTGAATATGAACGATATGTCTTGCCGTCAACGGCGCACAAATGTCAGTATAAAAAAAAAGTATATATAATATGGTCAATAATGGCAATTAGATATTCAAGAATTGGTCTTTCCTAGACTAAACCGATTAAATGCTACTAACATTCTTTAATAAGGTTTGCTTATTTTTAGAGTTATAAACGGAATATTTATCATAATTCATTGTTTTTAATATAGCTTGATTACTCATCTGATAGTAGTGCAATGAAGTTGACGATAAATTCGCGATAAGAAAGCGAAGAAAATAGAATTGTGTCAGAAATATTGCGAATAATAAACTTACAGTTTCAGGCCATTCTACATATGAGATGTAGAATGGCCACCCTACGAAACTCAACCGGGATTTGTCCGCACCGTTGCATCCTTGCACTTATTAAACATATCTTATATCAATAATAAATCCACTTAACGCTCTTCTCCTTATTACATTGCTATAGAGTTCAATATCGCGTGGCAGCAGTTCAATTTCTTGAAGGATCGACATTGGATGCGCGGGCGCAGATGTGTTACGTCTTTGTTGTATAATTTGCGTTTTCCGGTTTAGTGGTTGCGTCGAGAGGGATTACGAGCGGTGGAAGGGTTAAATGTTAAAATATGGCGGAGCTGTGAGGGTTAAGTGTTGCGGTCTCTTAGACCGAGCGGTGAGGTAGGTATTATGGCGAATTGTGTGTTGAAGTACGCAATCGACATTTATATTATGGAACAAAGTATTTCCCGCCTTATGTTCAATGAGTACCTACTGTAATCATTGTTTTTTATAAACATAGATATATCCAGATAGTCGTAGTAAACATATTGTATAAAAAAACATTATAGAAATTATTGTAAGTATCAACAATTGTAGGAAATACTTAAATACCAAATAGGACGTAAAACCTTAAAGAATTTTGTTTAAGTTCCAAAATAACTCATGCTTTATAGAACTCTCTTGTCAATCATAATGTCACCATTTATTGTCCAGGAATCCTTTATTACCCACTATTTAGGGTATAAGTCATATAATTCTTATACACACAAAGGACCGACATATTAGGATTAAAAAAATAACATTTGTATTGAAGGAACAAAACACGACTATTTAAACGTTTTCTTAAAAACCATAAGTACAAGGCATGTTTTTAAAGGACTTTGAACTTTAAGTAGTGTGCTTTAAGTTGGATTTTGATTGTCAGTGTCGGTGTAGGGTAAAGGGTATAATAATTGTCGTCACCATATTAACTCTGTCAGCGCTCATCCCTGATTTATTGGAAGCAATTATTCTTAGAGGTTATTTAAAAGAGCCGAGTCTCTAACATGTGTTATGTTGTTATACAAACATGGTTTAGATGCACCTGAGGTGGTATTCTGAATGTTTTTAACGAAATTTTGTTATTGTAAGTAGAATATTATTGCGTATAATTTTATTACTTGAAATATGTTGCAGGAAAATGTTTCAAGATATTCGTATTTGATATGATTAACGTAGGTCACGTCTAATTGTAACTCAGTTTATAAATAGATAAACAAAACTGGCCTAATATGGATTAAAAAATGAATGAATAACCTAAACAACAATTACATGACGTAATCAATACTTTCCGTACGTGCTTTATTTTCCATAAATATTACCACAGGAATACCACCAGTTGTACAAGGACAAAAGCTCGCGTTCAGAATACCCCCGTACGTGGGAGTGCGGCGCGGGCGCAGCAAAGCCTTCGATTGAGACATCCGACACGCCATCAAACGCGCCGCCTTTCTATAGCCCTACAAGTATCGACAACAGGGACCTTCACCCTACTCAACACGTCACACCTTCAGACTCAACTCAATTAACATCGTTATAAGGTCGAATTTTCTTTATGTTTCTAAGATTTTGTTATTTCTCGAGTGAAAAGTTAAAATTGTAAGTCTTTATCCATTTAACCCTTATATCATTCATTGTTGTCTGAAATTTGTCAGTTGCGTGATGTAGAGGACATCTTTTGAGAAGTTTTTTCATTCATTGTTGAATTAATGTTGATATCGGATCTCTGAGTGCTAATGTGACGAGACTTGGAAATGCATTATGTGTTAAAGTTATACTTTCAAAAGTTTTTTCATTGAGCCGCGATAAACTCGTAAATAATAAAAAACTTGTTTATCTGGCATCTGGATGGCTTCGAGATAAACCTTTTTTACTTTGGTATTCTGTAAAAGGGAATTACCTTTATGAGTGTAGAGCGCAGGTGTAGTGTGATAAGGAGTAGATACTGGTAAGCTGTGGAGATAGGACTCACACGTACGCTTGATGCCTGGAAGGTAATAAATAGCTTAGGGTTGGGTGGGGTTCAGCATTACTCATAAACTACAAGGAATCTCTACCACATGGCACAAAGCAAAATACGCGAAAATCACACACAATAGGTAACATACTAACTAAAAAACAGAGATCTCGCAATCATGGCAAATTTCACCTATACACCTTCAAATTGTAAACAAAGCAGTTTTTGCTTGCGGTACAATTTCCAAATTCCGTACCACTAATTTCATAGCACATTATTTGCCACAGCTTTCAATTACCTTCGCTCTTTAAAAGGCAGCTCAGTACTCAGTACAGCAGTGTGCACGGAATCAATAACGTTTGTCACCCCTTCCCGGCAATTGCCTATCAGCTATAACCGTGTACAATGTTGTGTGCTGCGATCAGCTGATCAATACGCCTGTAATTACAGGACGAGGGGTTGTTGCTACTTGTTAGAACTTGTTAGTAAATGTTGTCACAGTGTGGTGGAGGTCCCACGCTTGCAGGAGCCGTGGTAAGGATCGGAGGGACTACTACCACCTATAAAAGTAATGTTATTGCAGTTGTGAGAGCTAAATAGCCTACATACCATAGATCAGCGTCTCACTTCCATATCCGCAATAATGTTATTTTATATGCCTTGTGCTAGCCCTGCGTATTGTGACCTAGGGTAGCCTAATAATTGACAATAGTCAAAACAAGTAATATTAGTGCTGTATTAGAAAATAGGGTTTTGTTCAGTTTTATCAAACTGAACAAACGCTTAGGTTTAGATGGTACGACTGACTATCGTCAGTCGTACCATCTAAACCTAAGCGTGATATAGCTAAAGTAAAAACCTAAAGGCGATGCCAATGCTCATCAAGTCATCATTGTGAAATCGACTCGAATAATAGCGTTGTTTGTTTAATCAACACTGGTTTTTAATCAACACTGGATTTTATACGAGAAAATGTTTAAAGGAAAATAAAAAGAATCTAATAATAATATATAAACATCTCTCTAGTCACATACTTATCTACATCATATTGAATGTATTTATGTACATCGGCACCGATACCTGCACACTATTTTTTAAAGAAAACGCTGTTGATAACCATGTAATGTATGTGAAATGTATGAAATACGTGTATGAGAGCGCACAAGAGGAAATGATTCGCTTTGTTAGGTTAAGCTGGTTCGTGAAGTTCAATCAGGTAGTGATGTGTCTAGATCATGTCTTCAGTTTTATCGATAAATATTGTCGAATAAACTAGGAATAGAATTACAAAAAAAAATATGGAAACATTATTCTTTACTAATTCTACATACTATCCAAAAGCTTTCAAAAAAGCGACGTAGATTTGACAGCTAACGTTTGGTATGAATACTTCAATGAGTTCTAGCGTAACTTTGCTGAGATTTACACATAAAACATTACAATAACATCCAAATTTTACAAAAACCCCGCAGAATACTTGCCACTAATTACAAAAAAAACAGATTAAAACAAAACAAAAGGCAGTATTTATCGACAGCCGCCCCTCCCTAGCCGTAACCCGCGTTAATCAAGTGCGCGCGCGCATAGCAGCGGTAATTAGATTGGGCGGCGCGTGCGTTGGCCGCGACCCGCAAACTGACACACTACAAGAAGTAAAGCAGAAAATCCACTAAATAAAAACTTTTAAAGATGATATGCTCTACGTAAGTAACTAAATATATTACATGTTCTATTTACCTACATCGTGCTGCCGACAAATCAGAGTTACTCATTTGAAAGAGCTCCATTTGGACTTCATATAACTCGAATGGATAGTATACAAGTAAGCACCAAACACATATGCAATGTATCTTTCATATACGTGGTGTATGAATCACCAAAATAACCTACCTTTTACTGTTTAGGTAGGATAATGTATTATCGTTATCAATCAGTCCTTATCTCGTATTGCTAGTCTATTTAACGTAAATCTCAATATCTTAATCCTCACATTAAAATTTACACAAACAAGCTCACGCTTCCTTCGTCTGATCGTAGCTATCATACAATTGTGGCTTTACACCACTTGCCAACATTCTCCAACAAGACCTTATGCTAAAATAAGGCCTTTTTTTGATCTTAGAGGAAATCCTCATGGACTGTCCCTCGTCAAAGGTTTAACGAGGAGGTGTGCCGGACTTGCAGTGGAGCGTCCTCATCTGCCTATGGCCGGGGGTACGGGGTTGCTTTCACATTCACCGCGCACGCACAAATAAGGCCTACCTATATTATTATTTACGTAGGTTAGAATCTCTATCGTCAAGCAAAGACATCAACGAGCTAAACTGAACGAGCCTACTCACATTGCCATGTGAGTAAGCTCGTTCAGTTTTCAAAGATTTACCTATTTTAAAATAAACACTATCACAACAAAGTATAAAACAAAGTCGCCTGCCGCAGTCAGTCTGTTCCTGTGTTGTCAGATATGTCAGATCTTTAAAACTACACAACGGATATTGCTACTATTTTTTAAATACATAGATTGATTTAACAGGTCGGTTTACTTATACGAGTACGTGTGATGTCATCATTGAACACGTGCCAAGTCTTATATTATTGTAATAAATCCATATTAGGTATATATTGAGAGTAGTCCTTCTGTTAATATACCTGTATTGTATTGTCAGTAATCATGGCCTCTTATAATCGGTAACCGGCGACTTCTCACTGCGTTACAAGATGTAATTGTTTCATTAAATATTCCTCTCTCTGTATTCAAGTACTTGTTACTTGTACGTACAAATTGTTGAACTTTAGCACTTGGTTGAGATGTTATTTGATATTGGAATCCTACTAATATTATAAACACGAACGTTTGTGAGGATGGATGGTTGGGTAAATTTTACTCTTTCACGGTTAAATGGCTTGATCATTTTGATGAAATTTCATATGGAATGCAGCAAATTTCATACCAAATTTCATCATCCACTGGATTAATACATAGGCTATTTTTTAATCAACGGCGTCAAAGCGTGTACATGTTTGCAGCTATAATGGACATTTGAAGTCGAGGACAACATTTATTTAAGAAATGGAAGAGGAATATAAATCTAAAGACAGTGATTGCACGTGCCCACCGTGTGTAATCGATTATATCTATATTATTTATTTTATATGAAAAGACCAAAACACGGTTATCGTCCACTAAGCGTGATTGTGTTGCATACGATAACAGTGTTTCTATGCAGCTTCTCTCTGACAGGAAAATTTCGCTTGCATGTTTTTGCGAAAAAAACACATATTTTAATCCTATCAATTACAGTTTATCCTTATTATTACATAATGCTTAGAATAATTGACAAGAAATTAAAACTGAGAATACTGTGAAGAGTATAGTACCTAATAAAATGTAAAGCTCTCCTTTTTAGCTTAATCCTTTCTTCTTCTCACCTATCCCTACATACAACATACACAATGTGTACAAATAATAAACAGCAGTAGGCACTGGAGCCAGCAGAGTGGTTTATGCGTAAATAAGCAAGCATGAGCGTCGTCGCGAGCCAGTTAGTTTCCATTAGTAAATTGCCAGCACAATACAATGATGTAACTCTTAGAGATTATTCACACTCGCGATATATTACTGGAGGCTTAAATATTGTTAAAATCAAAATATATTTTTGTCAAAGTTTAAACTGCCAGGAAACTCCAAACCTGGCTTGGAAACAATTGAATATTTCTCAGATATGCTGGTTTCCGTAAGATGTTTTCCGTCATCTTTTTTGGCAAATGATAATGACTTTAATATTTTAGAAGATTGTATAATAGTTAAGTTAAAAGACAACCTCCTAGTTTCTAGTCTACCTCTATCTCTGAAACCCAGACTCCTGCAGTGGTGAAAAAGAGACATCGATTTACACCGTTTAGAATCCTATCTTGCTTCTACGAACACTTTTATTTCACTTTTGACGTAGGCAGCTAGGTATATTAAATAGATACTCAATGTAAATGTTGAGAATTGTTTTCAAAATATTGCAAATTCTTTGAATTGATAATTATGTTTTGTATCTTCAGTATTACAGGTACAATTGTGTGTTGAGTACCTACTTAACATAATCATTTGAATTTCAGGGTTCCTTACCTACCGCAAACAATCCGACTACATTTAATATCCTCTGGAATGTATGTAACAATAGATGTTATGTAACGACATAATTATGAAATATAATTCAGGTTAGTCCTTAAAACCAAAAAAAAAAAATATTTGAAATTTCAGTGTCAACGTTTAATTTGTATAATTTGACTTTTTTACTTAAGGAACTATGAGAGGCGCCATTTTCTATTGAACAGTTTGGTAGTTATATTTTGCAATTTGTACGAAACCCTTAGCCCACAAGTGAGTCTAGCACTTGCTGCGTTTTTTGTAACCTATTACAACTATTTCATTTGATAAGTAGAGTAGTTTGTATTTACATTTGCGCAAGTCAACACACACGTTATGGTAGGTCACGACTCACGTTGCCAAAATTGTATTGACGTCAATGGAGGTTAATTATTTCTATTTTAATTCAATTACAATAATGACATTTGATTGATTCCTAATTTTACGTTCAGAACATTTACTAAGGTACATTTATTCGTGTGGTGTCCGGATATAAAGAATAGCACCACCCCATATCCTCCACTGGGTGTCGTAAAAGGCGACTAATAGACCTTAAGACCCAGTGCACTGTACCAAGCACCTTTGGGTCACCCGAATGCTGGCGGGTAAGCCATCAACAAACGCATTCCCAAAGAGGGTTAGTGTCAGGCAGGCGGCCGACTATAAAACCATATCCAAATCTTTAAGCAACACGTCTAGAAGACGTGTTGCGCCGACCCCAAGTGAAATGGGATAAGGGCAGGAAGATGATGATGAACATTTACTAAGGTAAAATTAGTGTAACTTGTTAATATTTTCTCGTCTGATCTCCCAAATCAATTTTACTATTCTAACTTCTTAAACATATTATTTGACTGAGCAATAAGGTCTTTTTGCTTAGTCTTAATCAGTCATCAGTTAATCTTAAAACTGTAAAAAGAGAAAATAAATGTACAAAGTGGAATATACCACAAATGTGTGTAGCCTAACGTGTTAAGACGCGGTGCGCGGGCGCAGATCGACATGAACACAAATTGTTGTCACATACCTTCATATTTATTGTACAGAGGTTCTCAAAGGTTGGTTTTATTTTCAGTAAGATTAGGCAATTTTGTTTCGAAATTTTAGTTCTCAACTATATTTAGGTATATGCAAAACAGTTTTATCACAATGTTTACGAAAATAGGGTTATCTATAGGTAAATAATGAAATCTGAAGCATTGCACTTCGAACTCTTTAATCTCGGGAATTATGATGATGGATATGATATTTCTTATTGTTTTGATAGTAAATACAATTAAGCTGATAAGGTCAATGAACAAACAATGCCGTCAGCATGACTTGGAGTTATGTGCACAAATAATGTAGGTATTACATACATCCGCGCTTGTAACACAAATTAACGTAACACATTTGTGTAGCTATAGTGTGGTTGTGTGTGGTGTGGCTTGAAGTTTCCACCAGATTTCACTGGTTATTACCGCAAGTTAGTCTCAGTGCCTCATGTAATATACTCAAATGAGGAAAGTAACAATTGCTCTGTGAGAAATAACTTCGAATCGGGCAGACGACGTATTCTGAATCGAAAATTTACTTAGCGACCGGCTGATCTATATTTTTGACTCTACATTTCATGTAAACATGGCAAAAGCAGCATGATTCTTAAGGGATTTAGCTAAGCGACATTTGTGAAATTGTATTCCATAGATTTCCGCAAAATTTTGTGAGAATTATTCTATACTAACTACTTTACTACATACTACACTACACGTCCTTTGTACAAATTTTAGTCTCTATTTTTTTTTTGTTTACTTAACAAACATATGATGACAAACTACGCGTTGCCATGTAACGTCGCTTCATATATATAAAATATATAAATATTGATACTTAATTAATTAACATGAAGACCAGTCTATTGTGTTAATGTTTAACGCATGTGTAAGGATTCTTACACGTGTAAATGTGTTTGACTGTTGCCGCACGGAGTTTATATTAAACCAACAGATTGGGCAAACAGAAGTATTTGGTTAGAATATGTTATGGCGGCGAACTGTCTCATATAAAGAGATATTTCGGAACATTTATTTTACTCTCACGTAACTGTTTTACTTGCTTACATCACGGATAGCAACTGTATTTTGGTGGGTAAGCTGATTTTATTATTACTTTTACCTTGTGATGTTTACTGATGTAACTATTTACTGTGTCTTTTCTGCTTTAGCTCGAAGTTCTTTTATTTGTTTCTCGTGGTTTTCTCGGTGTCTGCTTTTCCAAATCCACTAAAAGCGGGTTGATGATCCGTCCAAAAGTGACATTCTATAATAAAAAAAGCACATAATATAAGTTTAAAATCAGTATATTCTGGGTCAGAACTGTTTACCTTGAACTCACAAACCTGGTCACTAAGCCACAACGCCGCCACAACACATGTATTACAGCGAAATCAGCCAGTGTTGTATAATTAGCGGCACTTTGGATCGGGTAATAAAATCACCCGATACAAAGTGCTCATAAAGTTTGTGCGCCAGTGTCTGCGCTAGCGAGAAGGATGCTCTACAAGGAGTGCTAGCCAACAATTGGAGCATAAGTGAACACATCCTCATCAGCCGGCTTGAGAACTCGTACGCGACAGTATTGCCCCGGGTTTCACAATATTGTTGTTTATTGTCAAGAAGCCATGACTCACGCCCCGGACTTGTTTGGACAAACTTATTCTAATCATTATAGAAACGAGGGGTTTGGATCCACTTGACGGATTTGTAGCCACAGTTCAGCGCATGTGAGATTTTTTACATTTAATTTTACATGTTTCGTCCATATCTTGTCGTATAACAAAATTGCCAATTGTGCTCTTTGGTGCCCCATTGCTAGGCAAAGGTCTCCCCTCAATCATTTCGCGATTCTCTACCCCATGCCATGTTTAACCAGTCCTCGCTTTGTGCGGTCAAATCATCCAGCAACGTATAAATATTGGCGCAAAAACCAAATGACATAGATCAAACTTGACCAATGGTACAACAAAAGAAGATACATATTAGCATATAATATTACAAATGTCTGTAAAGAGATGCAGTATTTACTTCTTTCACCTCCTCAAATATTACGGTCTCCGGTGTAATTACTAATTAGTTCTCGACTCTTCGTAATTAATTCAGCGCTGACACGTGTAAGAGGCTGACGAGACAGCACCTGTGGTTTGAGACAAGAACATTCTAAATAGAACTAGAAAGGATGTGTATTGTTGATGAATATGTGAGAAATAATGAACATGGTTAATGGAAATCATCAATGCCATGATAGATTTGTCATAAAATTTGTATTCATTGATGACTTGCCAAACTTTTAAAGTGATGCATGTCGATTTATAGAAGTTGCTGAAATGTTCTTCAACCTATAGCATTATTTTCTTCTCGATCTGAGGGCCTAGCCAATGTTCCATCGTATTAGAATGGAAAATGAACATAATACTTTGAGTATACGGGAATAACATTCCTCCAGGACTTGTGACGACTTTGACTTGTCTGTTTCATTACATTGGAGTGATTCGTCAGCGTTACCGCTCGGGGACGTGTAACTAGTCTACAGATCCTGAACTAGACTTATTAGTTCATTCCACGTTCATTCAATGTGCAGATGCTACTTAG
This sequence comes from Chrysodeixis includens, assembly GCA_941860345.1. Taxonomy (NCBI): domain Eukaryota; kingdom Metazoa; phylum Arthropoda; class Insecta; order Lepidoptera; family Noctuidae; genus Chrysodeixis; species Chrysodeixis includens. Next base: position 11,532,719 of record OW796096.1, read on the forward strand.
ACAAGTGCCTTTTGCAACAAAAAATAAGCAACCTTTGGATGTTCACTATCTTACCTATAATAAAATTGTGTTATAAAAGGGTAATAAAAGATACCGACAACGATAGGCAAAAGTTATAGTCATTTGAGCCAAAGGGTTTGCTTAAATACACTCTAAGAAAAATATATAAAATCCTTACTCAGTTGCAAGGGATGGACACGAACCATTTTCCTTGATCGTCACTGTCAACATTGATGCAATTAAGACATCGTTAATTAACTATTAGAAATACCTGTCGTGACTTTTACCAAATAAAAACTATTGCAGAAGTCTCAATCTGGACAAATACTAAACATTATTAGGCATCAGCCCCGGTAATGCCGGTACCATGATACCTAGATTTAAAAAAAAAAATGCGTTACGATTATGGATTTGAAGCATACGATACCCAAACCCATGGTTATCACGTAAGTCGCTTTGCATCTATGTATTCCTATGATCCATAATCATATAACCTAGATTTTTTAGCAACGTTTTTTTGTAATTTTTAGAAAAGGTGCGATACACGCTAGGTTGTTATCGGTTTAGCAGTTCTTCGAATCTTCTAGACTGTAACACTGACTTTTATCAAGGAATTTATGAAGGCTATTGAAGCTGGCCTTTTTAGACCAGTAGAAAGCCTTCTGCAGTATTCTGCTGTGCTCAGACCTTCGCGCATGCGTACGTGACTGTGATCACATCCACGCACCGCACGATCAAAACAAACGATTTGTTTCATAGAAATAACGATTAATTAACAATTAGGACAACATTAAGTTGGCGCGAACTACTCACGCCATTACAATTTGATGGAAGTCATTATTGGATTCTTCGATCTAAAACTGGTCTTCTTCCTTTTCCCAAGTAATGTAGGAACTAGATACTAATCTCACTATCTTCAGCAAAATACAGTATTTTGCAGGAAGTGCTTATCAGACTTCCACACCCCATTTGACTGGGTCTCTGGAGGACTCTGTAATAACGTAGATTAGAAGTAAAGGCAGTAGTATCCTGTCATAACCGCTTTGGCAAAATTTTTACAACGAAACTACTGTCAAATTGCAATCGTTGACTACCAAGGCCAACATCTTGACGTGATCTCCAAGCAACAAGGCTCAGAAATGTTAACAAATCAGGTTCCTAACATTGGCCAAGCAGATAGCTCGCTCCAGTTGGTTAGTGGCTTAACCGTTATTAACAGTCTAAACGTTCGACCCAACATAATCATAAGCCTAAACAGGAGTGTCAGTAAAAAGGTTGAAACATATTTTGGTAGCTTTTTCATTAGCATGTTGTTTTCAGCAATTGAACAAAAACGCATTACAACAAATGCATTGCCACCAAACCTTAGCACTGAAAACAATACTGATATAATTTCTGCAAGAACCAGATTTTTACATAATTACGACCAGATGGTATAAAAAAACAAAGGATATGGTGACGTCACTCGCTATATCAGCAGAGATAGACCCCCAGTGTTGCCGCATTGCACGTCACTCGATAAGATGCCGTGATAACACTTTGTTCGGGCGGCGCTTTACCAGATTCGCTATTATTGTTCGATACCGCATCATGTGCACATCTACCGTGTACTTCCCCGTAAGTAAAGCGAATTCAATTCATCTTTGCATATGTAGCTAAGTGTGGGTAACCCTTGTTAATGTAAGGTTGTGAACTGATACAGCTTTTGATTTCTGTGCCACTGACACACAAATTAAGGCTTCTGTAATAGACAATCCTTGTCAGGCGCAACAAGTACACCTATCGTCAGTGCACAGGTGAGATAAAGTACGTGCATTGACTACGAAAGTTGGTTTAGTGGTAGAAATGTGGATTCAAAGCCTCGCATTCGAATCCAGGGCTATCCCACAGATGGCCGAAAAGGCTGATCGCTATCAGCTACGAATGAGAAATTACACATTGTTAAATATGTCTTTTTCTTTTACCTATGTTAACGTCAAAAAAAGTAATTTATACACTTCATATTTTCCCTCCAAACAATGAATAAATTCTTATAATTATCTAAAATGGTTAATCTAATAGAACGTGTTGTCTGTCATTATAGCCAAATTGAATCTAGGTCTCTAAAAATAACTGCTGACCACAAAATGGTCATTAGGGGGTCACGTACACACGATTTGTACAACAATATAATTAACTGTGGCGTCGTTATTAATAGCCATTTGGTTTCGTTTAAAATAATATTAGTAATTAAGGTGGTTAGCACTTCTGCATACTTACATTCTAGGTTTTTGGGGAGCTGAGGGTTGAAGAGGGTGGAACTGTCTATGAGGCCTGGGGGTTCACTTCTTGAAGTTATAGAAAAAGAGATTTGTTTTTATCGTTAATCCCTTGTACACCAAGTTTGTCTATTTAAATTTCTTCGGATTGAAGAGGATTAAAGTAGTCACAGCCACAAAAAAATATATACCAATGCTTAAATAAAGGAGTTGAGTGTTTTTGGGGTTCATGTATGTTCTTGTAGGTTTATACTTGCAGGCTTCCCAATAATTTTGTTTTAACCATGTTCGTCTCTCTTGATCATCATCATCATCTTCCTGCCCTCATCCCATTTTACTTGGGGTCGGCGCATCACGTTTTTTCCTCTGTCACACGCACTATCATTTACTCCTTTTTCATTCACCATGATCGTCCCTCATTGTTTTTAATTTGAACACACCAGCAGCGTAAGTTAATAACTCAGCTTCATCTAAAAATATAATAAAACATGTCTCTTTTTTTAGTTTACTTGTAAACTAAATTAGAAGTATTTATTTAGAAAAATACTTGTTTTAAAAAAGATACATATTTAAACCTCAATTAAAATTATTTACATGTTATTGTAATGATAACAAAAGACAATTTGTATTTGTTCCTAATTTACAAATAATTGCGCAAGAATATTATCTAAATAGATATGTCGTGACGCGCGAAAATACTTAGTTTACTTTATCAATATGTATCACATAATATTGGCAAACATAATTGAAACTATACGTTATTTTAAACTTAATCTATTCTATTATTATTAAAGTTCATGAGATGACGTTGAAGGTAAGAGAGTAAAAGTAAGTTCAGGGTCAATAAACCGATTTTTTAAATCCATTTACCATTTACAAGGTTTTCGTTATTTGTGAAGTTAACACACTATGATGTATCACGTGGTAAGGAAGGTGCTGGAGATGAATGTGGATGGATATAGGAGAAGAGGACGACCACAGAAACGATGGATGGATTGTGTAAAAGATGATATGGCTGCAAAGAGTTACTTGCGAGATGACGTTAGATGCTGCGCCGGACTTAAATAATAATTGGGATTATGACAGCGGAATGATGATGAATACACTATGATATAATAATATCTACTCGGAAAAAAGTGCAACGAAGTGCGAAGGCTAAGCATGTTATACATATACTAGTGTAGGAAACCTTGTTTTTAGTTTGTTCGAGTATTCAGGGGAGGCGCCACTTTAATAAGCAGGTCTCGACTTGCTACAGTAATTATATTTATAATTTTCAATACCGTAGCAAGTCGAGACCTGGCTCCACTAGTTGGAGTTCGTTATAAAATCTAGCGTGATCTGTGCAAGTTCAGATACCTAAAAAAATATTTTATAAATAACTGCCTAAACTTTACACATTTTATAATAAAGTACCTCTACATAACATGTACCTGTAGACTACAATATATCAACAGAATGGACACTCGACATGTGTCCCGGGGGGCCGATGGATCTCTGCCTCCGTGACGTGTCTCCTCAGAGGCATCAGTTCATTTCAGTTTGGTCACGGCTGTCGTGACCAATGCCCACTAAATGATTAATATTATTTAAATGGGTATTTTTCTTAAGCTACATCATGTAAGAGATTTTTTTAAAGGTGTATTTTTCATGTCAACGATAAGCAAGAATTCAGGAACTGTAAAATAGTTTCAGAAATAGCTGTGTAATTTGTTTATTTGCAACTTAAAAAAAGGAAAAAGCTAATTGTACTCTTGTTTTTTTTTCAAAGAATGAGTAAAAACACTTATCGAGTGCATATTTTTTTGGCTATTTAAAATATTAACAGTTGTTTTTTTTAACATTAACATAATCTTTGGACTAGTCTTACATCTTTTATGGCGTATGTACATGTAATTTTTTTTTTAATCCTCAACACTATAGCTTTTGTTCCACTGTGAAATTTCTACACATCCCAAAAGTGTTATCAATAAAACATTAATCATTCATAATTCCTCATTCAAGAAAACCGTAACTAAGGTATTCTGCTCACACTGCCCACCCCGGAGTGAGCTCGCCGTGAAGATAGACTGATCGCTCTCCTGGGACCACTGGCCTACTGCTTGATCAAACCAACTGACATGGAAGTCAGGACGCCACTTAACAAAAGGTATTAATAGATACGGAGTATATTCAATACTTTTCATAGTTATTGACATAATGTTTATGTGCAATAGCTAAAAAAAAGTTTGCCGGAAAATGCTGCACGCTGGCCTAAGTTCAGCAGTGGACGTCCTACGGCTGAGATGGTAAATAAAAGTTCTAATTAATACTAGAAATGTAATGGCATTCTAAAAATGTTCTCAGAATATTATAATTCACGCTAAAGTATAGTTCAAGTATAACAAATATACGTGTGGAGGGCGTTAAAAGCAAAACCGATTCTCATTGGCTAAAATGTTGATTTTACACATTTCACAAATATTTGTTCCAAGTCTAGATGTACATGTGAGCTCAAATATTGCCTCGAGAGATAACTTTTCATTAAATTTCAGCAGACATTTTCAATAATAAGTAGTTATATAAAAATACACGAAAGTGTAAACCATACCCAACGTAATAACTATTATATTTAAAAGAGGACATAAAACAACACTTGTATCAATTTGCTATCAGTAACACTCAAGTAATAAATTCGTTGTTGAATAAACAATTAACGTTCGACTAAAATATACTAAATTAGCGATAATCTAAATGGTAATGCTATATCTGTATCACATACATACATATTTATTTTGTGAAATAAACGAAAATACGGTTAAAAATAAAGGAATAATATTAGTTAACACTAACCGTTAGTTAAAACTATGACGTCATGAAAATCGATTGATAAAAACCTAATCTATTAACTTTTATAGACTATACAGGGTGCATTAAATTACCGTAGTCAAATTTAAAGGAAAAAGCAACATAAACTGCTCACAAAAAGTAGACACAGACTAACTCTACAAAAGTTGGCAAAACAGTTACAAATATAGTGGTAATCCCGTAAACAATACCACTAGCATTGTTACCGTCCACAGTGACACGCGCGTGTGACACAGGTGTCCGGCGACGAGGTGTCAGACACCAGTGACACCAGTCTACAGCTACTTACGGCTCAAGTACACCACAATAGAAATTTGCAATGTGCTAACGTCGACTCTACATCCATCATTTGCTAGCGTGTGGTACAAGTTACGAACGGACTACGATAGAGAGATACATTTTTTTTCCTGCTCTTCTTGCGTATAATAATATTTTCAACTAAATGTATTGATTCGGCTAAAAGTTTAGTTAAATATTGAGTTGTATGTAGGTTGATTACATAAAAAATACTGAAAAAGAGCATTGAGGATTTTTTTTATGTAGAGTTGATAAAGCAGAGGATATTTTTTTTTCTGTAGAATGCATTATTATACTTACAAGTTAAAACTCATTTTTAATGTATTTTAAAATCAAATAGAGTAACACTATACCTGTTTAAAGTTGTGTTTTCAAACTGAATGCACCTACAAAAGTAGAGCAATATCAGTCTCTCATAACTTGCACCACCGCCCGCTAACAGTTCCGTACCTGTATTTGAATACCGCTCGCCGGACAACAGACTGTCAGCTGGAAGCCGTGCCTCATCCATCACCAGTCTTCTGCGAACCTCGCCACTTTTTGTGGCTGTCCTAACAAATGTCGCGTCTACTGGTCTACTACTGTTTTTACATGTTTGCAGACAGGACTAGGGCCATTGCTACTGAGGCTTAGGTACCTATATTGAAAAGTGTTGGTTAATACCTAGAGGCCTACCTAAAGAGACGTTTTTGCAATTGCAAAAGTCTTTTTTATCAATGCTGGTGGGTTCCCCGATTTGTTCTCATTTATGAAATGATGTAACACTTTACTTATCCTCTCGAATGGCCGTCTGCATTGCGGATGTGCCAAAACAACGAATGTATTTGGATTATGATTAGAGCCCAATATCTATCGTATAATCGTCTTAGCACGTGCTTAACATTTATTATTATTTAATAGCTTTTATAGATTATTATTGTAAAATTATTTGTTTAATGTTCAGGTAAAAGTAGTGACTCTACAATACTCTACAAACTTATTTAAAAACAATTGTTATAGTAAAGCCAGTGTGTGACAAAATAACGGTGACCACTAAACAGCTAGCTATTTACAAGAACACCAGTTATTATGTCAACTCGGTATTTAGCGATGTACCAACACACATGTCGCGAACACTGTATTGTATAGGCAGAAATACATGGTAATACGCTGTTTGAACTGCCTAATGCGACGCCGTTTACCTCAAATTTGAATATTTTTGAATGATTGTTCTCAACATAAGTATTTAGTTTGTACAGTAACTTCTGTTAGTACCTACCAGATAAGTGGTGAATGGAAACACGGGAACACCATGAGGTAACTTGCAACATCTGGACTCGCCAAACAGCATTGAACAAACGTGGTTATCAAATATCAGTTGTGTGTTGTATGAGACGAGGTCTTTGTCTTGCAGTGATTGGTGGTTACTTTTCCACGTCTCCGCGTTTCGGAAGTTACGTATAAAAGTGCGTCCTGCGTCTGATCTCTCTCCGGTTGAGTCGAATTGCCGTCTAATCGCGCTATGAGAGTAAAGCAACAGAGAGCCCACCTGTGTGCATACACGTTTGTGCACTAATATTTGGCCCGCGTAGCTGGTTGGTATCATTACTATGACACCAGTCGGCTAATCGGTTCGGGTATTAGGTATTATCTACTTACTCTAGAACAGGCACAGACTTGTCATACTGAGTGATGTCAGCTGAGCCACTAGCGCCATATTGCAGAGCCCTGCCCTAATCAGGCGAGCTTTGATTTGCGTGGACAAGTAATTAGCCGTAGTCATCCGATGTGTGACGGTGATGTACTGTTTTGACGTAAAACATGTACACAATCAGATCCGGATCGATGATAGGATTATGCTATCTCGGTACAAATCAACGTACTACGTGTAGCGCTATCTGCATATAAATATTATTTAAAATGTGATCCGATAAGCACTTGTTGATATACTGTTACAAGGTATATTAATATATCTAAACTAACGCTTTTGTTTGGCTTTGCTTACATTTATATATTACAAAAAAAAAACCAGATAAATATTAAAAACTGTTATACAGTGGTAGAGCCTTTCGTCTAGTAGGTAAAGCAAGCGCGCGCGCTTAATCTTTCTTGCCTTCAATTTATACTCGGACAAACAGTCTGTAAACTACGGGGGCTCCTATTATATTGACAGGACTGTGAGGAGCAAACAATATATTATGAAATAACATACGCTAATTGGACAATGGACCTGCAGGACCAACATACTTTTTATAAGAAAACAGAATTGATGATAGAATAATAATATTCAATTATTTATATCAATAAGAGGAGACATTTTGAGGACCTTCACAAATATACACGTGCCGCCAAATTAAACACCTTTATGTACATATACATGTATATGTACAGCAAAACATGTGTACATACAACATGAACGTTTATTCTATAGATATTGACATTGAGTCACATGATCGCCGGAGTAAGAGCCTCATAATGCTATATTTGACATGTTTTCTACGCTAATGTTATCAAAACGATCAATAATACATAAGTATTATTTATAACTAAGATTAAATGATTATTTCGATTTGATTATTAATTAGCCTTTTTGTGTTTGGGTAATGCAAGGTCGGCAGTGATAATTATGAGGTCATTATTAAAAATAGATTAAAGTAGGGTTAGAGAATAAACTTCACTCCAACCTTTAATCCACTTTTATGGTAAATCTGTTGTGGAAAAGAGACGCCACTCTACGCCGTAATGCGTCCTTTTCTCTTTCACATGCAATAATCTTACTTATAGATGTGATAATAGGGCTCATCAGAAGCCAACATTAACTGTATTGAGTTTAAATTACAACCAATTATTCAGTATTTTGCCAGCACACGAGGAACACTTGGCTATAAACCTTCATATTATCTTAATATTACAATTAATTTATTTATTGAAAACACAACGTGTTTATTCAGGTCCCATAATTTGAATGTCATTTCTGTGCATGACAAAAAATACCTTTTTTTTTAAACAGCAAAAAATTGGTCGGGAACTCCGTTCTATAGACATCGGTACTATATAGTTATATACCTACTTCATGTTATTACATGACTTTTTAATTACGAACATTTTCTAACACATGACGTAATTGCCGGCCTAGATCAGTACTATCTAACAATAAACATATTTTTCTACTAGATACTTGTGGATCATAATGATGCGGTAATAATTCGGATATTGATAGTATCTTATCACCCGTTATCTCGTATATCGGAGGCACGTATCATATATCTATGGAAATTATAACGCTAATGTCAATCCGCAGGAAACGATTATACCATTTTATCAGCTTTTCTGCTGAAAAACTACGTATTATTGCATAAGATATATTGTCACGAAACAAAGCGAAAACAATTGATAGTTTAATTCTTATAAATAGTTATTTGAAAGTGGAATTATCATTAATTAGGTGACTTTAACTTTTAAATATGTTCTAATGTTATTTACGCTGAAATCACAATAAAACTAAAATAGTTTTAATTATTTCTGCAATATGATATTTTTAAAAAGACTCAATTTAAAGTGTTCTCAAAATTTATGTTAATTTATACTTACAAAATAACTAACTTGTCTAAATGCAGCTGTATTTTATAAGTTACAAAAAGCTTCGTATTGTGATAAAACGAAATGAAATGCTTCACAAAAAGATATGAAAAAAAAGAAACGTTTTCGATTTCAAAGCGGAATTATGATTGTATAATCTTAGTTACACACATTGACTACTTGTTTAAATGACAGTAACATTTAACTAACAAGTAACAGGTGATTGGCTGAACCGTCGTGACCGCGGCTTTTCTTCTGCAATCTGTTTGTTTGTGTTATAATAACGTTATAAACGAATGTTTACTCTAACTTGATTGCTGACTCCTTGTTAGCATCAAAAGAGTTTGATTGAGACGTCGGTTAGAACTCTGTAAGTAATTGCCTGTTGCCTATTTCATTATACCTGGTCTTTGAGAGCCTCCTGTTTTTTACGCGCTTTATTAGATTTCTATAAAAATATTTTATTTGTAGTTTGATAAAGAAAATTGTTAGCTTAATGCTTTAGGCTCCTATAATATTTGTTTAATTGTAATGAGTTGTTTAATCCAGTCTATAATCTTACTAATATTATAATCGTGAAAGTTTGTAAGTATGGATGGATGATTGTTACTTTTTAACGTTCAAACGGCTGGGGAAATTTAAATAAAGTTTGGCGTTAGATGGCCTCCTGGATTAACATAGCCTACTATTTAACCGACTGCGTCAGAGGGAGGTAATGTTGTTGTATCTATAAGCTATATTCGCACGGCCGAAGTCTTGCCTATAAAATAAAATACTAAGGACGGTTTGATGTTAACTGGTTACTAGTCTGCCGGCTGTGACATTAACTGTTATCACTATAAAATAACTAGTGTTATAAAGTAACGCAACATCAAGTAAATAAAATTAAATAATGGTATCTTTAAGTGGAATTCTATCGAACCTATAGAAGATACGATAAGTAATTAATATACTTAAACACAAGCGTAAAAGAATAACCATTCCTTGGCAGTTGGGGTAAATAGGTAAATAGACAAACGGTAATTATGATTTCTGTAGTAAGTCGACCCCTCTTATTAGCCCGTTATAAAATCTAACGTGATATGTGCAAGTTCAGATACTAAAAAAAAACATTTAAATTAAAAAATGTCTAAACTTTACTCATTTCTAAAATATTTCGTATTAAAATTAGCCTCTTATTTATTATTAATTATATTACGTATTATGATAACTGATTTGTTTTATTGATATTAGTGTTTTTCTTTTTCTGGCACTTTAGTGTTTATCCTAAAAGTAATTCTAATGACAATTTCTTTTTGCGTGTGATGTCAGGTCCGTGCGAAAGGTGTCACACTCATAGCCTAGCCTAGCATTCTTCAGTAGTTCCTCGCGTCTAGGCCTAAATACACACTTCTAGAATAAACTCTACTTTCACAGCATAAACGAATATTATAAATTACTGTAAAGTATGATGTCCAAAAAGGTAACTGTAATCTTTAAATAGGCTTTGTACTTATTGAAATCTTTGAATTTACAGAATTGTTACTTTAATTTGTTATCTCTTCACTACATAGTATAAAACAAAGTCGCTTTTTCTGTCATGTTGTTGTATGTCCCTATGAACGCTCAAATCTTTAAAACTACGCAACGGATTTTGATGCGGTTTTTTTTAATAGATAGAGTAACTCATGAGGAAGGTTTTTATGTATAATATCATCCATTAAATAGTGGACAAATACTGTTATTTTTGAGGTTTCTAATGTGATGTCGCAAATAATTACATTTTTTCCGCTTACATTGCAAACGCAGGCTGAATCCTACGAGATTTATCAAAATAATGTACTAAGTATTGTACACAATGAAAAGGTCTACAGAAAACTCCGCGATGGTATATGTCTATCTCTTATGGATATCCCACAATAACATTTTTTTGTCATTTACTTTTTACGACAAATAATGACTAATATTCGAAGCGATTTTAACCAATACAGCATTAATCCTTATCCAATTAAATACCTTAAATACATTGTTGATTTAATATAGATCTATTTGGCCTTTTACAGTATCTGATTTAAATGAATATTTTTGAAGATGTACAGATTTAAAAATTGCGGAACGTAGCGTTTACGGCGACGCGGCGCGGCGGCAGCGTGCCTATAAATAGCGCGTCGGAGGTAAATGTAAAAAACATGTAAAAAAAAAGTAAATGTAAAAAAAAGTAAAAATGTAAAAAAAAGTAAAAATGTTAAAAAATTGTAAAAATGTAAAAAAAAGGAAAAATGTAAAAAAAAGTGAAAATATTGTGTATAAAAGATATTCCAAAGATAAAGAAAGGGGAATTGTTTTAAGTACTCCAAAAACGCGTGCGGGCTACGGGCAGTAAATGAATAAATCAAATCTACTGGATTGATTTTAACCTTTTTTTTTAGTGAGTTACATATTTTAAACCCGTGCAAAGCCGGAGCGGGCCGCTATGTTTTTTTATAAACAACGTTCACAGTTTTTCTGTAGCGTATTTAGGATTGATTTTAACCTTTTTTTTTAGTGAGTTACATATTTTAAACCCGTGCAAAGCCGGAGCGGGCCGCTATGTTTTTTTATAAACAACGTTCACAGTTTTTCTGTAGCGTATTTAGTATATCAGCATTGCACCCGTGCGAAGCCGGGGCGGGTCGCTAGTTTTATTTTAAAGTTAAGAAGAGAAAGGCTAAGTGTAAACTGTTTATATAGAGGTTAAGTTAACCTCTAACTATAATACGGTGTTCTATTTTAATTTTATAAGTCTAGATGCCAAAAGGAAGAAAAGTCTGACAAACAAGGAAAGGAAAGACAAGATATTTATGATATAGAAATAGGTAATTGTGTTATAATCTGGGGCGAATGAACAGCTAAAATAATCATCTTTTGAATAAGTTTACTGATACTCAAACTTTTTTGATTTAAAATATGTTCGTTGTCAGTAATGGTTAATGTCTTAATACCTCATTGCAGTTACCTAGCTAGAAAATATAGATAACATTTCTACCTATTCAATTTTGTCGTTAAATAAATTAACAAATTACAGAACTGTTGATAAAATTTAACAATTAAAAACAATGACGATTTCTTTATTTAAAAATTTAAAAAAGGATATTGATTTTATATTATTAGTATTAAAGTCTATTTTATCGATAAGATTAATAAAATTAAATAGATAGGTTCAATATCTAAAAAAAACTGCTGAGTTGTGCTAAGAATTTGGCTTGTGAGCGTAATAAGGAAATGTGATTATTTTAATCTAAAACATATCTGTATCTATGTATAACCTACGCAAATACGATAAACCGCGAAAAACAACAATAAATAATGACTGTGTACACTGCTATCTTGATCAAATGTGTCATAGGCGCTTGTAGGCACCTACGGAACGTGTTGCAAACAGACTGTTACACGTTCCGAAATAGCTCGATATACTTATATCGTTTATAGTCGATACCAAAATATTCCCAATTTCTGGAACCGATGACTCGCCGTTCCGAGAAGTGCTCTCAGTTTATGTTTAACCAGAACGGGCATTGTTTACGGCGAATTAATCTCAACCACAACGCGATCTTAATTGCTTATGATTGAAAAAACAACTAAGTATAAGTAGTGCCCGGATTATATCATCCACAACAATTTGTTCATCGTCTATTCCTCAAAAGGCGATATTTAAATCCCCGATTATTCTAATCTCCGATTTATATGTAACGGAGATTTCATGTCAGTTAATCTGTTTTTATCGGCTTCGGGCGTCGATACCACAGGGTCCGATTCACTTCTCGGTATCAAGGTGAGGTCAAATAAAATAAAGTTTTAAATGTGAACAATACTTTAGATTTATTCATAATAACTCTTTATCTTAATCCTATGAGCTAATTCAATAAATATACAACTTTGGAAATATTTACACATAATGACAATACGAGTACAATGGCGGAATGCTACGAGAGAGGCTACACGAGGCTAATATTGCGAACTACAGAGATTACCTCCCAACTCCACTGGTCCATTGGCTACACTAAAACTAAATCACAGATAAATAAAAATGTCTTCCGACCTTTTAGTCAGTCTATTTGGTAAAGCCTCCTTGAGATTAGAGCGCGATCACTGCCGCGTGAGCACCGTGACGGGCTTGTAGAGGTGCGGCGAGAGCGGGTGGTGCGCGTGGTGCGGCGGCGAGGGCAGCTCGGGGCTGGAGCTGCCCGAGTGCGGCGGCGAGGCGAGCGCGGGCGGCGCCGGCAGCAGCGGCGGCGAGCCCAGGAACGCGCCCGGCGGCACGCGCTCGTACAGCGGCGAGTACGGCAGGCTGCCGTAGCCCAGCGCCTCGCCGCGGAACGCGGGGTGCACGGCGCTGGGCGCCACCGGCGGGGTCTTCATCTGCATGGGCGCGTACCTCTGGTACAGCAGCTGCGAGTACAGCCCTACGAGCTGCGAGTACGTGGCGGGCGGGTAGCCGGGCAGCGCGGTGCCGGGGAACAGCGGCCGCTTGAAGCAGGCCAGCCGCGAGCGGCCGTTGAGCGCGGACCGCCGCCGCAGCTTGCCCGTCGTGCCGCCGATGAACACGTCCTCAGCGGACGCGTCCAGCATCCAGTAGTTGCCCTTGCCGGGGTCGTCGTAGTGGCGCGGCACTTTCACAAAGCACTTGTTCAAACTGAGGTTGTGGCGGATGGAGTTCTGCCAGCCCTGGCGGTTCTCCCGGTAGTACGGGAAGTTGGTCATGATGTACTCGTAGATGCCGTTGAGTGTGAGCCTCTTCTCGGGGCTGTTGCGGATGGCCATCATGATGAGGGCGTTGTAGCTGTAGGCGGGCTTCTCGTGTTTCTTGTCCTTCTTGTCGTCATCGTCCTTGGGCTTGGAGCAGTCGACGGGCTCGGTGCCGGTCACGTCCAGCTCGGAGTCGCTGAGGTCAGCCTCGGAGTGCGAGGCACCGGTCGACGAGGCCGTAGGCGACGGCGGTGGCGCCGGCTTATTCATCAGTATAGAGTTTATACTGAAATCTCCTTCAAACTTCACCATTTTGGAAAACACTTGTGATACACTTATTGAGACGCGCTACGCGTGCGCTTACACTGCGAGTGGCGAGTGAACTGGCGGGCGCGGAGGCGGCGCGCGCTTTTATACACGGCGTGAGCGGCCCCGCCCCTACAGCTTTGTGAGTGCGCCGCGTCCAATCGCAGCTCGAGCTTTTCTATACATAGAGCCACGCCCCGTATCCCGTAAGCTTCCCCCTCCCCACAAGCTTTGCTGTGGAGTCGTTTTATTTGAGGTGCGCGCGCGCAGCGACGAGTTTATTTATTATCTGGTATAAGTATCTTTTATTGGTACTGTGGCTACGATTATAAATCGATTGTGGTTTGTTATGTGATTAATGGCTAAAAAAAATATTTAAGTGTACTCAATGTTCTAAGACACGTTCGTTCGTTTTATGTTGATTGATTTTTGATGGCCGTAGTTATATGTCGCGGTGTTTTATACTTTAATTACCTTGTAAGAGGCGACGTGGGCTATGGCTGCGCCTGCGCCGGCCGCGACACCGCTCCATGTTAGTATAACGACGGAGCGACTTTCTCACAACATAATTAATGACGTTGCATTACACAAAACATTATACAAATAATTAATACATAGTGTTCGTGGTAATAGTTAATGGATCGCGTGAAGACGTAATCACGTAATCGACTAAGTTAAATATAATTAGTGAATTGCAAGAAAAAACTTACAAGTTATTGTAGAAATAAGGTTCATTTAACAATACCTACTTATTGTTTCTTTTGATTTACCAATAAAACCACGGTTCTTTACTTACTTTATGATACGGACAGTACCTAAGTCTAGTAGGCATACCTAATAGATTAGTGTATTTAATAATAAATAAAATATGTAAGAGTGACAAAACACTTTTTAATCTTTCAGAAGGTTAATATAAATTGGACATGCTTTTAATAACAGATAATGGTGCTGACATTGTGTCATGATGATAAAGTCGTGATTATAAGTTTATAGGTACCAGGGTTCATATCCGGCTTGAAGGAACATGTAAGGATTTCGGTATTAATTGAATAATACGAGGGTTTGAAGATGCAATATAGATTTAATTACTGGACCAAGGGTTGTCAAAACAACCGTTAAATAGTAGGTATTCTAAGAGTAATTTTAAATAGGTGTCAATAAGTATAAGCTGTACAAATATGGACGCATTAACTGAAATAAAATAGTTTATTAGATTTATTTAACTAATGATCAATTGTTTCAAGTTTTTTATTTACGTCTACAATAGGACCTAGTGCTCTACATTTAAAGACAACGTCGAAGACATTTTTTTTTCATACAATATTTATATCAAAATATTTACTATTGATTTCTTGGAAGAGAGGTTTCGATTTCTAGGCACAGTTATTTAAAATACGATAACATGCACTTATTCATAACTGTAAGATTCTGTTTGGGAATAGCTGGGATACTCAAAAGTGGTAAGTGGTAAGTTGTGGGCAACCCGGCAACTAACTAAGACGAACTTAGACTAGACGAACCAAAACTAGACCTACATTTCCAATAAATACGCGTGTGTAAACCTATATTTTAATAATTATGATTCCACCTACTACATACAAACATACTTCGATAGTTACTTGTAGTTCTACTTAGTCTTTCATCCATTCTACTTGTAATAATGCAAGCTCTCGTATTTGCAGTAGATGGCGTTGCGATGTCTAGCTGTGCAGACAACTGCTCTTTTATGACTGCATTGTGTTATGCTAGAGGGTCTGTTCCTTTCTTAGAATGCTTACGTTTTTGTTAACGTGAACGTATGATCCAAATATCATTTGTTATTTAGTGAAGTAATACGATGTTGATAGAAAAGTTTTAATTTTTTTTTATTGAAATTAATTTGGAATTGTTGAGTCATTTAAGTCACAACTTACTCCGACAGTATATTGTGTTGATTAATGATTAATTTAAAATTGTGAATATTACAAATGTAGAGTTAAATTGTAGTCCTGTTATTTACTAAAGTATTTAAATAGTTGTTGCTGCCTTCTACTTGTGATTGTATGGGTACCTACCCAACCTGGAGTCAGAGACCTTCAAAAAAATCTCAGGTATGCCGGTCACAATGCTGCCTTATTAAAAAAATGTAGAGAAAAGAATTTGACCTATTAACTATTTTAAATGATTTTAATAAAAGTTTAGCATCATATTATACATTACACGTTTTCCTGCATCGATAAGCAGATACTTTTGTTGAAACACAAAAATTATTAACGTTACACAATCAACTGAAATCAGTTAAGAAAAATGTTATCAAATTAATATTTATAAATATTGATATAGGTACATAATAACATAGGCTTCCGAGTAACTCGTGCTTAGGGGGTTCCCTTGCCGGCCAGGCATCATCGCAGATACAGTATCTACAAGTAGGTGATATTAATAAATCAGCAAATACACCGATCTCTTAGATAATGGTTAATCAGATTACTCCACTAACTTATCAGAACTGAGTAACAAGGAAGGCTCGTTCGTTGGTGCAACGTTCACGACTCAATTTTGAAGGGGTCAGTAAGGATACCTAACTGAATTTTGAGCCATGCTCTACATACATTGTTGAGGTATATTAAAACGTAACATAAGTTTTTTAGACAAGCTATGTGTGTCTTCACGTAATTTTCAGGAAGAAAATTTCAACTGGCTGTGCATCGTAATAAATAAATACAGTTGTAACAAATACACAAAAGAAATACAATGCAATCATAACGTAGGCAATTTAAACAATCAAAAATGTAATAAAAAAATCTTCTTGATTGTTTATTTTACCTAACAATTCCTGCATAAAGGAATTACATCCAATTTCGTCTCTCTTTTTTCGTTACTATTTCGATAGTCATTTTTTTCGTTCCGATATTATTTATCCTTACTAAAATTACAGGCACACACACTATTTTACCATCTATCCATATAACTCTTTGCCTATACATATTAAAGACGAATGCCATGTCGCTGGTGACATGAGTGCCGTGGTTAGAGTATCGATCGTGTGTGCGTGCGGCGCGGCGTGAGCACACTGCGACACACAAAGAGCACACCTGTGTCGGTGTGGAGCGCAGCGAGTGCTGTGCGCGATGTCAGAAAAAGAAATGCGGTATATTCATGAGTAAATAGAGAAAAGAACTAAAAATAAATTACAAAGTTCTATTAAGCACAAGATAGTTTACTCTTTAGGGTTCTTTAAAAGGGAGATAGGATAGATAATAGACAGATGTGAAGGTGTGGAAGAAGAAGACATGCTGCGCCTACCTTAAATAATAATTGGGATAAACGCAGGGAAATCATGATGTTCTTTAAAAAGGTAGAGCATACTATAAATGGCAGAATATATAAACCCACAACAATAGTTACTAAAGAACTATGTATTTCTAAAATAGAAATTACATTTTAACCCAAAATACAACAAGCAAAGTTCCATATTTCACAAAAAAGTTGTTTACCTTTTCAATGAAAACGTATTTCCATTAATAATATACCGTATCTACATTTCCTACCTCGATGTTAATCGATTCGGCACTTCGTACAATAGTGTCGCGTTCATGTCCCGGTATTGATCACGGATCGCCGCTCGGATCGGATTGATCAGTCCGACTGATCAAACAGGATCACGGTCGTCACTCCCAGTGTCCCGGGATGATCAGCCCGGATAACTGTTATCAGATGATTACACATGTGTGGCATCTGATTGGCTAGATTGCTTGATTTTTTAAATGTCTTGGGTCCTTTGTTACGTTAATATGTCAACTAGATGTATTAGTGCTATAAAAGGGCTCATAGAGAAAGGTAGCATGAGTCATACAATGTAGAGCTAACCGTAAGATGGCTATTTCGAAGCATGTTTTAGAGAAAATATATTTTTATTAATCTTATTACAACGTCGTTAATAACTTGCGAAAGAAAAAAATTATTTACCTTCACATATTTGTAGCGAAAATCACATGAAATTCAAACGATGATATAAAGTCAACAATTACAAAAATATACAAAACAAACTGACAATATAAATAAGATTGAAAAAGATTTACATAATATTATAAACTAGAATACCCTTTCTGTTTGGCCGACAGAGCGACACAAAAAGTGGTATCTTCGTCCTCGTCATCATGAGATCAAACCGGCCGCGATGGCCGCCATGTCAAGTGACGTCACACGCTTCAGTGCACACGGGGATACTCGCAGAAGGTTCACTCTTAAACGTGCTTAGATTGTATATGGTTTTTGGGGTCTAGAGTGAGATTGATTGTAAAAGCTAAATGCGTATCTACATTAGGTACATAATTGGAGATGGGAAATTGGAGACTGTAAAAAAATACTGACTTAATATTGTTAATCTTCTAATAAAAACGTCTTTTTATCTCAAGATATTCTGTGCACTCACCAAGTAATTTTTAACTTGTAAACAGTTGAACTTTTTGTACGGAGTCAATTTTCTGTAGCGTCTTGTCTATTGGCTCTTCATTATCGGCAGATAACGCCAGACTAAGTGGCTCCGGGTGTAATAGTTGTATTAGTGACGCGTCACTGCGCGGCTTGAGATCCTACTGATTTGGACCAACGCTTGTTTATTTGTCGAGGACCTAATTAAATTATAATGTTAGCCCAAAATAGGTACGGGCAATATCAAGTGACATTTTTGATATTTATAATCAAATCTGTAAAAAAAATACTACGACCTCTGTAAAAGCCTAAAAATCGAACATGCAAATGTCTGAATATTTGTTTTGTGTATTGGGATAGGAAAACCTTAAAGGTTTTAATTTATAACCATCAACAAGAAGTTTTTTATAACATAAAAGAATTAAAATGATATTTTTGCACCTACTGCTTATTAATTTTGTAGAGCAGCTTCCTAAAAGTGCTTTGTCAGGTTTTTCAGTTTCATTACATTAAATAAAAACAAATAAAGTAAAATAATTTACTCAAGTGCGCAATTATAGTGTGTTCTGTGTTCGTTAACGAAAACTTTAGCCATTTGGAGCTAACCAATCAAATACGTGCATATCGGTGGTCCAGTCATTCTCATTATCTGAAGCTGAATAAATACTCCACTTCCTATGTTTATGTCAAGAATAATATTGACATGACTGTCTCGACTCAACATCGCTTTATCTATGAAAGGTAATGTTTCTTCCGAAAAAAGAGTTTGGTTTTCCCAATCATCAGATGATGCACCATGAAAAAATATAGGATTTGATGTTAGATAGGATACCAAAAAAATAATCGATAAATATTTGTACTTTTATCAAATGAATAATAAAATGCGAAGGTACAACGCATCAAAGATGGTGAACCGTATGAAAGTGGCTAGTAACGTCACTTGTCAATAAAACGAGACGTGACGTCACACGAGATTAAAATTTGCTGTTTTAGCTTATTATTTTTATACACGTGATAACTGAAGTGTCCAATTTTTTTTTTAATGACGGACATTTTTGTTTATTAATTGGTTTCTTAAATACAGTTATTATTTTTGATGCATAAAAGCTAAATACAGTTAATATATGACCGGGATCTCTTGATACACATTGTAAGCAAATATAAGGAAACTATTGTGATGAGAAAAATAAATAAATAAATAAATAAATATTTGTACCACAAGTCCTTCTAAAGCAGCTGTAAACAGTACCAACGTGCCGAAGGTGCATGAGTCAGTGCGTGAGGTCACATCGTTACGCTGCGCCGGCGCACCTCCTCGCGATGTTTGTGACCCGCACCTTAAGTAAGGTTAACTAATTGATGCCGACACTCAGTTGCGAGGGATCTAGGGATGTACCGGAAGATATTTAGGAGTAACTGACCAATTGAACATTTGGGATAAAGACAGAAATGTGATGTAACAAGTTAGTTTATAATTATGTATGAATAAAGGCTCTACATTTTTTGTGGTGATATGTTACTATTAGTAGGTTTCTAGAAGGCATGATAGGTAGATTAAAAAAACTGTATATTAATTTAATAAAAAATACGATTAAATAATCTTAGTCTACCTAGAATGACAGGTGTATGTAATGTTATCTGTCATTGCCACAAAATTATATAAATAGAATCCACTGTTATAATTTTAATTAAAGATTTTCTTTGTTATGGACGTAAAAGCCTGGATTTCGATTATTTTTTTCAAAAATGGCTTAAACTGACCAGCGTCTGGTGTCAATGGTGTCCCATCCCTAGTGTTATGAAGTATGTGTATGTATGTGCATGAAATTAAATTAGTGGAGAGTCGCGAGGGGTCGCGCGTGGGTGGTGTTGTGCTCATACACGTTGAAGATTCACTCGTTACCACAAGTGCTAACTCGAAGACACCTCACTCAAACAAAGGTGATTATATAATTCGTGAAAATCATGACGCAAGTATTAACAGTTAATGACGATCATCACGCATATCTATCATAAAAAACAGAATTGGATGTTCCAAATGTATTTTTAGATGTTCAGTTTTATTGATAAGTTAATACATCAATCAAATTTTTTATCCCTTATTAAATTTTATGCTTATCGATAAAGACAAATAGGTATGAGGATTATAATCATCTTTAACTTTCAGGATTCCAATGGAAAATAACAAAATGATAACCTTTGCAAATTGGAAATAAAAATTTAGAACATTCTAAGACATGTTGTTGAAACTGAAAAGTTTCACAGATCGTGATGTGATTTCGGAATAACAAGCAATACCTATTCGTCATTACCACAGTGAGTTGCATTCGAGAATCTATAGTAGTTGCGTGATCATTGAAGTAATTAGATCATGGCATGACAGAGATCAACTTGAGCAAGATGTGTCGAGTATTATTCACTTCCTTATTCCATCATAATTGGTACAACAGTTTCTGAGCAACTCGGGACGATTGACAACACACGGGAGTTTGTTGGTCTGCCGCCTCATTAAGGGCGATACAAAATATACATTACTTACGTCTATATGGAAAATTAGATAATATTAATAGGGTCATTTAGTAGTAAGTTGTGATAAATATAATAATTGAAGTGTTTTATTGAATTGGGATGAATGTAATCTCTAGAGTTTATTATTTTAAGTAAATTTGGTACGTCCTGTCGGTATAACTGATGTGCGGAACTTGCGGCTTAAATATTGACAAAATATTTTATACGAAAGCTGATAAAAACCTTGTATTATTGTAATTTAAGTTTATTTTTAAATGTGTACAAATACAATCTTAATATTTACGTACGCAAGTAATAAAGCCTGATAACATTATATAGATATAGCGCTAAATCGGTACCCGATGTGTTATATTAAGAATGCACTGATAAAGTGCTGCTATTTAGGAATTGAGTATTTTCTAGAAATTTGATTAGGTACGAATTTCTGAGAATGTGATACATGTACTTTGTGAATGTACAAGTAATGAGCTACAGCAAATTAAAGAGGATCGGTCGGCTTTGTCACGTCATGTGTCATGACCGTGTAAACGGTTTTGCGGGGCATTTATTTAAGATATAGTTTATACGAAAATTTGTAAAAATAATAAACAAGTAATAAATAAAGACATCAAAATCTGGCAATAAATTTATTTATATACTCTTTCCGAGTTTTACTTTCCACATAATTTACAAGTACAAATATCAAAACACGATGCACCTTCAAAACCACAGTACTTTTCCACTACAAACTTTCCCTTAGCAACTTATAATGCAAATTAAAAGAGGTATAATATAAAACAGTGGCTTACTAACTAGCTACTGTGAAAACCGATCGATCAAGGCAAGCCTGCCCGCGTTCCTAGAAGCCCGAGGCTGGTGCACTTATAGCGTGAGCCCCGTGTGTGCGAGCCTGCATACCCACGAGTATACACACGGTAGAGGAAATACAAGGCTAGATATTAATGCGGTTTCTATGCAAGGAAATGGTCGACTTTCTTTGAGAAAGTTAAGTTATCATGAACTAGTTATAATTTGTACTGGACTAATGACGAAAATCCGACGTATTTGGGATGTAGTTATTAGTCTAGGATATTAGTAGGTCTCTTATCAGTCACTGTAATTACGAATTGATTAAAAAATTGTTATTTTCGACACCTCTTTTTCTGATTTCCTGAATCATTTTTCTGAGTAAAAAATCTGAAGGTAGTTAGGTATATAGCTTTAGTTTCATATACTATACATATTTGGCGAACCGAAATAAACTACATTTAATAATTATAATGATAGGATAGCAATAAACACGCGCCCATAACATGTTAATAGCTCCAGAAGCGCGGTCCGTGGCGGCCGCGGCGTCGTGCGCGTAATGCTATTCCTAACTAGCTGTTTGAGACTCCCTGGTGTGTCCACCAACGATGTATGAACCAATCTATACAGCACTCTCCAAAAATACACTTTAAACTTTAATTCTTACATTATAAGGTTGAATGTTTAAAATGGTAAGGGTAAATGTAAAATGGTAAAGTACAGAAACAGGCATCTAGTAGTAATGTGTTGTAATGTAAACTAGCGCACTAGATTATGTTTGATCTATCGAAGGATTTATTCTAATTTGCGGAATTACTTCTTTATTAAATCTTGATATTTTAATTAAGAAGTACATGCAAGAGATATGGTTGATTATGTGGGTCAATCAACTTTTTTTTGTTCAACACCTGTCCCCAGTGAACTTACTGTCTTTATTCGGAAACTTTTAAAAAAATCGATGATTTTACATTCGTTTTCATAACTGCAGGATAAATCCACAATACTAAAATAGTAATTAAGTTAAGTTTACATAAATTTAAACGAAAATAATTGGTTACCCAGAGGACGTAATCACACGTTCCTATACAAAACGTAGGTGTCCCCTGACCCCTAGCTTCAGAAATATATTGCTCTGGTTTAAAAAATCTTCACTAAAGTCCCATCATTTTGTATATGTTCAGTACTTAAATATAAATGAGCACATGTTTAGAAATTTACAAAGATATAGTCATGTTATATTTTCCATAATTTGAAAACATATTCCCGCGCGAAAGTGTCCCTCCTTATTAAGTTCATCCTCCGTCCACTGAGTAACCGCGGCCGTTGAACATGAGTGCGAGTGAGATAGCGATATACGTGCGTTAGACTAATAAGAAACAGTTCTGAGAATCATACGATCAAGGTTGCCGTCGTATGAAATTTTGATTCGCTCGGCCATTTTGCCTGCGGCCGGAGAAGTCGTCACGTGTCTTTATTGTTAGTCTGCTGGGAGACCGTGCAAAACATCGTAAGTTTTTACTTTTTAATGGATTTAGTTCTCTATTTATATTGCATTATGATCTAATAAGTCAGTAGGGACTGAATTTTTATTTTAATCCTATTAAATTCATAATGAGAACAGCTTTTGGTGTAAAATGTCCCCTGGATAACCTGTCACTTGGGTCACTCTGGTGGTTACCCAAGAGACAGTTTTGGTTACCCAAGAGACATAATGGTTTTGCATGCAGATGAAACGTTTGGAATGTATAATTTTTATGCGTTACGACTGTTTTAAGGAGTGATAAGCGGAATGAGCTTTGTTTTTGCAGTGTTTTATTATGGGTTTATGTGCTTACATAGCTTATTTTGTTTTAGGTATAAGGAATGCCTCTTACAAACGCAGAAAAGCAAAGACGTTATAAAGAGAGATTAAAACAAGATACAGATAAATATAATCATCATCTTCTTGCCCTTATCCCATTTCACTTGGGGTCGGCGCAACACGTCTTCTAGACGTGTTGCTTAAAGATTTGGCTATGGTTTTATAGTCAGCCGCCTGCCTGACACTAACCCTCTTTGGGAATGCGTTTGTTGATGGCTTACCCGCCAGCATTCGGGTGACCCAAGGTGCTTGGTACAGTGCACTGGGTCTTAAGGTCCATTAGTCGCCTTTTACGACACCCAGTGGAGGATATGGGGTGGTGCTATTCTTTATATCCGGACACCACACGAACCACCAGATAAATATAATGAGTACAAAAAAAAGAAGAGAGAAAACTATCACGCCAAAAAAAGACTGACTAAAGACTTAAACCCTAAAGAGAGATACAACGCGAGAGTGATTTGGAGAATAAGGAAAAAGAATCAAAGAGAGCGAGTGCGAAATCTCAATAGAGTTCTTGAAGAAACGCCTCCTAGTTCTCCAGGCTTTCCAGATGCTGATACTGACGCTGAGCAAGACGTTGCTGATCAGAATAAAAAT
Organism: Chrysodeixis includens; assembly: GCA_941860345.1. Lineage (NCBI taxonomy): Eukaryota > Metazoa > Arthropoda > Insecta > Lepidoptera > Noctuidae > Chrysodeixis > Chrysodeixis includens. The sequence goes on from OW796096.1 coordinate 11,556,878, forward strand.
TATGATGTTCATCAAGAACAAAATGTATGCGATTCTCCTACAGTTGGAGCAGCAAAAAAGGGAAGAATGAAAGTGAGAAGGGACAGATCCAAAATTTATCGAGAAAACGTTGAATTGAAGAAAGAAAACGAAAAACTTAAACATAAGTATGAAAAATACAAGAAGAGACTACAGAGAACCAAGAAAAAACTGGAAAAGAAGGTAAAAATACCTACAGAAAAGGAAAAGTATGAGAACCTAAGTAATGCAATAAAAGACAAATATAAGAAAAGTAAAAACCGAAAAGACAAAAATATTGTAAAGAGTGTTCAAAGTTGATGATTCTATGAAAAAGGAAATTGCTAAAGATGCTTATGCAGTAATAGGGTCTCTTGAGTCACTAAATTTGTCTCTTGGGTCACCAAATGTCCCCAATTTTAAGAGTTGTTTTTTCTATGTTATTACCTCTTGAATATGCATAATAATTAGTTTTTCTTACTGTTAGCTAAATTACTTTGATTAAATTACGTATAATATAAAATTATTTATAAATGAACAACTCAGTACAAAATACTCAAAAGTTAAATTTTTTTTTTTAGTATTGGTTACCCAAGAGACCTTGTTTATGACTTTTTTGTAAAAAGTATTCAAATTTTATCAGAATTTATATTTGAATACAGTTGCTAATACTACTTTGTTTTGATTACATTAAAGAATAAATATTAAAAATGCATTTTCATTCACAAAGTTATCGTCTAAACATCGGTTACCCAAAGGACATAAGATGATGTGTCACCCGATATTACTGGTGAAAATATTATAATTCGTACGTTGTTGGTCGCGGCACGGGTTGTATTTGTAAACTAGGTTAAATTAGCTACTACACTAAGTATAAAATCACGATGAAATTAGAACTTTTGTTTTTTCACATTTGAAATCGTATTTTACAAAAAATAGTTGATTGACCCATGTACGATGATTTTGCCAACAACTTCGTGACTATTTAAATGATTGATTAAAAATATTTATATTGATAACAATGTACAAAAATCTTTGTACCTTGGTACTTACTTGTATCAAAAAATCTTTTTAATAATAAGACTAATGATTACTGAGTAAAATAATTTTATGCATGAATGTGTCGCAGAGCGGCGCACGCGCAACTGACAGCCGACCGCGATGTATTGCCTAAGGCTACAAAATAATGATTATAATTATCAGAAGGTTAATACCTTACAAATTTAAAACAACTATTAGGACTATTATATTATACAAAGACCGGCTAAAATAAACTAACAAATTGACTAATATTAGATGGCACATTACATTACAAGAACTGTTTAAATAGAAACGGTTTGTAATGTATTTTTTTGCATTTCTGTCTTAGTAGCAATTCGTATTAACGTTATATTATATGAGCATCGTAAAGAGGTGTGAAGTTTTGCACAAAACACAACGCTTACTTATTTTGTTGATGAAAATAGTGTTTCGAACTTTAAATAAGGCTGCTTATACACGTAGCTTACTACTCGGACCTAAGGAGGTATTTGTAAGTATTGATCCACTTTAATGAATATCAATGCTTGTAACGGGTTATTTTTTGGATGGGTGATCATTCCTTAAAAAGGAAAACTCATTTCACACTTGTCACGTCATACTTAGGCCATGTTATGTAGAATTGATGAACTCCAATGGTATCTTCGTTTCGAAATCAACTACATATGTAATTAATTTCATTTCAAAGAAAATATACCTAAGTATTTTCGAATTATTTGACTGTTGCAACTTAAGCAAGTTTTTCAAAATACATCAAGTAAATGTGGGGTTTAGATCCACACACAATGTATAATTCAGTATTTAGTTAAAGTCCAGAAGTCTAGTATTTTAGACAAAAGGTAAGCAGTAGCTTGCCCTGACCTTCCCAACTACTTAGCTTATCTCTCCCGTCTTATCATTTAGGCTGCGTAATCTTATCATCGCAAATAAACCTTTCATATTATTCGAATTTATTTAGCGTCAATATTAATGACATCAGTAATACCATGACGAAACAATTTTTTAATTTAAAGTTAGAAAAATATTTATACAAATAAATAGATTAAATGGTAGGTGTGTGCCGATAGTGGGAGTATAAATAAGTGTGACGTCACAGATTAGTTTGTTAAAGTAATCATTACATTACAGTTACCGTGGAGTTTGGACAAGGAGTCAGGATTACAAGCCTTACAGTGAGGTAGGTGTGGCGTTAGTCAGACCTTACCCTGGCTGGAAAATAGTCAAGGTTGACTAGAGGTCGAATGACGATCTCTTGTTATATAAAGATTATCAAATTACACATTGGACACGTGTACTTTACTTAACGATAACGTAGGTACTGATTTTTTAATTTCGCACAGCAGTGTCATGATTTTTTTTTTAATAAAATCCATAATTTAGCAGTAGATTGAGATTGTTTCAGATGCCAGAAGAAGCAGTCAAAGCTCGCTCAGAACTGTTCAATGCATTTACAAAAAACACATTTTTCACTCATTTTTTAATATATTATATCGATCTACATCCACTAGATTCTATGGTATCTACTTGTCCTTTTGGGAAAAGAGTAGAAAGACATATCCAAAATTTGTTTATTAATTATATTCAGTCATTTTACCCATTGGTTTATAGATTAATTAACATTCTATGGCTACCAGCTCCCAGGGTCCCAGCGTCGTGTGTCGCCGCCCTAACACCACTGACTAATGTTCTACATAACTGTGACATTTAATTTTTTACACGCGGGAGAGAAATTAAAATTGTCAAAAGGTCTCGTTAAGTTCCGTGAAACTACAGGTTTATAGGCTCCCAATGGATTATCATACCCTTTACAATACTAAACTTTATTCTCTAAACGTTAGAGTTGGTTTTAAATTGGTATTTTCGTATAATAACCACATTTTGCCGTAGAAAAGGTGTTTGAATCAAATTAAGTATAATTCTTGATAACTCGCGGCGCTGCGATGTTAATAAAATGATATTAAATGTAGAGTTTATGTTTTGTTTAAGTTATTGTATTGTGCTGTGGCGGGTGTTGTGTGGTTTATAATCATTGCTCGTAACTGTTCCTGAAGGGTTAGTAACACTTGTCATCAGGGTTGCAGAGCTCTGATTTAATTAAAATTAATTTACTTTATTTGTTAATAAGAATAATTTTGTTGAAAACAATGAGATATGAATGAATATGAAAGGCCTAAAACATATAAGAGTTGTTGCATAATTTAAGTTAAGATTTAGATCACGTTTAAAAGTATATAAAGTATCACATCTCCTGCTATTTAGATCAAAACAGCATTCGACATTCGTCTACACTACAAATTCACTTCTGAGCATAGTCCATTGAAGAAGTCAAAATCTGCGCTGCATAGTTCTGTAAAACAAACCATTAGAGATAAAAGTGCCTACATCAAAAAGTCTGTTAAGTAGAGCTAATTTCTTTGGCCCTAGCATCCAAACATCGACCTACCCCGGTAATCAGTAGTCATCCAAAGCGAATGTACAAGACGGACAGACCAACAATAATAATATAATCTGTGATGACCATCACGTGACTTATGTGTCTGTCCAGTTCCTGACGCCCATCTCACGAGACAAACTTAACTCTACATCACACAAACAACGAGAGAACCTTATGACCGAGACGACAAGGTTGGTTTTATTCCAGCAGTGCGGATACCAGGTGTATAAGTAAGTTTGTATTGTAATTTCTCTTACAGATGTGTCAAATGATAGTTTATTAGTTTTTTGTTATTTCAAATAGTTTCGGTACATGTTTGATGCTCGAGTCGTGACTACCAGATTAAATGTGACCGCATGCAGGGACTTTGTCCGATAGGTAGGTACAATCTACGTATTATTACATATTACTGATAAGATTTCTGTAAATTATTTAATGTTTTCGTGTCGAATTAATCAATTACCTAATCAACCTAGTTCTAAATTCCTGAGCCGGATATTCAATGCGGTTCGCTGAACTACCTTTATCTTTGTAACTGCTTAGTCTTTAATAATAATAAGAAAGTAATTAATCTTGAACCCATCGTAGAAAATCATTGCCAGTTACAAATTACACAATGATCTGCTACTGACAATCATGTAACATACGTGTAACCTAATAATTATTTAGATACTTAGTCTTTTAAGATTTCTGGCTACTAGCATCCCGCTTTACAATACAAAGACAAGATCACTAACTTTGCTGCGATGCGACCTCAACAGCAACCTTCCTCTAGCGCCCAGAAACCGGTACAGGAAAATCAAGACAAACTGAACGCCGGTAGGTATACATACCTAACTGCAAAAACCCCAAAGCCCATCTAAATACCTTGCAAAACCTAAAAGCTAGATGGCTATCTTTGACACGAGCTCCACCACCCTCGCCGGCCAGCGCGGCCGGTGGCCGACGGCGCAGGTGCGCGCTCTCACGCCCGCCCTGAATCATTCAGGTGTATTCACCGCCACAGCCCCACATTAAACATTCGATAATAAGCGCCCACTTATTATTATTTATAAATACCCAAATTGGTATGAACTTGCCAAGTTAAGCTTTGATTTTATGTTTATTAACATCAACTTGGAGAAATTTCTAAATACATAGTAACTAAACTTAATAGTTTAGATCGTTATTTCTGACATACATTTATTCTTCAAATAATTTCTTAATAATTATCGCCAGGAAACTAGACAACCATCAGTATAAGATAGTCAAAACGTCAAGAAAATCCAATATAGGTACTTTAGGACGCAACGACGTCATATTGACGATCCCTCAACTAGGCACTGTAACCCAAATTTATAAAAACTGTTATAAAGTATAAATAATAAAACTCTAGAATGTATTTCTAGAGCTATTCAAGACGATGAAAACGGGAAAAAAGAAATGTTACACACTAAACTGCATCTGCAAGCACCCAAGGGCACCGTTACATTTAACAAATGAGTAAGTATAAAGAATATTAAAATTAAGAGCGTTATCCAAATCTTTGTCATTACTTCCAGTTCCTTACGCAGTTAACAGGGTGCCCACGCGTCGCGGGGGGCGGCTCAGATATGGGAACTATCGGGAACTCGCAGGAAAGTCTCAGTAAGCACTCGTCACGGGTGGATACACTGGCAAGTGACTCCCGGGGATTTGCTATAGTAGAGTGATAAGTAACTCCTCAAGTCACTTGGATTTACAAGTGCTATGAAATTCCTGTGAGAATTCATGTAATTTGGTAACCTTGACATTTTATTAATGTTATTTCTACGTTGATTATTATTTGATATGTGAATTTATTTCATGCATGATTTATTTTCAGTTTAGTTTCAACTTGCATGTTGGCTAGATACGTCTTAATAAATTAGATTGTTGCTGGTTCACATTTTGATAAAGAAACGTTTCTTTGAAAATAATTATCAAAAATTCTAGTCAACAAAATATTCAATACATCAAAGTATACGAGCATATCGGCCGGAAACAATAATCCAGATAACACAATAACAACATACAATCGAAGTAAAGTAAAACTAATAAATAATGTAGGAACACAGGCAGTGCCGGGGACGCGGCCGCGGCTAAATAACAGTTTTGTACAGTCGCGCACGGAATTACTGAACGCAAACGAGCCAGCGTTTAATCGCTTGCATATTGTATTGGATCATTTTATTATGGAAACAAGTGAACGAGGGGAAGGTGGCGCGTGGGGAGTGTACATTGCTGGCTTACATTCTTTGAAGGCGTCCTTTTTTGGTCTAGATGTGTAGTTTGAATGTGAGGTTGGTAACCACTATCAGAGATCGAATATTAGTGGTTAAGGTCCAACTGTATGGTAGTGTATTATAATGAACGTTGCCTTTTTTCTTGAAATTCAGAAGCAACCATTGATCAGTTGCTGCTGTATTTCGAGAATGGTGTAAAAGATAAGGGTAGAGTTTAAAAGTTTTGAGAATGTTCGTTCCAATCCACATTGATTACAGTAGCGCTAGAGTAGTAGTACAAATACTAGTAATTTATCAAAAAAACACTCACGTCAAAATTCAAATATTGCTTGAACAGTCGATGTATGTAACACATTGAGTTTCCTTCGTCCTGTCCCTGACCAGACTGTCCCTGTGAACTGCGCCACCTGCGGAACGTGGTGGCGGTAAAAAACGCGGTGTTTTACCGCGATCATAGTTTACTTAATTACCTTACTTAGTTATGTGCGCCTACAGACCGCAATTAAATGCTATTACCGTTTAACTAGCGGTTTCCACTCACTTTTGTCGGTGACTGTATTTTATGTTTTAAACAGTTGTTAAGTTGAGGTGCTTCAATTTTTGGTAGTAGGTATTTTTTTTTGGAGAGAATTATTAAATCAGTTTTCAAGGAACCGATAATACACTCGTAGATATAACATTACAAAAGTATTCATTGGAAATTTCGGAACTTCCTTTATTTCGAAAGTTAATCTCTTGTCAATTAATATCAATGAAGATTTGTTAGATATCAGATAAGTAGTGGAAATCGCCTCCAAATTCTGTCAAAACAAGTCTCCTTAATCCTATACGATCTAAAATCTTCCTGATACTCCCTATACAACAAAAGGTCAACAATAATCTAGTCATAATAGGCTAAATATACCTAACATTCTTCAAAATAGGTAGAAGCAACAACAAACGGGGATGGAATAACATGGAGTGTGCAATTACAGCGTGGCGGCGAACAGCTGTGGCCGCGGTGCGCGCGTCCGCAGTGCACTGGGCAGTCTGGCCACTATTAAGCGATTCCACCCCCGTTACGTAGCAGCCAAGCTTAAATATTCATACTGGATTAAGGTGAAGGTAGTGCAACAAATAAATTAACGCGGCTGCTGTTTCCATCATCTGTCATAGATGTTAGAGGTGAGATGATGGTGCAACATAAGTGGACATGGTAGAGTCAAGGAAGTTGTAATGTTGTATGTGAAATTTAACGTTCCAAGTCTTGTCTTTGTTAAAAAGGTAATTAAATACAGATATTACTGTAATTGTTAACCTATGTCTTTTTATTTATAAAAATAACCTAGGTGCTAAAACATAAGTATAAACAAGACGAAAACTTAAAGATTAAATAAGGTACTTGGTACCTTGGTAGATTGTACTTGGTCACGTGAGTGTAACTTTCCCGTGATCAAATATTGTAAATTGTACTCGTAGTTAACAAGGATCGTGGCTGGAATCGTATCTATGTTAAATAACAATATTTATTTGTGATTTTTGCACTGCAACGTGTAGGTCTTTAGAAAAGTAAGTATTCAGTAAAGCTGCAAACCTGTCTCAGAAACTTTAAATTTAATTTCAGTTCTTCAGGATTTACAAGCTCTAACGAATATAAAAACAAGGTATAGGTATTTAAAAACTAATAACCATCCCCTTAACAGGCACATAGCATGGAGTTTTAACACAACAGCCGCGGCCAAGGGAAATATTATGATGTAGAGTATGTAACGTTGGATCAAAGCGTTTCGAGCGGCTGATGTAATATTCATCGCCTAATGATAGCTAATGCCCCGCGTTTTGTTCCGACGTTTACGATACCCACCGTAATATGTGTTTAGGGACAATTTCACGGAATTATGTATTGTTGGTTTATGTGCTATTATTTCAGATTTGTTTTTCGAAGGTAATATTTTCTGTTTATTATTTTATCGACAAATTATACCTAGGTTCCAAAAGTACTTACATAAAATGTTTTAGAATTGTAAGAAGGTAAAGACCACAAAGTCGGGTTTACTGATAATATTAATCTATATAAGACAAATAAGTGATGATCGTTACACGTGGGTGCTCGTCATAAGCTATTAAATGATACAAATAAACATAATCCTTTCCGTTACCAGTGCATGCCCATCACACAAATATTCATTGGGGTTTTTCCAAAGCGGCTCGTTCATCAGATATGAACATCATTAACAGATTTGTTCAATAATTTTCAAAGAAAAGATACTGATAACGTTTTATTTATATAATATTGTGATAATAACATCAATGAGTATTATACCTACGGATCAAATGGTATTATACCTACGTCCAATGTGGGTGAGCCTGCGGCAGTGCTATCTTTTTAAATCTATTTATAATTACTAATCTGATGATGAAAATCTGACTATTCGCAGAAAATAGCAAACTGTATCCAAGTTTATGTATATTTAGTAAACCTTAAAAATCTGGAGAATATTAGATGTGCCTAAATACATACCATCTTTCTTCTTCCATATTTTACTGATTCTCCTGTTTAGTCTCTGCTAAAATCATAAGAAACTGAGATTATCTTTTTCAGCTACCCACAATTTTTTTACTACAGCCTGAAGTCGTTATTTTTGCGCTCTTGTGTTTGCGGATGAAGCATAGAGATGAAGACATGGTATTATTTAATAAGTAAAAACCTATTAGTCCGTCGAAAGGATATGATTAATCAGAACAATAACAAGTTACAATGATAAGGAGACATAAAGTTTATGTGGGGGGTATTGTGATATAACGGATTACCAATATATGAAAAGTGATGTCATCCGTGACTTTTACTTTTATTCAATATACTAAAGTATTTGTTTTGTTTGCGAAACAAAAGAAGAAATATGTAAGTATTCAATAATATTCTGTAAGTTACTTGACAGACACTTGAAAAAAAAATATTATCGTTATTGACAGATGTGTGATTTCTGCCAACACGTTTTTCTGACAGGATTGAACACGTTTAACAAAAGAAATACAACTGCAAAAGAAGTTCAATAAGATAAGGAATTGTTTTCCAAAGTTCAAGGAAAGCTCAATGACTGTACTTTTGAGGTAAGAGCGTAAACGAATACCATGTCGTATTTAGAACGCAAAAGTTTCAATTAGTAGGATTACAACATTCTCCTTTAACAATTTGTGGCTTTTGTAAAGTTTTTTAAAGGCAATTGTAAAGTATTCTTATTTATTGTCAGCAAAGTAAAAAACATAGGAGAGCATTACCAGTAGGTACGGGGGTTTATATTGATACATTCACAATATTTTGTCATATCGAGTAATCGTCAATAAACCGGACGATTCCTCGATATGATCGGCTTGATAGCTTATCACAACACTGTTAGGATCTCCGTAGGTATTTCTTACAATACGTTAAATGGCACGAGGTTGAACAATACATATCAAAAGAACAGTTTTCTGAGCTGCAAAGACTTCCGGGAAATGAGATTAATTCGTTAATTTTTATCAAATTAATTACTATAGAAGCGTAAGTTTGTAATCTAAGAATGTTTTGTTGTTACACGCTGAATAGGTTACAGTAATATTAACGCCATCTAATCTCAAATTAAGTATACGAGAGTAATTGGTGTTATGAGTAGGTACTAGACAACTGATAAACATACTTAGACATTTCTAAATACATGCAAATTATAGACAAATTGTACCCAGACACAGAACAAACGATCCTGCTACATTTGTCTTGGGTGGGCATTGAACCCACGGCCTCTGATATTGCAGTCAGGGCCAGTAACCACTAGACCAACAGGCCTGTCATATTACTTGTAGAATAAACTTCAGTCTAAGTCATCTTACATCACTATTGACCGGTTTTGCGTTTGCCATGCTTACAGCACCATCATATACTTTCCTGTAGGTTACTTTTGGCTATATTACAGACATGTAAGTAATTAAAGATTACGCAGGATCTAAGATTTAGATAGATAATAAGACACGTGCGATTATCTATTAGATATGGACTAGGTGTATTGCTATATCTATCGATCGATACACTGAACATCAGATAGGTGACGATATAAATATCGTACGTGCGTAATACTTCAGGAATCTGTCATATACGTAGGTTTTATATACCAGTAAGTAATTGTTCCGTACGTTTACTTACAGATATGTTTTCACGGAACAATATAAAATGATTTGTCAGGAAAATTCGTCCTCGTATTTCTCAGAATCTATGTAGTAGGTAGTACGTTCTTCTAAAATATGTTTCTAAAAAATTAGAAAATGATAGTAATTCGATTAACAAAACTACTAAAATTCTATGAACGCATAGTGTAGCCAAATTCGAAACCAAACAAGCATAAATAACTTTAACTACTAAGTTAATAATACTAAATTTAGGCAAAGTTTCCTAACTGAAGCTTTAGACCTCGTGTTGCTCTGTTTATCATTTTACATAAAAACGGAACTATTTCGTAATTCTTCTTCTTCAAATAAATCCCAAGTCATGGTTGTCAATACTCTTGTTATTGTCATTATATTTAGCCATGTATCTGTTTATCTCAATGCCTTCCGCACACAAATCTTATCTGGCACTTAAAGTAGTCTAGCCGATACACCTTAAGGCCGAGTTTCACAATATTGCACAATACTGGTGTCATCGCTAAGATTACATTATCTTCCACTTGTTTTTTAAAAGGAGCTTCTTTTTTTCAAGTGCGATGACAATGCTAAAAACTAAATCATACCTAAAACATGGATATGAGCTTATTTCTTATAAATATCTGAAAATAACTGTATCTAGAATGGATATCTCCTTTACATGTTGCAAAATTTATGACCTTGAAATATCAGATTAAGATTTCATCAATTATAACCTTGTCATCCCAACCAAGTGCCCTTTTAGTCAAAAAAGTACAAACACATGTACACACACGTCGTCGTACAAACTCTATCAACAAAGTATTCGTAAAGACTATCTGTTTAGATATTTCTTCAGTTATTGAATAAGCTTTTTCGATAGCATGCGGGTTAGAGACAATGTTAACTTATTTAGAAGCAACGTTATAACAGCCACAATAATTCTGCGTAGCCAGTAGCTATGCTTTCAGTCTTGGCACGTTCAGTTCAAATCTCGTATTGTACGGCTGCTTATCTAATACAAAACAATTTACTGGAACATGTGCGTATACCCATGTCAATGTTAATATTACTAATGTTATGTTTCTTGTCTGTCTACGCCTATTTTCTCGCATCCGTAGCAAGGCTCCGGTAAAGCTACGCTACGTAACGGTAAACGTCAATAGATTACTATGGCATCTAGATACAACAGGCATTTTGTACCTAAAGCTAAATCCAGTACCTACTCACCTATTACTCCTTTATCAGGGATTCAAAACCAATGACTACTTGACCTTCGGTACAAGTATCTATAATTTTTATTACAGTATATTTAAAAAAAACAATGTGCAGTATCGATGCGTGTTGGTTCGTATAAGTCTGCACACACGTGAGTCGCACCACGTTCATTCGCGGAGCTCAATAAATCAATACCAATGTGCCATTACCGCGCACCTCGGATTGGCAAATTAATGTGTCATTAGTAATTAGTTGCTTATATCGATGTGACTTTGCTCCCAAGCAATTTAGTTTACGTCATGTAATTTTTTTATCAATATGTAATGGAAAAAGACTCGTTTCGATCGCTGTAATGATATTAATGTATTGACGTAAGTAAATGTAAAGAAAACAATATATTATCTATGACTTCAAGTAAATATGTCGTGCGTCATTTAGGTTATTTCATAAAGGTACATAGATACCGAAGCACATGTTTCGATGAACTTCATGAAAGCTAGGACAGTTTCAGTTGAACAAGTTTTACCGATAAATGCCACTGAATGTGTCAAAAGGTTCATTATATGTTTCCAAAAAGATTATTTAATATTTATTTGCGAGTCTATTTACATACTCCTTGAGCGCATAAATGCGTGCGACGAGAATCATTCATCATAACAACAACTAAATTAACCACAGTTAATAATAATTAATTGTTTCTGTATATTATTACAAGTATATTATGCTAAATTTGTTGAAATACAAACTAACCTTACACTCACAACCTGTCAAAAAAAAGATCAACTGAAACGGAATTTCTACCGTCTGTAGCTAAGTTCGAACACTTGAGCGACTTCTCTCTAGCAATATGTTGCACATAACAACATATTACATAGCGTTACTTCACAATCACGGCCGAGGTGTCAAGGTAACCGGACACCAAACAAAACTGCCTAACACCGACAACATGGCTCTAGTGTCACTGAACAGGGGGAGGTCAGAAGTACGAGTGCAGATGATCTTTCATTTTACCAACAAATCTGATTCAAAAAACACAGATACTAGTCTTATGATAGTTTTGACCTCAAAGGATTCTTTTTTTTTTCTGTTTTTATTTATTTATGCTGCTTATACAAATAATGTACATTTTATCTCACAGGAAAAATAAAACCAGTAATCTTCAAACTCATTATGGCGTGCGACGAATAATTGCAAGCTTTTTATAAAGTGCAATTAACTGTTCATCATAATATATGCTACAGATTTTTTACAGTTCACTTTTTATTATTGTTTTAGGAAACAAATAAATCTTCCGTCTTCACAAAGAATACTATTTCCAAAACTAGTAACTGTCCTTCTGTATTTTCTCTCTTAGTTCACCAGACACTATGATTGGCAGCGCCTGCGCAGCGCGTCGGTAGCGCGGGAGAACTGTCAAAATGATCTAGAAAACTTGACAGGAGCACGTCACAGGTGACACGGGAATATAAGCCTTATTGTCTAAGGTATTGCATGGAAGTAGGGTTAGATTCGTCTGTTTGTTTGTTTGCTGTGAGGCGTAAGTTCACTTTGATTCGCCGAAGCGGTAGGTCACTAGGGTGGCTGTGGTTCTGGTGAGATTTTGGCTTTACTTTTACCTGTTAAATTCCTACAATAATCGCCCTAAGTTAAAGACTCCTATAACTCAAAATCAAAAGGTTTTTATTTCGAGTAGGCCTTCTCAGGCACTTTCAAAACGTTACTGACTCTAGTGGCGCGGTTCCAATATGCCATTCTTATGGAGAAGAACTATAATTTATTATGTTAAGAGGAACATTTCCGAAGCCTAATCGTTCTCAATGTAACAATGTTGAATTCTATACTATTTCAAACTTAAATCAATCAAGACAATCAGGTTTATGGAGAGCGCCAAAATTCATGAGGGTGGGCGATGGGGTGCTGTCTATTATAACTTTGACGTTCGAAAACTGCTACATTGTAGTCTAATTTGAATAAATAACTTTTGATTTAGATTTTTTGAAAATGTTGAGACATAGTTGCATATTTAAAGTCCACAAGCGTAGGCTTTGTCTAGTTAACCGACTGCATCTTTATTCACCTACCAACAATTTTTCTTTCAGATAGTCCTCACGGAAGCGCAGTATAATCAACTTTCAGTCACGCCTATTTTATTCGAGCATACGCAACGGATTACAGCTGACGACAAACTGATTTATCAAAGTTGTTGCCCCAAACAACAAGCTACGAAACGATTAAAAATGCGCCGTCACTGTCAATACTATTATATCAGATAATGTACACGATAAATTATAACAAACAGGACGAAGTGCATTATGTAAGAATATCTATTTGTCTGCAGTTACAGCCAATAACGGTTACTTTCAATTTTTTTTATTATGTCATTGTGAATCATTTTGCGGCATTGCGCAATATAGATAAGTTTCAGTAATCTATCAGGCGTTTAATGGAATATTTTTTAATTATAATTGTGAGTTGGCAACTTAATGGTTGGGAAGTGAAGCTCGGCTTGGTAAAGAATTTATCCTTTATTTATTTGTTAAAGATGAAAGCTTTATCACTACCTAAACAATTTGAATTTAAATGTAGAAGTGGTGTTAGCGGAGCTTTGCTGAAAAAATATAGGTCTGCACCGGATAGTGATGAATCTCTTCACTATCCGGTAATCATCATAATATTTTCCAAATCTAAAGTTAACGAGCGCGAGTCCTGTAATAGAAAAAGACTGTGTGATCGCGTCAGCTGCATTTGTGTTCGCTGGGTGAAAATCTCTACAGATTGAAAGCTAGGACGTCTCCGTAAAATTTGGTGGGTAATTTAGAAGCATACTGCGTTTGCTGGATTAAGATGGTAAATGTATTTTTTTTTACTAAGCTTTAGCCCAGAATTACTAGAGGTGTATAACATTTTGGAATTGTGGTACGGTTTTCAAGTGTACGGCAGTTTGACGACACTATAGATAAAAGTTGCATCTTATACATAAAATTTCCGTGTCACAATGATACTGTTTATTGTACTCCTCCGAAACGGCAAAACCGATTCTCTTGAAATTTTTGTATTTGTATTCAGTAGGTCTTAGTAAGAATCGCGAATCGAATCAATCTGAAAGTCGCGGGCAACAGTTAGTAATACATGAAACTGAATCCACCAAATAATTTTAATAGGCTAAAAACTAAGTTACATGTTACACTAAGCCATGGTCACCGTAGGTCAAGTGCCAGCCCGCAACTTGGCTGACATCATAATACACCGCGTGTTACAGCGCGCGGGATCCACACATCGCCGCGTGCGCACCTCTGTAACCCCATGTTACACCTACGTCAAATATAACTACATTCCTTGCCTCTTTTGTGGTTGAAAGTAATTTAAACATTTCGAATAATAAAGCATTCTGAATCTACTTTAAATATATGTAAGTAGAACCTATATCGTGTGATTTATTAGATTTTGTAATTTACTGATATTCTACTAAGTATATTTTGTGGGTTTTTCTTATACCAAAAACAATCTAATCAATTTTTTGTGGTATTTAAACGGATCATAATCAGTGTTTTTTGTGTAAGCCCTTTTTTTTCATAATACTCCAACTTTATACCGATAAAGGCATTTTTTAAAAGAATACGATTTTTGAAATAAACTGTAAAATTATTTTACATTTTACTCGATTGCACTTAATACCTACATAGTGTCTACACTGTCTATCCTACTTATAAACGTGAAAGTTTGTAAGTATAGATGATTAGATGGATGGATAGATGTTTGGTACTCTTTTTGCCAATTTTGATGGCTTATGGAATAGGCTACTTTTGAATCGATTGTGAATATTTTACAGCTATAACCGACATTCGCGCGAGTAAAACGTGCAACAGCTGGTCTATTTATAAACATATTTAATTCATCATTGATTTTATTATAATTTCATTCTTTTTACATTTAATTATTTATGGTTGTCAAGAACCTCATTTATCAGCGTCTAACACGTAATTAAACAAAAACAATAGACAGCTGTTGAGCACAACAAACAGAAAACAATGCGAATGCAATAATAATACATTGTGGTATGAATTATGCGCTAATTGTATCAACAATGTCATAGTTATTCATGAACACGGACCAAACAAGGCTTGTTTGTTTGTTTGCAAGCGTTTTACACAATACACAGCTGTTTCTGATAGCATTTACTGTAAGTCCATTGTTTATGTTTATATTCTTTTCTTAGATTTACCATTTTGTTTTAACTAAATTATGGTTAGGTCGAGTTTTCTAAAAGTAATTCAATGAAGCCTAGAGTGTAGTCCTACATAAAATCCAGCCTACAGGATCACACTTTACGCCGCAATACGATGGTACTATCTATAGAAATATTACCCTGTCGTCAGTTTATTCTAACTTGTTACAAAATACGATTATAAATCCTTAACAAAACTGGCTACTTTATTACATTATGAAGCACTTAAAATAGTTAAAACCAGCCCCAAAACACAAAGAGGACTCAAACATTTCCCTATTGATTGTATTAAAGTCCTCGAATGAATGCACTCAATATAATAGACATTCACAATAGAACGCTAACATCCTCAAAAACTGGCTAATGGAGAGTAATATGACACCGTACAGTAGCTACAATAGATAGTGATCTAAAAACATATTATTTTTCACTAAACTGAGCACCGCTGAGCGTTGCATTGTACAATGAGATGGTATCAGACTTGTGCAATATTGGCGTGAGATTGAGCGGCGAAGGTTGAGTTGTTATTGTTTATTACTATTACATATTAAAAGGGACAGGGAAATGTATTTGAAAAATAATACTGGTATTAAAGGAAGGAACCGGTGATCAAATAGTACGGAAGCTTAAATAAATTCAAGCAAATTGTGTTTTGGCACAAATATTTGTCTAAAACCAATTTGAACCAGTCTTAGCAAGTATTAATTAGATAAGATAAAAATCTAACACGTAATTTATTTAAAAAAAGATAAGTCTACTAAGATAGTCTATTCCAACAATTAGTTTTTCATTTTAATTCAAAGATAATTGGAAAGGAATAACTGTAATTACTTTAACGTACGTAACTAATTATAGAAAACAACCTTTTTAAAATCAATAAACATTAAATAAATATAATCAATAAACTAACCAATATATTGTCCATAAATAAAACTCCTACTTTCAAATATTCAAATGAAGCATTTACCATAATGGCCGCATATGCTCGCATATGGCCGCTACCAGTTCCACAGTTCCCACTTACTATTCAAGAGGAAATGGTTTCTTTATTTGCTAATCTTAATGTTAACATCTCATTTAGCCATCGCTTTTTATTCAGAATGACATAATTGATGCTTCTCAAATATTTAGGCAAAAACATTAAGAATAACGAGATGACAATATCTTATTCCATCGAAAACAGACATTCTTTTCAACATTCATTCTTAACTTGATGGAAACATTTGATGTGGCGTAGATCCCAAGCCTCCAGTTTTATGTTACAAACCGCATTATACCGGACATGACCGCAGCACTAGGAAGACAACACAAAATCTGGAAAAAACTCCTTTGTCACCCGGCGAACAGTGAATGGGATTATCAATTATTTGGTCACCCTCTACAGATCGTATCTCATTCATGGAAATATGATCAGCTTATTATAACTATATTTGCTAGTTTTCGGCTTTTGTTGGTGCAAACAGTAGATGGAGGCGATAAGGCCGCTATTGTGAGCCCGATGTGCCCGATATTAAGTTTCGCAGTTTGTTTTCGATACAAGATATCTAACTGTCATTTTATTCAAATTTTATTGTTGTATTGCAAAAGGACCGGTCTGTTATCTCGCTCATTATGTGAACCATTTGAAGTGACCATCAGTTTTTAGTATTATTAGAGCTCCACGTTATTTTCGGTTCGATACGGGAGCTACATTATACCATTAATGTTTACTACTAAACTTGAACGTTATAAAGCTTTCAACGACATTATTTCACAACATTATGAGTAATCCATAACAGATACCTATTGCATGATTCTGCATTTTGTGAGTCTAATCGCTTGGCCGATGTACAGTGAGTGTAACTATCGCCCTAATAAATTAAAGCATAGTAAACAAAATCGCAAGTAACGTCAACACAAGATTACGGCAAATCCTATTATGTGTGTTAGTGATAAGTTATCACAGGCCTGAGCAGGTACGTGCCGTGACGCCGGGAGCACAGCGCCTGATAGCCGGGCTATCGATAAATATTTGTAAATACGATAGTTGAGCCGATTACCGAGATACTCGCCTTATGACACGCTGGACGTGAACGGTGACATTGAATGGTACATTGGAATGCATTTTACTTCCGGGATCAAAAGATGTCGCGGTGTGCGACAAATGTCTTCGATAATGTTCCCGCTTAACAAAGATAGAACAATCCGATATAATAAGGCGCTAGGCAGTGGAAATCAAGCATGCCGCTCCATGTTTTTCAGAAACACAAGTTACGTCCATAAGATTCTGTACCGTAAAAAATAAAGTTAAAATGGGTGACTTTTACAAAACAGAAAAACATTAGAATCAATGAAACACAGCAGCAAGGACATCAGTTTTAGTTCTTTAAAAGTTTTCTTCCATACAACTGCAAGCCGCTATCTCCCAAGTCATTTCTTTCTTGATCAAATCGCCTTCCACACAATGCATTCATCTTCTCTTGGATTTCCTCTTTAAGGTTTTGGACTGGAAAATGCCGAAAACCGACGGCATTTTTTAGGAACCCGGATAACAAGAAATACCTACAATTAGAGATTAAAAAGATTTTTAATCCTTACTAAGCCGTGGCCCGTGTTTTAGGAAATACCTGTAACATGCGTCGCGTATCGTTATCAATATTTGTTTGCTCGTATTACATTAATCATGTAAATTGTTTAATAGCCGCAATATAAGTCAACCACATGCGATAAGACGCGAGCTACACGTGATTGGCAATGAAATATAAGGCCAAGTAGTAAGTACTGAAGTAGACCTAGAAAATAATAGGCAAATACCATGCTCGTTGATGGTAATCAATACAGTAAAATAACCATGGTCACAGGCCATACCACAGGCAAAGATTGATACCTGTAGGAGCATTCAAGTCCAAAATTGTGTGTTCAGGAGTTATGGCCGTTGGAACATTCAAGTCCAAAATAGTTTTACCCATGTAACTTATTTACCTATGTAAACATGGACAGGATATTTATACAAGCAATCATGTATTTTTGCCTCTGATTGCATTGTTCAAAAGTAGGAAAATTGTAGATCTCCTCCTTTTTGACAAATCACGTGATTTTGACTCTTTATTATTTGATCAGCTTTAGCGCTAGAACTAATGCATACGACTAGACAAATATCGCTTGTCTAGTCGTATGCATTAGTTTGCTATCAATGCCTAGTATTAGAGACATATTTGTAATGTGTAGGCACATGACTTTTATTACATACTTAATTATGGGAATCCCTAAACGCAAATTGTAATCGATATTATGTTGATTGATAAGGAGTTGTGATTCATCGTCATAGTTAAGCCTGTCTTAAGCTTAACATGTACTATCTTGTCGTAAAGTAAAATATTTAACAATACCTACTTTATTATACCTAGCACATGTAACTTTAGGTTAATCCCAATATGCGAAAAGGGCAGCACAAACGACGCCGCGCTGTACACGACCAACGCGCATAAATCAAAACTGAAACTGGGTTTGGACACACAATATCCAATCATTGTGCAATTTCTGAAGAATCGACATCATTCGACCGTGTTTTCCCTATCCTATTTACAAATTTTCTGCCACTATATATCTATTACCCACGAAAATTATCTGAAGGTTCTATTTCTTAGACCCACTTGTGGCAACGTAAAAACAAACCGTGCCTACATACTTTCTACAAAATTAAAACCAACCCCAAAATCAAATAAGGAAAGTATCGGGGTAACTCTACAATATCAGTAATTATGTGAAATAGCAGCGTGACTGTGTGGAAGGCATTGTGTGTATGCAAATACACCGCTATTATGACGAGACGGACCCGTGACGTGACGTGACGTGACAGTCATATTTATGGTGTTTGCGCCCAGAGTATAATATTGCTGTCTTTGATATAAAAGAATATGAAAAATTGTTTGATGTGACTGGTCCTCGCTGGTCCTTTTTTGATTAAAAATGAGGTCGTCTATGCATTCATTTCTTACTGCTTGTAGTGCCTATAAGTGCCCCTTGATAATATTTCTAGCAGAAATCGATACAGGACCAAATCACCTCGGCTCAAAGGACCAGCGAAGTGGCTTGCTAAGCTACATAATAGCACGTTATTACATATTTACTTGACGTACTCATCAAACAATGCCCGTCACCCGTCACGCACCTGTTCCCGCGCCGCGCGTGGGGCGTGGTAATAACGCCGTAATGAGCGTGACTTGCGTATGCGCAGCTTTCTTCACCCTGTGATTTAGCTACCGCTTCAGTTATGTTCGATGAGACCGCCATTTTCTATCAATTGTTTGCGTAATTAGCAGTTTTGGGTTAGAAATTATTTGGCTACAAATACCACCGACTGTTATTATAGTGTTGGATTATTTTCACGCCTTTTTTGTCGTGGGGTGGGAACGCGAGCGCTGTTGTGTGTCGGCACCAATCAAAGTTGGCGGTAGCGACTTTTGTGTTGCCTTCATAGATAACATCTTAAATAAATTGTAATTAGTAGAGTTCTTTGTGTAGACGCATATTGTACCGTATTCGAGATGAGTCACGTAACTAATATCGCAAAGTACCTCTTTTTATTTGATTGCCAAATTATACTAACAGAATTATTCGTGTGAAGTAGAAAGGCAGCGTATCGAGTTTCGGAATTGCTCTTAATAACGCGCAATACTTGTTGCCGATGACTTTCATGATTTTACTGCTTATTGTGGATGTTATCCGTTCCGAAGGCTTCGTGATCGCCATTACCGAACTTATTAAAAACCGACTTCAATAAAATACGAAAGTAAAAACTCTCATCACCGTATAAACGAGAATCAACCGATACCAATTATCCGATAAGTATACCTTTCTTAGTTTAGAAACTGTTTTTATCCTCAAAACATTTAAATACTTGTTATCAGCCTCTCAATTAGGCGATTTGTACCCAAAGACCAGGGACCGTAAGAGGCAGGACCAATAAAAATATTTGTGACTCAATAGTGTTGCGCGGTGCGTACCGTTTTGGTACCATTAGTGGCGTAATGAAGCGGTCCGGTCTGCTACCAAATGTATCGTGTACATTATTGGTGCCATAAAACGTTTACCTTGTCGCACGATACGTTATTAAAAATCATATGGTGAATAAAGACAGTTTAAAGTAAATTTTTAATGTGACCACTTACATCATACGTAGCTTCTTTGATACTTGAATTAGTATATAACTGTACCAGGCAAAAACTTTTATACTTATTCAAGTATGGCTTTAAAAATAATTTAATAAAAAAATAATTGAAGTTGAAAATAAGAATTCCTTCTCGGCATCTAATTATTCAAAGCTGCTAAAATTCGGTGATTCCAAAATTAAAGTAACAAAAAGAAGGTCTAAATACCAAAAAAAGAAAGATTTTGTAAATAAAATATAGTATGATGGATACAGACCGAGCCTGAACAGTGGACGGCACGGCTAATAGTGCTCCCGGCACCCGCTGCCGACTACACTCCAATTAATATTCAAATTAATATGTATTTGAGACGATACACTAAATACTGCGGCTGTCCACTGGAACCCGCGTGTCGGAAGCCGACACATACCGTATCGACACGACGATTCTTAGGTTATTGCTGGAACAAAAATGTAACAATTTTGTAACATAACACTTTTATTGCAAAAAAAAACCGAGAAGAAATAACGTCTAGTTTTTTAATTTTGATAACGTAAACCTTAGGTAATCCCTAGGTTTTACATTTACCATTTAACTTATTAGTGAACTAAGATATTCGAAATATCACATTGAAAATATTTTTCGTAACTCAAAAGCATAGTTAATGCTAAAAGCAAAATTTCGCCTGAATTTTCCATTTCTAGAGAACCTTAGAAAGCCACCAAACATTTAAAATAAAAGAAATAGAAAATTGACCAAATGGACAAGCACATAACGACACTAGATAGGCGTCGTTTCCCAACAGCAAAATATTTACGATACAGATTGTTAACGAACTGTTAATACGAGGTTCATGCAAATCATACGCGTTTGTTTTCAAATAGAAACGGCAGATAAGCCGACACCTGCGCTACAAGCGACGAGAGGAACCACACCTCAATGTGTTTTACATAATACATTGTAATAACGTTAACACTAGGAGCAGCAGATTCTATGGTAATTCATTGAAAACTTCATACGGTTATCTTATGTAAGAAAATTATTTAATGATTCTAGCTTTGGTCTTTACATTTATCTTGGGTCTTTACTCCAATCATGTAATATAAGTTAAAGCTTTGTATACCTATTTTTTTTTAATAATGTCCTCTTTTATAATTCAAAAATCAAAGTATTGATAAGTTCCTCAAAAACTGTTACCGAAAATTATCGAATAAACAACAGCAAAATGTATGCTTTTTCAATTTCTTCCACAAATAATTCAAAGCTTCCAAAAATCTGTTCACGAAATCGCTCTCGTCTCAAACTTAAACTCCACTTAAAAAGCAGAGCGGCCGCGCTCGTAACAGATAGCCTGCTCTATTAAGATACCCTAATACTGCTTACTGCTTCTCCAGACGCCATCTTCTTTCATCAAATTAGGCGGGAATTCGGTGCCGGTGACATCGCCATGTAAATAGTTAATGCAAGAGCAAGTGATTACAGCTCCGATGGTGTGTGATGAGTACCTACTGTTTTAATTTATACAATTATTCTTTAATAGTTAGAAATTTAAATAGAAAAACTGTGACATGTTTCTTTGTACGGAATCTTACAAGCATACGCAAGGGCGACGCATAGCAACATTTGAAATGTAGAGTCAAATAAAAATTTTAGTTTTTGCATACGACTAAGAACAAGATTTAACCCGACTGCGAGGCCCAAATTTTTAATTGTGATGAATATTTACTTCGTTCTACAAACGAAGTTGAAATTATTTTCTCTACATCATATTATCTGTTTTGTCTAAAAATGATACACATATTTGTCCAACAAATGTAACAATAAATCTCCTCTCATTAATATCTATTGTAATGTAACTTCACTAGGAGGGCACCACCAGCCATTACTGGCTTCCGACTTCAATAAACATGTGATCTTCGATGACGTTGCTCTGATATTTATCGGTATCAAGGGCGAGGGAATACACATATTATAGGCTTTGGAATCAGTCATGATTTTGCCTGTATGTCGGTATAAGGAACTTATTTTTAGCTACACATAGGAGAAATAATTCTAGTCCAAAAATTCATAAGTCAATAGGTAGGTGTCAGGTTTATTGGATCTGAACTTAATTTGTTAATGTCTCCGCTGAGTTGACCGTAACAATTTAATTATTGTTACGGTTTTGTACCTATTTATTTTATGACTTAATTCGCGGTTTTTTTTTTGTAATTTCTATGATGTAATTGTCCATGACACCGTTACGAATGCTCATCCCCTAACGGAAAAAGAGCATGAAGCCATAGATAAAGCCATTACCAGACAGCCATGTATACAGGAAACTATCGGCACATAACACACATACATACGTCATTGTATCCAACAATGAGGCCAAATTGAGAGCTCACATTTGCCACGCTAGTCCGCTCAAATCTGCCGCCGAACTGTGGGAGCGGCGACAAAGCCCATAATAATAGATAAATAAAGTCAAATACCGCAGACAAAGATACACAAGACACCACAAACAACCACTTTGAACACTTTCAACCCTATTCCCAAGGGCTAAGGTTGGTGATGTTACCAATATCAGCAGAATTTAAGTTTGTAAAGCAAATCGTAAATCATGCCGCATTTCGTTAAGGGTTGCCGACAATACCTGGTCGCGTACGCGTAATAAATTATGTTTTATGTTTATAAAAACATCAAAATGTATATTAGAGGTTTTTATTTGTTTGGTGATTACAAAAATGCCGCCTTTGACGAATGCGGGGATGAAAGCAGGGTGGTAGTTTGATTTCACGGTTCTGTCGCGAAACTTGGAATTGAGATTTTATGTGGATTAGTCTACATTCCAGTAGGTGGTCAAAAGGAGGAATAAAACATTCCGAATACGGTTACAAAAAAACTGTGCATGTTTACTGGAGCTTTGTTTAGGAATACACATATTCGTAATTACTTTTAACAATCTTTCAAACAACTTAAATTATCAAACTAATTATGAACAGAAAGCGTTTCCTACTACAACAGAATAAACTATTCTACCGACGCGACGTTTCCCCAGCTTGTGATAGCCGCGGACAAACTGCGCCTAATCTGTTAATCCTGATCTAATCTACACAGCTTTGGACAGAGGAGTTTGTTTTAAATAGACAAAATCAACAAACGAAACGCTAAGGATTTACGTATAAGAATGCTTGAGAATAGATTCTAAAAGTGGACTTAATGATGGAATTTACAACTATTACATTTTTCCTTTATTGATTTTAGACATTCTTGTACCTTTAGTTGTAAATAGTAGAAACAAAATAGGGTTAATGTAGGTGTATAAAAAAGCTGACATTTTAAGATTATGGATTTATGTCAATTTTACTTAAATATGAAACTATTCATTCAGTTATTTTTAGAACAGAAAGTAGGATTCACTTACAAACCGCTTCTTATTTAAAGAAATAGGTATAATCGTTTAAATTTTCATAAATTGTCGCTTATTGGAGTCACCTTTTTGCTTCTATTCTTCTACGAGTTGATAAAAAAGACTTTTTATAAAACCTTAAATTAAATATTGACCAACAAATCAACAATAACTGTTATTCCTTAGCACACGTGAGACTTAGTCACGCTGGCAATGTTACTCAACATGGCCTCACAAAGGGCGGCAACCCCATATAGTTACACTTTTGAATTATTTTTATTTCATTAATAACAAAAGATTTCACCCGTTTTGAAATATGATTTGGTCGCCATCTTGGGTTCTCACATGCGCGCGCAGAATATTACACACACACATTGATATTATATTTTTTATTATGTTTTTAACAATAACCATGGCTAACGTTAAAATACGGTGTGTAGTGGTTGTTACAGAACCAATGCTGATCCGTGGCCAATGAACTAATGTACAACGGTTGCGTTTTTTATAAATATGTTTTGACATGTTTTAATATGTCTGAATTTGGTGTTCTTGATAGGGTTGAAGACATAATTCGGGTTTTAATTATTGTGTTGCTTCAATATTTTGGTGTTGAGTCGGCATTCTCGTTACAATTATGCGTACAATCCTTTTAAAACATTTTAATGTGAATAGAGCTAAGCGAGATAAGCAAACTAAAGAATTTGAGAACGATACGATCCGTTACTATTTTAGCCGTTATTTTTTTTAATAATAATTTTAGTCCAATTGACTATGCAAGCTTACGTCAAAACACCTCACAACAAACCATAAAACATGAACGCAAACTAACCTCATCGCTAACTAACGATAAACGCTCGTTAATTTAATTAAATCAATTAAAGTAATCGATAAAAACTGTCAAAACCGATTGGTAGAACATTAATCGGAATGATTTCATAAATTCCTCGTTGATTGCATTTCATTAGTAATGTTATTGAAACACTTTTATTGAGACCATCAGACATCGGGCGGAGGACGCCTTCTGATTACTTTGTTGTTCATATTTATGTAACTGGATATTCTTTATGTCTTTCTCATCACATCATCTGGTTAAATTAAGTTTCAAGGATTCAAATGCTTCTTCACTGAGATCGACAGTGTTTTTGGCTAAACAGTGCAAACCAGTATGGATATTCATGTTAAGATTTCAAAAGAAGTTACAAAGAAAACTGCATAGCATATTAATAATAACTAGTATTTCTTTTATACCTAATTGTAATATGTACCTACATATCCCAAAACATTATTTCAATCAAACAAAAAAATAATCAAAAAAGCAGCCTAGCGGACTATATTCAAACCATTCCGAATAACAATAGTAACATAATAGTAAAAAATTATATCAATCTTTAGCGGACATAAATTACAACATTAGTGGGGTAGATGTAGAGCGCGATCGGAGCTGCGCCGGCGCACCCCGCGCTAACACAGACGTCGCCCGCGAATAATAAAGCGGCAAATATTTATAAATGTTTTATTTGAGACGCGAGGGATCATGTAGCCGAAATTGTGATTGGTACAAGGCATAGGTTTTACAGTTTACTGTTCTCTATACTTTAAATGCATCATAGGATGTCAATTGAAATCGATATGACGTGAGAAAAGAAATTAAAATGATACTACAAGATCATGATGCTAAAAATACGTAAATATAAATAATTTCAGTTGCTATCCCTAAACCATACCACATCTTCCTATAACTCGACTACAACTAACTTAATAGAGGCATTACCTTCCTGATAATCTACATACAAAATATATAGTCTCCAAAGAAATCGACAAAGTACTTTACCAAATCAGGGCCCAAGGTTTCGCACTCTGCCAATCGCTCTCGCACGCTGAGGCGGACGCCTCAGCGTATGCCTTGCCCCTCAACAATTAGCCCTATTGTCCTTCCCCTAGCGGCACCAGTTTGTTCCAATGTAGATCGAATTATGTTTGCACACATGCTTACAGAGATACACAGCATTAAACTGATTTAATGTGTCGGAACAGATTTTAAAACGTTTGTGACATCTATATTGTTTTTATATGCAGATAATGTGAAAAATTCTTTGATTCACATTTGTGTGTATTTATCTACTGTTCACAGATTCTCCTGACTGTAATGTACGATAGTTGGTATGGCATCGGGTATAAAACTTAACAAAGTTCGCTTTCGATACGTAAATGTAGAAAGACATCATCATCACATCAATTTATTACTCCATGTTTCGATTACAATCTACAATAAAATCCAACTATGTAAAATATTTTCTGGCGAATGGCAATGAACTAATTTCTAATTTATTTTACAACTTA
The DNA here is from genome assembly GCA_941860345.1 of Chrysodeixis includens. Taxonomy (NCBI): domain Eukaryota; kingdom Metazoa; phylum Arthropoda; class Insecta; order Lepidoptera; family Noctuidae; genus Chrysodeixis; species Chrysodeixis includens. The sequence goes on from OW796096.1 coordinate 11,583,024, forward strand.
ATGTAGGTCTCTAATCTACCTACTCTTTGAAATATCGACACATTATCGATCTAAGCTTCTAATAAAATAACATAAGAGTAAATATAATTAATTTACCTATGTATAAAAAGCAAAACCTGTTCTCAACCATATTTCATTTTCACACTGACTTTGTAAAAACATCCGCTTGTGTTGAGGACATAATGAGATGATTATCTTAACATTCACTAAATTATCTCACACAGACGGAAACACACTGAATTATAAAAACGCGGAATGTTTGATATTCGTAATTATCCTAAACGTTGATTATAAGATCATTTAAATCAACAAAAAAGGACTGGGAGCCGTATCTCTAGGTGTCCGCCATAAAAACTTATACGTTTTATTATTACAAAACGTATCTCAACCACTTAATACAATTTATTTTTAAACACAAATGAACATTTGAAATGAAGTCGACCCTTATCAGCCGGGCAATAACTCCGGCATAATGTACTTAAATCTCATTCAAAGTATTCGCTACACCGCTAATGTGTGGGTAAATCTGTCCGTGCGGAAGTCAAAATTGTTGTCACCCTATACATCATCGTGTCACGCGAAACCGTACCATAGGAACATAAAAATAGAGTTTATTATTGCAGGTAGTAGTGTGAACACAGTGATACACATTTTTATTATAATAAGTAGTGTGTATTGAATAAGCGCGATGCTCCGTAAGAAATTAGTTGGCATTGATGCGCGCCCATTGTCACGTGATGGCTGCACGGCGTGTCAGTGCGCATGTCACGGCGCATTGTCACGTCGTCTGAATATGTTGTGTCTGTCGTATTGTTGATAAAAACGTGTGAGAGGGACACACGTAGGAAGCAGCCGACTGTGCGATACTTTTTGATAAAAATCAGGGTAAAAAGAGTTGAGAACTTTTTTTTCGTTCTTTTACAGTTACTATTGTCTCTATAGATAGATCTTTTATCAGTTAGACGTTTAAGTATTTTATTAAAACGTTTTCAATTTATTTAATAAATCAATTCGTAATGACGTATTAAAAACCCACTTAGGTTTTTCTAAAGCCTGTAAGTATGTACAAAATTAATAAGTTAGATAATAATTTGTACAATGTTAATAACTGTACAGGTACTCTCTGCATTTTTTCGTGTTGTAACTTAACACAATCAAAAAACAGAATCAAAGTTTATAAACTTGTAAAAAGCTCAGGCCTACATGATTCACAACGAAGTTCATATTTACAAGTTAATTTAGTCAACATTACATCATACAACCAAAACCGATCGAGTTCTCATCAGAATAACGGCGAAACAATCCCACACATACACATAACTTAGCGGTAACTTAGCCATGACTAGAGACATCTACCCAAGTACCCAATATTTAATAAGTGGCATAAGTGGCTATAGGGCTAATGTATCAGAGAATGTACGGAAACGATCGATTTGTCGGCAATGGACGATAACAATTAAACGCGGTGAGGTAAGTAGGTGTGCGGGGAACATAAGCCGATGGGCAATGGCTCACGGACGCCTCACATTAGAACATCTTAATTTCAATCTCCATAAAACGCATAAAGAACAGTTTTATAAAAGCGTCATGGATTGGTAAGGCGCGCTGTTCACAATGCGACAGAGTGGTTTCGGTTTGTTTTATTATGAAGGTTTTTTTAAATCTTTTTAGGAGTTTTTCAGTTTTGAAGTAAATGTTTAATTAAAATCGTTAGTACGTCGAACTGAAGATTATAATAATATGTAATAATAAATACTATTACATGATGATGCTAATAATTTCTCTTATTCATGCAAATTGAAAACTATGTCTTTTCTTTAAGCTTCACGTAGAGACAAAACAATTCACGCTATATTCTAAAAAACTACTATGAACTACTTGGCCCAGAAATATTTTTACTATACTACAGACATCCAATAATCCAAAATTCTCTCTTCTGTATCTTCAAAATAATTCCAAGCAATTGTATCTAACCAATCGCACCGTGAACAGGGATCCTCTTGTGAATTTATATATCGTGTCGAGGCGAGGACAGCGCGGCGCGATTATCGTAATCATGTTGTGTCGCCCGCGACCGCGCACCTTTGATGTGCCGACACCGGTGACCACGCGACGCTCGCAACCGACCGGGACATCTTAGACCCTGTAGCTATGGTAATATAAACACATATACTACAACTAGAAACGTAGAAAGAGTATAAAGAATAGAATTATCCAATACTCAACAGCCAAAGAAAATAGGTAGGTAACATTTGTTTTAACTGGCACGGGTTCGATCTCCATCCAGGATAAATGTTTGTGTATTGAAACTACTTGGATGCCTAACTAGTGTCTAGATAGATAGCGTTGTGTGAATGTTGAGGAATATACCTATATTATCACTTGCTTGGAAAATTCTCAAAGCTTCCATAATTCGTCGATGGTAAAGTCATAGTTGTATATAGCAAAATCTGACATATTCGAACTCTAAGAGTAATGAAATCCTCGAAAACTGAATTACAACTTCACTTTAAGTAGTTCCTAATTGTGTATTGTTTGGTACTTTACACCTTAAAAGTATTTGTTACTTTTAATAAGAGATTATGTACAGCTTTACGACTTAAGACCGATTAGCATTAGCAAAGCTTTTGATAAAATCATCAACGAAAATAAATGGTACGATTCTTCTCCTAAAACCTAATTAAGAGTTTACAGTTATCTTTAATCTGTCTCTAACGATCATCAGTTCTTGATCTACGATTAACTTAAATGCTAAAAGATGTAAAATCAATATAATAACGGCTTTATTCGACAACACGCTTCCAGAAACCAATATTAACACAAAATCTTTGCAGATATTATAATCTTTTCATTTAAACGAGTTCTTTGTTAAAGAAACTAATCTACGCCATTTAACGTGATATAATCTGTATTATCTTGAATATTTGTCGTTCGAGTATAATAAATTAGCCTCATAACTCATTGTATTAATCTTTACATAATGACTGATTAGTTGAAATTGGATCTTATCTCGAAATCCTGTAAATGTTATTAGTAATCTGATTGGCAACAGTTTCCAATTATGATTGCTTGTTTCTTTGCAATTGTTGTGGAATAAACAATATTAATCACTCGTTTTTTGTATGTCACGTATGCACTTTTGCAGCAAAGATAAGCTGATTGACCAATTCAGGCCTAAACGCGGCTTAAAAACAAGGTTCAATCATGAACTTTACAAATTGGTATTCATTGCAGATATCTTCGCGGTCCTGCACTGAAGCAGGGCAAGCTCCACATTAGCCCGCAGTTAAAAGGCCGTAAGATCCCATCGCAGTCTCTAATGGCCGGCAATCATGGTGCTCGGATCACACCCACGGCCGAGATTAACATCGCGATACATTTGACAAGAAAAATTAATATGTTATTGTGCTTATTATTAAAATTTAAACGCATACCCACTGTCGTATCCAATTATACCACGCCGCGGTGAGATCTTATTTATAAAAAATGTGTTTCTGATCCCAGCGGACCTTACTGCTTTTTAATTTTTATATCAAATGAACTTAAATTATGATAGGAGCGGCGTTAAACTGATTTCTTTTATATTGGGTAATTTTGATTTAGTAATGCAGCTGACACTTATTAATATTGGCGGAGCTAACGTAATTAGCTTATTGAAGACGCAATTTTTTTATTATGTCACATTTTAGTACTTACGAAGTATTGTAATTCGACCTTTAAATTAAGGACTTGAGATTTTACATTCAAATAGCAAACGATTTTTGAATGAGTTCTGAAGATATTGTAAACTTTCCATTTTAATTCAGGGCTGGTGATGGACTTCCCATTGAGGTAACACAAGAGCTCTCTCAGGTTATTACAGCCGCACACGTCCCATTTGCCATTGAGGCGATTGTCCGCAGCTGAAAGCTCAATCCTAATACATTTCATGGTGGTCTCGGCTCTCAAGTGGTGTTTACGACAAATCTATTCAATACCAAAACTCAATCAGCATGAACAATTTACGTTACAACAATTATCCAAGTTAAGCGAAACGAGATCATCCCGACGACAAAACGGACCCAAAATAATGTCTTAGAGAGTCCGTGTTTGCCGACTTTGTCCTTTCCATGCCCAAATAATCTGCTATGAATAAATAAGTCGCTTTGTCAACGTGACGTATATTGACAAGGATTAGCTCGAGATCGACCCATTCGAAGGATTAAGCGAAACACAACCTTACAGCCTGGATAATACAGCAGATTGCAATTTAAGGCTTCGCAAAATAATTTGGCAACAATTTGGGAGAGTACTTTTATATTTTGAACTGTGTCTGAGTATCCCGAAGGTTCGTCTTCCTTTGTTAGGTTGAGGAGACGTCTGCAAATCGAAAATCCGTGTCGCATAATCCGTCGGCGATTAGTTTTGATGTCTTCAAGGATAGTTTTTTCAGTGCGTTCACTTTCACGACAGATGTGGGTGTGTTAATGAGGCTGCGCGGGTGGGCCCCGCCTGTGGTCCTTGCCAACTGTATTATCTATTATTGGACATTATAACCAGCCATTGTCCGCATTGTCAACGCGGTTTTCACTTTCTTTAATCCTTTAACACGTAAACAGATATGGATATGTTTGGAAAGGGCCGAGTGCTGACAGAGACGTTGACGGGATTACCGCGATGTATTCATTTAGTTATTATTTCATTACAAACTACAAAGACACAGTTGGAAACAATCTTTTTAAGTTTCCCGACAATCCTTGTATTTGCTTTAATTTGCACGCAAACTTTTATTTTCAATCTTCATTTATTGTGAAGCTTTGTGCTTAGAACATCTTGATTGGCCGATCGTCAGACACGGTTTTCATATAACAATTAAAAGTCATTCAAAATCAGAAAGAAGAATTGCTTATAAGCTGAATACAGTATGTCTTTAAAAGCCCCAAAAACGCTTGTAATATAAAATTATAGAGTGCGTGTAACAAAGAGGTCGCATTATTGTAATGTTATTCTATAGCCTCCACGACTCTATCATTATCTTGTCTATGACCGTATATTTTTAAATTAATTCCAACAAAGGAAGTGTTTCCAAATTATTTACTTTGTGGTGCGGTTCCGCTTTGTTTTTGAGGTGGTTCTTGATTTAATAGGGAATCATTGCATTAGTATACAAGTTGCCCAAGATTTTTACTGACGTTTTTCTACTGTAGATCATTTACAAACAATTAACTCTTGACATTGAACATGTGATAATTTCATATCTAACTGCAAAACAAAGCTTTGTTTTCAGCTTTTTAGTTGATTAAAGTTTTGTTTAGCATAATCTGTCAAGGGTTTCGTATAACTTTTCAACAGCATTCAATATGCAGTATGCATGTATGTTTCCTAACCTTAGCTTACTTATCGAGTCCCACCCTTGCCATATATTTCCTTACTAAGGGGTAAGACGAGCACAGGTGCGCGGGCGCAGGCGGGCGGCGGTAATAGGAGCGCGAATAGTTCGGCGGCCATTATTAACAGATTACACAATTACAGCGCTACCGGCTTATTAGAGGCGATGACGCGGTGTTACTACATAGACTAAGGAACCGAGCAGATGTGACGTAGGTCTGTGAGATTAATATTCTCAAAAAATGTAGAGCATACGTTATTTAGAGACCTACCTAAAGAAGTGGTTTCTTAAAGTAATGTTATTGCGTGTGTGGAAGAGAGACGCCGCTCTACGTCATCTAGTGTACTGTGACTTCAACATCCACAATCATACTGCTTAAAGAGGTCATGGTGGAAGCGCTGTTCCTCAATTTAAGCTCTTAAATCGTAAGTTTATGCCAATGATATTAACAGATGGCACCTTTATTGTTAAGATTGTACTATCACCTAAATAGTTTTTTTTTGTCATAATACGACAAATTAACAGATAAAAGTTAAACCAAATATTAATGTTGACCTCTAGGAAGCTCTGTAACTGTAGGCATCATCTATTGCCCTACATCACCGCATCAAGCATTCTCCGCCGTTCACCGCAGCCTGTGATTACGCGGCCGCCGTATAATACACATATCAACTTCACACGGGCACAATGGCCACAAAACAAAAGGTTTTTGTTGGGCTATAACGCGGATATTAATACATAATGCCACAGACTTCACGCTTTGACGTACTGGCGCGAAGTTGCTTGTAACTTGGATTTAAATTAGGGTGGTGGTAATATTGAAAGGATCGTTCAGTTCCTAGCAGAAGGTATCAGAAAACAGGCAATTTAAGAAATCTAGACGGTTGTGTGTTTAGATCATATCTGTAGAAATCTGTAGAAACTATTGTCCACAAATTGCCGACAGAAATAAAAAGTAAGGTTGAAAACAAACGATATTACTCAACACGTGAATACAATTGACAATTATTACTACAAAATATTTTCCCTCTATATTAAGTCAAACATGTAGGCCTAAATTCAAATGACCTAACTTTAGGTACTTGTTGATCTTAGTTATAAACAACTTTATTTCTTATTTTTCTTTTAGAACAGGAATATTATCCCTAACCTTTCTATCAATTGCCACCTTTCCTGTATTCTCCAAAAACGTTAATTTCATCACAGGATGTTCTTACCATTTTTCCTTTTCTTTCAACGAAGTTTAGAGATGTTTTTAAGAATGATCCCTAAGCTATAATATTTATAAAGCAGTATAAACAAGAGTGCAGGTATATGTTAATTGAGCGGCGTCCACACCAGCGGCTAATCGCGTGCGAGTGGCGTGTCGAATGCGATCCGATTGATACTGCCCGAGCACCGCGGAGCCGGCCGCGAGGTGCGACTTATAAAGACAACATTGTGATTGAGTCATCAACGTGATTTCAATTTGATTTATGAGGATATTGACGAACACATTGATACGTAAATGTTCGGTTTATTGTATTTATTGGTTCTACCTACGCTAAGATGAGAGATATTTGTCGAATGATTGACTTTTCTATGTGTGTATACGATTCCCAGGATTTTTTAAGGTTAAAGTTATGTGATAGGATGTTAACAAGCTAATATTTGCGAGATTGAGCTCTTCAAGTTTAAAAGATACATCTAAAAGCCAAAACGAGGCTTGAATCTGTCATAAAACTTTTTCACAACCTCCAACAAAAACCTAGTACTAAAACGTGTCAAAATGTTCACAAACGTCAAAACTAATGTCAAACACGTGTTGTCACTTTAGTGTCACGTCGGTACCAGCGCGAGGCATCTGAGAGCACTCGGCGATCCACACCGGAACCGTTTTACGGGAAATTATTAAAATATTTGCTTTTAAATAGACGTTTTAGAAGCGCTTTATTTTATGTGGATTTCCTCTGGGTGTTTTATGACTGAATCATTGTGGACTAACGAGCTTCCGACAGATTGACTCGGTGCTATAGCTTTGGATTTCACGCGGCGATCGTCGGATGTTATTAACTGTTATTTCTTAATTGTTACGAAACTGTTTAGTTTTTGATGTGTTTGGAAGAGTTGTACTACTAATTCCACCAATGCTTGTGTATATTATTTACAATTAAATGTATAAAAAAAAGTTTGGTTAACGCCTACGCCAAGAACATTATTTCCGCTTTTCTTTTTGAGCACCTAGGCTAGGTGCTCAAATAGTGAAGTACAGTCACTTACCTAAAGACTCTCCCTTATTCCATGTGTAACGACAATATAAGCTCTTAGTTAACTAACTCCTGCCCTAATTCTCCTCAGATACGAGTTTGTTCCTCGGTATCGTTTAATTGCGTCTCTCACTCCCCCTGCCTTTCCCGAATGTTAGTTAACAGACGATTTTCCTTTTAAAAATAGATTTTTTACTATTGTTTGGAAACAAGTTAATTCGTTTTAACGTTTTGATTAAAGTTCCATTTGGTAATGATTGTAAATAGAACTTTGTGAACTATCTAGTCGAAAACATTTTAATTTTACTTTTCTATGTAAGTAAATTGCTTTCTCCAATGGTGGTTGATAAACATAAACTAATTAACTTCTATTGAATAAAAACCTTAATAGTTCTTTCCCACCATCCAAAATATATTATTTACACCTGATTTCAATACCTATATCATCGTCACGTGTACAGCTTTATCAATATATTACAACAAATTGGCACAATATTTGAAGACGTACTTCTCGCGATTGGCACAATAAGGTCGCAGGTGACTGAGACCTCTTCATATCTACCCTCCTGATCTTATCAATTATGATTCCCTCTCAAAGCGCCACGGAAATCCAAAGGAAAATTAGGGAAATTTCACGGAACTTGAACGTTGTTAAAAGTTGCTATTTAAAGATGTGAGAGATTTATGGGGTGTTTTACAAAATTATTATTACATACATAAATAGATCACTTTAGGAGTAATAAAGTGCTAATAAGTAAAAAGTTAACATAAAACCCACCGCACATCCTCAACTAACTCACCAAATTTTAAAACACATCATAAAATCGCAACATAAAACCAAACCTTTTATGTTTATCATAAATCCATCTCTTTCCGATAACGTGTTGAGAAAGGCTCACTTTACTAACTTTAGAGGACACACAAACAAACAGTGTCCAATGTCCCGCGAGGCGTGAGGGCCGAGGTCTCGCAGTTATCTGAGGGTCCGCTTTCACCCTCCACTGACCCTCAAAGGGGAGACGGAGATATCTTTTCAGCTTATATTACATGATTACCGCAATTATCCGTGTTTGCAGAGTCCTTTTTAAATAGAAAACAATAGTGTTTTCCTTTTTTTATCAGTGTTGTTTTTGGTTTATTTTCGGTCCAGCCTCCAAGCACAATTATTTTTAAACAAATACAGTTACTCACACATAATTATATATAGGAAAAAAAAACATTCAAGTATTCAAGTATTTATTGCAATCCATAATGTACACATACAGGTGGTAGGTAAAACAATTTGAAAGTAACAATTATGGACCCTGTCGGGCACAGCAATTATTTAAAACAAGTAAAAAATTTAAAACAAGTAGGAGAGAGGAAGAGCGCTTTAATTGAATTTCCATAATACTAATATATATTATATTATATTATATATTCTTTGTATTGTATTTATTTATTATTTTATGTAGTTGTTATTCATTCTACTTTAATTTAATTATTAGCGAATATGACATGTTTATCAATATCTATAATGGTATAATTCTGATAATATATATTTGAATAGTAATGTTAAAGTAATTATTGAATTTATTATTTATTGAATTTAATAATGGTATATTGGCAGGTGGTTAGGCATTACTCCAGTCAAATTGATTGATCGTTTTATCCATAAGGAACTCATCTAAAGTGTAGTAGCTTTTATGAATTAAAAATAGTTTTAATTTCCTTAAAAATATATTAATTTTTTCTATTTGCATAATACTTTGCTAACATAATTTGCTCTTGATGAGAATCAATCCTATTAAACGTCGCTTCCGCGATTAAATAATCGTCACAAGTTCACAACACACACTTATCACAATAATTTAAACTTACATGAACAATGGTTCAAATCATTTTTCTACTAAGTGATCACCAGGTAACATCTCTATTCCTTGGTTGTCACCGTCCCCGGGACCACTAATTGGTCGCCACCCACATCGCTAATTACATCGTCACTTTGACAGGCCGACGTCATCGCGCCTGTAAAGTTGCTGATAGGATGCCAATACCGGAGTGGTTTGTGACTTCATTCAGTTAGATAAATTGTGGACAGATAAGTTTCGGAAATCTTTAAGGTTTTAAGGATTTGATAAGACAAAGTTTTCGTCAGAATGTTTTGCGGAAATTAAACATGTTTCTTGCTTGTCGAACTGCGGCTAAGCTAACGCTTTCCATTATATTATATTATATAATAATATGTTTAGTCTAAAAGTTTAGTTTAGCAACTCAACTTGTTCAAAGTAATTTTAACATTGTCTCGAATTTCCCGATCCATGTTTATTTTTCATACTTAGAATTTACTTAAAATAACCTGTTATAGATTCAACCACCACAGATGGCATAATGGCAACCACATATTCTTGTCATTTCTGAAATAGTTTCGTCACAAAACGGTAGCTATACCATTATGTAATAAGTACAAAAAGTTTGGACAAAAACTCCTTTGCGTGGTACCGCAGCAAAACTGTTAACTGTCCTTCGACCACGACACAGGCGTGGTGGCTGCTGGCGGCTTCTCTCATCTGTTAATATTTATTAATCGCAGCCTCGCCAGGAATGCGACTTCCCACCCAGAGGAGCTAATTGACATGCTTTGCTTGCGGAAGCGTTGGGCCGTGTTCAAACCAAAGTTCTATCCTGTGTAGTCAGCCGCCGATTGTGAACGGAGTGTTACACAGATCATCGTAGTTCCAAATAAAGTTTTTCGTTTACATCTATGGCAATATGTTACGCTGTGCATAGACGATTACGGAAAATACCATCTAGATTTCTAGTTCACACTGACTCTTACTATGAGTCCACCTACATTCGGCGGCTGACCGTACTTTATCATAGGTTTCTACACGTTTCAGCGTGGTTTTCGTTGGAAAATTAAATATCTCAGGCCTTTTGACACGAAAATCATGAAGTACCATTGCAGCACATCATTGTACAAACAAAAACTATGCAATAGAAATAGCTGGTATGTTACACGGCACATTACCATCTCACCATGAAGCTGTTTCCCCTCGGAAGTGCGCAGTGTGGGACGCGGGCTCATGCTGCAGCGTCCTGTCCCCACCTACCACACTCCTGCTTGATGATGTGACTAACTACAGCACAGAAAGTTGATCGTTCATACCTTATGTTTTGTAGGTGATAAATGGTTCATGACTTTTTTATACTTTTAAGTTTGTAAATAAATAAGAATTTTAGTTTTTTGTCATTTATTTTTTAAGTCCAATGAAACACTTACGTCATATTCAACTCAAACTCATTTATATCGTAATCTCTACAAAAACCTCTAACCTCAGCCAAAAAGTTCCTTTGGCGAAACGAAAATAACTTCATCTCCCATCTAATGACTAACAGATCACTTATAACTTAAGTATATGATATTCCTAACAGGTGGTCTTCAAGCCTCGGAGACGAGCCTCATCGGGAGCATGCCGCAGAGTCGGCGGAGCGGTCGCCGACTCATTAGCGAGGTGCTAACTATGACAGGAATGTAGGGGACAGGGGTTGATACCGGCGGTGGTAAGATTTGCAGAGCTGTTAGCTTCATGGATACATTTGATATTAATTAAGTATATTGGATGAACAATTCTAATGCTGTATTAATTTATACTTCCAATAAAGAAATGGTAAAGTTTACAGTTCTGAAAAAAAGTACTTTAAGTGTTAGAGTTATGATACCGAAGCGTTTTTTTAATTTTAAACAATATAGGCCGAGAATAGCGCTCTGTAACCAATGAGTTTAAGCAGTTACTAAAGTCACGCCTTAAGACAACTTGAAAGAAAAACCTCTATGAGCCATCACTAATTAAAAAGATTTGTCAAACCAATTCCGAAATAATTAATATGATATATAACCTGAACTCCTTTTGTGTCCTCATTAACACGCAGATCATGTGAGATTGATGAAGGCAAATATTTCGTGCGGGAGGTCCCGGGATCAAAGCCGGGGTGACAAATTACACGAAAATATTAACACGTGTCGCTTTCTTACGGTATATTTGTCTTACACGTGTTTTTGATGTCGCCGTGTTAGTGGAAGCTTTGTATGATGTTGATGTTTCAAAGAGTATTTATTTCCCTTAAATGAGTATCTTACTTATAAGCTAGAGGCTGTAAATTTAAATACGTTTTTTTCAGTATATCGACTATTTTCGTTAAAGCTGATGAGAATATTACTAATAAATATGATTTTTACTTGAATTGCTTCCTAACGGCAAGGGAAAGAGCTTTCTGAATTTACTAAAATAAAAATCATGCAGTGATAAAAAAAGAAAAACATCAAAGAATTATTCTTACAACAACTATAAATTAATGGCCACTTTTGTCCCTTTCCATAAGACAGTTTTAGTTTTGGCGAAACACGATATTTAGCAACTCCAACCCCAATTTGAGGTCGAACATCTTGTTAGCTAAAACACCAGCACTTGAGACTCACCCATGTAACCAGGCAGGCTAGTGGCCATATCTAACCATCTGATGATTTACAGCTAGTGAGCACTTGAAGCCACCCAGGGCGGCTGATAAGGCTGTGTCGGAACGTTTTGCTAAGTGTCGCGGGGTTATACACGCTTAAAGTCTTAGGGATCAGTGGGAGAGAGTTTTAATGAGCAGATGTTAGAATGGACTAAAAGTTATCGACCGTTGGAGCTTTTGAAGGACCACGGAATGACCACTGACAGGAATGACCGTGACCACATAGCGAATATTTATGTCATGCCTTTAAAGTAGAGGGTCAAAGCTCTTTCAAGTTCTAAGAGAGATCTACGTTTAAATAGGACATAGCTTATTAATATCTCCTTTTGTGCATTTTTTTAAAGGCGTGATAAGTCAAATTTATGAAAATTCGGTTCCCATCGATTTCATTAAAACTATGCTCTGTAAATTCTACGGGACCAACTTCAAAAACTTTAAACCGATGGGTGCTCGCGTGGGTGGCGTCCCAATTTTTTGGGCATCACCAATTTTTACCAAAACATGGCGCCAATCATCGGCCTGTGTTTATCCCTTATCGAGGAAGGTTAATTGGTGTTTTTACCCCAAATTGATGAGTCTGTTTTTTGCTCCCATATGAGATTTGCGTAAGAAGGTAGCTGAGGGTAAAATGCTCTTGATGATACTTTTTCTGACCCCCGCTAGAGATTGAAATGGCAGTTTCGAGATTTTTAGATTGTCCTAATTGATAAATAGTGTAAACATAACACTAATGATGTAATAAATCGTCTATCATAGACGATACTTGTCTTTCATTTTTAGTAAAAAAAAGCATTGCAGTCACTAAATTGACTAGAGTTCCTGCCATTATAACAAACACTTTTACCTAAATACCTGTTTACGAATGCCGTAAAAAATAGTTCCAAATTACTAATATAAGTGTAATATTACATTACCTACTGTAATACAATATTTGTACTCAAAAATGCGCACTGCTTCACCGCATACACAGTTAAGAACTAACCACCATAATTCGGTAATACATTTTTTACCTGAAACCTAATAACAAAATGAAGTAATATTTGTTCAAAACATTTGAAAGCACAATGCTAATAGATAAGTTAGCACACTTGATTGCACTTGTAGCACAAACACGGTACAAAGAGATTTTATAAACAAAATAAAAAGTCTTTGCTCGGCTTTAAAGTCGCCGCTAAGAGTGTTTCAAGTCTGTTGGAGATGAACAGAGACTGGAGATTAGAGGAGGCTGGGTGGCCCGCGGCTGAAATAACAGAGCGAAGCGTGCTACGGTACTTGGTACGAAAACATTGCCGTTTGTTGAGAAGATGCCGAAAGTATGATTATTCGATTAGCTAAAAAACTAGGCCTGAAAATTTTTATTTTATTGACCAGACTAGATTTTTATATTTAAATAAATTTATTTTGATTGAGTATTTAAATTCAATCTATATAATAAATATTCTTCAAAGTTTTCTTTAATAAAAGGTAAATAATATACTCTTCGATATCTATTCATAGGTAGATGTCGGTAATTTTCTAAAATACTAATTAATAATTATGAAAGCACTTTACAGAGCATAGACAGTTATAAGATGCATGCCAAATCTCTAGAGATAAATTAAATTATGCATCGTCCCATATTCTTGATAGCTTGACTCCAAATGGCCCTTGCACCAATCGGGTGTCGATAGAAATTACTTAATTCTCATCTCAATAAATTCTAGAAAATAAGCCTTGATCAATTTGCGGACACAAATTCTATAATCGCGTTAGTACATTCCCTGAGCACCCCATATGTGCAGATGTTTATTGACACCGCCCTATATAAAATGAGCACAACTCACCCTACTGTTGTAACAATATTATCTACAAATATTAGGCACGATTGTGCTCAATATGGGTTCTTTTGTTCGACCCACTGTGCGGTTCGAACACCAACTTATCAACTGCCTCTTGCTATGCTATTTTGAACTCTATATTTTCTGACATAAAGCTTCTTAAAATGGGAGTGTTTGAGATAAGTTTGTGCTAGATGTGGTGACGTTTAAAACAGCGTGATAATGTTTACAATTCACAGGACATGTGGGAACAAGGCTTTACAATTCAATCGTGATTTATTTTGGTACAGTTAGGCGACAATTTTACTGGTCGATGTGTCGAATATGTTTGGCATCAATTATTTAAACTTAGCTTTGATTCAAGATCCATTTTATTCGATTAATATTCTGTAAAAAGATTTTTTTTATTGGGAAGCGTTTTATTACTTACTTTGATACAAAGAACAGAGCCGGAAACTCGAATCCAAGTATGGCATCAAGCAGGCCTAATATTATGGTAGCATTTTAATCCACTTGAAGTACTTCCTTAACTTTTTATTTTGTACTGTTACACTATTCATTTTTCAGGTAGAAATGCGGGCAAACTTAATAACTAAAAAATAGAATCTTTTATTATTTCAATACAAACGATTCCCGTATTGCATGCCAACAATATTCAGGCTATTCTTTACGGCACAGTAGTGTACACTCGAGTGCGTTTTAAAAAAGGCTTCAAACGTGCGTGTACGCAGGCCGCACAGTGCGCCGAACGGTCCCGCGTCTGGACAAAAACGCGCCGCTAATGACTCGAGCGAATATCGACAATTTGCTACGTGCGATTGAACAACATCAATGCGATTTGTGCACCCTATATTCAATTCCTAACAATCACTACCGAGCACAGGAATATACACTTTACTGCTTGAATTTAAGATCACTTTTTGATTGTGAGGTAAAAATTCAAGAAATAAAGATGTAAGAGTAGTATCGAGGGCGAAAGCCATAAAATAGTATCATTTATCACATGGATGTGTTTGTTATTGGCTGGCGGTTATTGTGGTAAACGTCGGCGTTACCAATATTAATAATCAACGCATGACATCTGCTATGTTATTGTTTGCATGCCGTAAGTCTTTGGGAAAGAATCGGACATGAGGGGAGGAGAAAGCAGACTCAGGTAAGCTTTGATCTTGCCGCCACTGTCGTGAAAATCTGGATAAAAATGTTCTATAGGAAATCTGAATACTTTGTTCGACGGATCTATGCAGTTGGCCTGAGTGCAGGATTTGGCTGCTTGTATGTGCTATGAAAGAAGAACTAGAATCAGATTGCAACGTTTTTATTATGTTTAATGGACAGAGATTTAATCTTTAGAGTTATTTTAATATACAATTTACGTCACAGATTTATAACATAAGTACAAACTGAATTAACTTATATTGTCCACCAAATTGTTAACATAAATGACTTAAACTGCCGCTAAATATTTATATATCTGCGCTACTACGTAAGTGAAAAAACCATTTTGTAATATTATGCAATACTTCGTAATAAGATATACTATCAGGAAATTGCCATTGTGATATAATAATAACATTTAGACAAATATTTATCATTATCAGATTAGGAATGGATGTGCTATGAGGTAATACATATTTTATAACAGATACCTATACAAAAAGTCACGTATAACGTTGTTTACTCAGCTAAATACAGAAGTCGCTTAAATAAAACAATCCAATCAATCACAGTCAACAAATAAGTTTGACAAACACGTTTAATCTAATGTTTGTACAATCGCAGTGCGTGCGCGCAGCTTTCGCGAAAAGGCCAGTGTTGGGAAACATGCAGTTAACATGGGGACCGGTGTTTATCGTTATTATTAAGTTGTGAGGGATTTAAATGTGACTTCCGCACATTCATCACGCGAGTAAAGCGGATTGTGCTGCCCGCACGGGACGCTGCGAGCGTGCCGAATCTATTCACCGCGCACATTGCGCTTTTTTCTCCACCACCACCTAGCCCGTCCCACTGTCCATGATGGTTTTATTGCGGGTGCATTTCACAAATTATTGGCCTCTCATTCTTTAGTGACGAAGTTATATTGCGGCTGTAAAACAATAAATAAGTCGATTGTTTACAGTTCTCGTGGTTTTGGTGTTTTGTTGGGACCCCATGTGAAGCGGTTAGTCACACTGCGACAATGCGGTTGTAAACCAATGATGGTGTATTAAATGTCATTGAAATTTGGTTTGGATGCGATGACGAGCCCATATTCCTAGCAGTAATGAGAGATTCTATTGAAACAAATGAAAGGCGACCGTTGTGTCCCGAGTGTCCGCGGCGCACAGTGGGGCGTTTGTGGTGTGATCAGTGGCTAAAGAAATTTGGTAAAAGCTCGTTATTGGCGTAACTGTGGCAGTAATCGCATTCACCACATTTTTTCGACCGCTATAGACAAAGGGGCTCGGCCACTAATGTCACATTATTATTCAACAATACAGCCATCATGTTGTGGCTTTGGAAATATATTCTAGTCAATAAATCAATTAAGTGTAAACCACCGTTAAATGTTAGAGCTCTAAGGAAATATAAAGCGTTGAAACACGAGTTTTAGTGAGGAACTGTCACTTTCTTTTATTATTGCTTGTTAACTTCGATGACCGTATAGTTTTACTGCTAAAACCAAATAATCAAGCGTTGGTCAATTTCCCAAAGTTTAGGATGCTATTTTATTGTTGTATCACAAAGTACAACATTATTTATGACAGATTCCAAAGTAAAAAACTTGTATGTAACATTTCATTGCTCTTAAACGCAATGTAATTTTATGTAACAAAGGTATCCAAAACCCACATCAATATTAGTTTAACCTATATTGCAAATTGTTATTTATCATGTTTTAATTTATACCATAATAGAATTAAAATTAGAATTTAACATTTCTCTTTACCCTTATCCCATTTTAAAATTATCCTTTTTTCCAAAAACAAACACAACCTGCCTACAGACACCCGCATACAAGTAGCACAGCTTCAAATCTGCAAAAGTGTACAAAAACACTTTTTGTTTGCTGTCATCGGCTACTGCCTTAAAACAAAATGATTTGCAAAATCCTCTCCTAACACGTTGCTTGTTGACAAATGGTGATGTCTCCGGAGGCCTGAGGTCCCAGCGGACAGCTCCTAATGTTTACTTCATTAGTTTGCACTTTAAATGCTCCCGGGTTTTACTTATCATACTCTAAAGAAATTTGTCACTAGTTATAATTTTTGTGTAAGGCTTTTGGCGGCATGTTTTTGGGTAAGGATCTAGGAATAACAAATAGTAAATGAATTTTCTTTAAAAAACAGTTTATTATTTACAATTTTAAGAAAATCCTTTTAATGTTTATTTTAAATAATATGGCATAAAGTCGACACGATAAATAGATATGATTCATAATCATGATTAAGACAATACAAAATATCATCATACCCCTGCCCTTATCCCAATTATTTATTTGGGGTCGGCGCAACACGTCCTCTAGACGTGTTGCTTAAAGTTTTGGCTATGGTTTTATAGTCGGCCGCCTGCCTGACACTAACCCTCTTTGGGAATGCGATTGTTGGTTGTTTACCCGCCACCATTCGGGTGACCCAAGGTGCTTGGTACAGTGCACTGGGTCTTAAGGTCCATTAGTCGCCTTTTACGACACCCAGTGGAGGATATGGGGTGGTGCTATTCTTTATATCCGGACACCACACGGACAATACAAAATATGTTTTATCAAAATGATGCAACAGTTAAAGCGGTACAAGAACAAACAAATCAAGAATTAAGTAACATCCTTATTTAATTTCGTTATCTTTTAGACATTCACATTTTACAATCAATTTAAAGTAAATGTGTACGTTACTAATCCTAAAATTAGTATTACAGTATCGTAGCTCACATCAAAACTTCTTTACATCACCAACAATGATCGATTTAAAGCTCAAACATTTATTTAAGTTAAATCATTAGAGTCAACAGGAGATGTCGGCTTGCACAAACCCGACGGATCACTTACCGACACTCTAATGCCTTTGTCATAAACACGCATTCACTGAATACGTCACTCCACTCCCAGTCGCCAAAAGATATAACTCAAGGAGAAGGTAACAGCGAAAATAACCTCCGTCCAGCACTAATAAGATCGAATTCGTATCTCTAAACTTTAAAAAGTCGGCGTCCTTTTCCTAAAGGGATAAATGAGATGTCGGTACCACACTGAGCAAAGCGGCCGACGCAAAAAATATCACAAAGGCCCAAAGTTTTGGACACAAAGCGACATAGGGAAATAAATTATTTCATCTGTTCAGACCTTTCACGATAATATTGGCAAATGTTTCCATTCGGGACGGGCCACGCCCTTGCTCGAATCCAACAAGAAAAAAAGTTTTGACGCCCCGCCATCGACAGCACATTATAAAACATACACAGTTACAATAAGGTCTATAGTCACTTGCAGCGACACCGGACAGTGGTCCGCGGTGGATCACAAAGTAGACAAAGTCAACATCTCTTTTACAATTTTTTTCATTAACGCCGACATATATTTTGACTGTGATGTTTTTATTATTTTTGTCCGTGATTCCGTTCACCGTGCATGGCTAACTATCGGCAGATTTTTTCTCAATAGCGGCGTCTGCGCATGGCTGATGTATGGCCGTCGCAGCGGCCGGTGCATCTCATATCGGTTCCTAGAAACGCCGACAAAGTCACAAGTAATTATATAATGGTCGCAATGTTGACTTTTTCGAGTATTTTGGCTTCCGTTCATGGGGTTTCCCATTAATCAAGATAAAACGGGGCATTTAGATGTGTAGACAATGAGTGTGCTAAGTCGCCATGTGCAGTAATAGCGTTAACAAGGGGCTTCTAAGATAAACAAAGCTTTGACAATACAGTTAATTACAGATAAGTAAATGTCTCTCTATAAACACTTTAGATTATAACAATATACTGAGTTTTCATTAAGTAGTAGGTAATTCTAAACTGCAGAAATATAAACGTACTAACTAAACAGAATGTGAAGAACTGTAAGGATTCATTAATAACTGATTCTACTAAGAATTCTCTACTGAATTACAATAGGCACAGGTTTTTAAAAACTGGCAGTTACTTAATCAGTATTGAAAAAAAACTGAGAAGTTACATAACGTTTACCCCATACAGTTTACACGAAGTTGCAAAAACAGATCATTTAAATAACCTTAACAGTAATAATGAAGAAACGGATTGTGAGTACTGCAGCGCAAACGCACCTTTTAAGAAAACAAACAATCCTCGGCTTGCCGGGAGCTCCGGGCTGCCATCCATCAATCAAGGAGCAAAGACTGTTAGACAATACCGTTCTGCGAACATGCGACAATGAGTCCGGAAACAGTAGGCCTGGTGCCCCTGCCCCGAGCCCCGAGCCCCGGGCCCCGAGCCCCGGGCCCCGGGTCCCGCTACCACTCCGCATCTTGCACAATGTCGGGACCTCGTTATGCGTCCTCGCGGGGGGCACGCCAGCGTAAATCACCACGACACATACCTTTAAAACCTTTTTCCAATTTTGTTTTCGCATCTGCATACTCAAATTGGAAATTATAATGTGTTTGTTTCATCCCGTGTTATTAATGCTTCCATTTAGACACTTGTGACTCAATCACGCTGGGAATTAAATAACGAGCGCTTGATTAAGGTGTTACCTTACAGAATTTAATTAATTAATCTGGTGCTAGTCAACGGTAAAATAAAATGGAATGGAATTGGTCGTAAAGAAATAGAAAACAGATAAAGAAAATTACTAAAATGTATACGACTACCAATATTCGAAGCATGACCACATGGAAATCATTTTGATTGACAGTTTATTCGTAATGCATTAAAAAGATCAAATTAAATCGAATTATTGCCATTAACGTATCGCCAATGTGTTCTTTCAAAATAAATAGTTAGAAAAACTACATAATAATTTTGCTTCTAGAAAGTTGTAGACTTTTTGCACCCATTATCCGATGATGATCATGAGTATTATATCTATACAAAAGCAAATAAGTAATTCATGTGTTTCATTAAAAAAAATATACTGAACTCTAAATAGAACAAAACACATGAAAAGTACAAAAACAGGAGCTATGAAATTGTAAAATCGACTTCTGTAACGAATCTAAACAATGGGGACAAGAAGCTGCGATTTCTCTCTGACAATAGCCACCCACTGCTGCCATCAGCTACCATACAGCAAGACAAAGCTCCTGATGATCGCACAGTGCTCGCGTCCACGCCAATTACACATTCAATGTGTCAAAGAAGCTCGTAAACGTCGCACAATGGGCCGGAACGCGCGCTCTCTGGACAAAAATTAACAAAAACTGTAATGCTGATTAGTCGCATGTAATTCATTAATGCTAGACACCCAAGTAGCGGCGGCTTGACTAATTGAGAATGTTCCCGATTCTAAACGGGAGTGAGTTATGGCAAGTTTTATGGAGATCGCGTTAACTTGCTAAATGAGGGAAAACTTTAGAAAAAGTCCTCGACACACGTGTTGCTCTCGATGTGTTAATGTGGAACGATTTAAACTGGCTTAACTTAATCTAATGAGGTTGCGGTTTTTATTAGATGCAATATCATATATTTTTCGTCTACTAGACTTCTAAGTGTGATTTTGTAGTGTAAATTCTGATATTTAGGGTAGGTTAGTACATAATAATTATGTGAAATCAAATGGATTCAAATGAATTTCTACTAAAACAACAAAAAGGTTTTTCTTTTTCCACTCGTATTTTTATACAAAGAAAAAGGTCCTTGAGACCTGAATCAAATAGTCACTTCTAATTCATGTTTTTGTCGTCCATCCAACAAGTGCTATCTTCTAAAACAATAGTGTTGAGTTACAAAAGGACTGCTGGCCAAAAAGTAGTGAGCAGTAAATCACAAGCATTCGTGACGGTCCATTGAGCGATGTCTCATGTCTGCAGCGTGGAGAATCGATGGGATGCTGACAATGTGATACTGTTTTGAAGGCACTAGTTTTTCTATTACAGTTGCGATGTAAGTCAGAAGCAGAAGAAGTTCTATACCTTAACATAATACTGGTAATACTCAGTTAAATATGGCAGGTTAGAAAAAAAAGCGTGAATCCAACCTAAAAAACAACACAAGCCGTCCTTAACAACTTTATAATGAAAAACAAACCCTGGAACACGTATTAAGTAAAACATCAGGTTTGATTACAAGCTCATGATATTCGCAAGCCGGCACTCCGTAAATCTCTGCTGTAATGAACGTCGCCGCGTGTGATCGCTAACTTATTTTGTCGCACGATTTGTTGCTGCCAGGCACGACACCGCGCCACACTAAAACCTTAACTCCTTTTAACTGGAACTTCGAAAACACAAGGGAATATCTACCTTATGGTGCGCAAAATAAAGTGCAAGGATCCCAAATGTTTCCAGTAAGTAATTGCCTACAGATATTCTATTGGGTGTGAATTGATTACATTTAATGTTTTATTAAAATGCATGTGATGTGTATTTTTGTTGTTTTGAATTATTAACGAGTTTGATTGGAAAATTATGCGAGTATGTGAGGGTTGCTACTGTGCGACACTCTGCTCGTCTTACTTCAGACCGAGTAACTTGGACTAATTTAACCTACCTTTACTCTTCTTTATACATTTCAGGACTCATAAATGAAGTAAACCTACATGAAATTTCCGAGTAAACACGGTGCCTACTTAATTATACAGTAGATTTTAACCAATTTCAGTTAGTTTTGTATTACAAATGCGTCCAGTTAAAATAAAAGAAAACGTTAAATACAAATAAAAGACAATAAAAACACAAAAACTGTGACACATCAGTATGAATCACGTCAGTTAGGCTGCGTACGACGGCGACGTACGGAGAATGCGTGCGCCGGAACGTTGCCCGCCACATATTTGGTCAGAGACAACACCTAACCGTATTAGCTCAGTATTGACATTCAAATCAGTAGCTCTGCTCATTTATTTTGAATTCCGAGCGAGTTAAGGACAAAAGTGGAACAATATGGGTTGGAGCAACAGTAAGTGTGCTCAACAGTGGCGCCGTGGAAGCGCGCGCCATCTGTCAAAATTACCCGCCATATTTATTAGGCAGAGACAATGAGTGACGCGACACTTTGAATATAGAATTTGTATTTTTCTTTCTAGTTTAGAAGTTTTGTTCGTTTGTTGCTGGTAGCGTGCAGACGGAGTCTGTATATTAAAGTAGTCTTTTCTCTAAAGTTAAGTAATGCATTCAGAGACAGGTGTGTTATTGGGAATTCAAAACTAGGTATAGAGATATTATATGACTTAGGCATGCATAAATTTTATTGAGTTTCTTCAATTAATAAGATAGAGTCTTCTGCTTGTAATTTATTCAGTACTAAGCTAATAGTGAAACAATAATATTTAATTATTACATGAATAATTTAGCGACAATAACATCAAACAATAGAGTTAACTAAAGTCAATATATCAAGTAACTCTACATTTACACACTAAACTTTTATAAATCACTCGCCATAAACAACCAACAAAGAGCCACTCTTTTTAATGCCAAAACAGCGTGAAATCAACCCAAATTTACCAAAATTAAAACAATAGCGCGCACAGCAACAAATAACATGAAATATTTAACAAAATACATCAACATTAACACATTTAAATCTCAAATTAGTTTATTTATCATGAGACAATAACAAAAAGTAAAATATGTACTCGAGTAGTCTCTGGTCAATTTTGTCTATGGCTGACGTTCAAATGTTGACAACGGAAGGTGATATGTTTAAGTCATAGAGAATAAAGGTGAATATAGTCTGTGCTTTTGTTATGGCGTCGAACAATTGGCGCGTAATTTGTTAAATGCAAAATACTTTTAGTTTACTTAATACAATATTAACTCAAGTCGTTGTTACAAGTTTTGTTTTGCACTGAAAATTACAGTGCCTGTTAGTCAATTATAACTTACAGAATACGTTTCTAATGTTACGTTACTTATGATTGAGTCACTCTACTACCTACAAAGTAATACACATTCAATTTTCTGTCACAGTTATGAACTCTATAAATTTTCATAACTAAACACATCAAACCGCAAATCCGCAAATTCTAAGTGCCCGTATTTGACAACAAAAAACGGTCGAATTGAGAAATCGCCTTTTTGAAGTCGGTTAAAAATAGCTCTACTACTCCAACTTACCTAATTTGTCAAAAACTAGCCTGCAAAGTAACTAAATAGGACAGGCAACTGTTCTGAGTAAGCATCATGCATGGATGCATCCCCCGCGCATATAATATCTCCCATCAGTCTCACACCGACACTAGCGACATCTATACGTCATGCCGATAACCATCGCCCATCGATTCATCATAAAAGTCACCATTTTTGGGAACCAACTTACACATATAACCCAAAAACAAATTTCCATTCGATTTTGAGCTCTATGTCCGTCACATAGAGTCGTAGGTGAAGTTTTTGAATAAACTTTGTGAATCCACTCAAAATTAACGTGTTATAGGATTTTGAATTCTATTTCCTAGAAATAGAGTCGTAGGTAGAGTCTTAAAGTTATTCTTTTGATAACGTTTAATTTAAATTGCTTGTGAAAAGTGACAAGCGTAGAAAATAATCGCTTGTTCATAATGGGGTGCATTTACATTAGTATGATATCTGACAATTTATACTGAATTATTTACAATTTTAAGAATGATAAAGACAGAAAAAAAAAATACTTAACTCATTCACTAACTATTTTATATGAAACAAATAGTCTAAATAACATTACTTGTTCTAACATCTAGTGTCATAATTAATTTTTGGGAAATGTAGGAACTCTATCTTCTTACTCTTTTAGCAAAAACCGTATAAGCAAAACCAATCCCTAACTAAAAGGAAAACTTTGCAATATCCAAATGTACTGCGAATCACGGTTTTTCGCCGACACAGGGAAAATAGGTCATCGATCCGTCTGAACCAGAGCGCGTGATAGAGCCTCTATTCCCAAGACCGTGTGGCCTAATGGATAAGGCGTCGGACTTCGGATCCGAAGATTGCAGGTTCGAGTCCTGTCACGGTCGAACATCCTTTTTGCATGTTTTTCGATGGAAATAATGTTTGGTGATAATAATTGTAGCGATAGGAGATTGTATTAGTGGACTGTGATAATTTAGTCGTTTATTATTATTTTTATAAAATTTGGTTTTCTATGATTTTTTTTATGTAAATCATAGAAAATAGTTCGTGAAAGTCGAGATGAAATTAAAGTTTTATATGGAACTGCGGAAATCAAAAAGTGTTAAAATGATACGCACGTAGATAAATATTTTTAGACCGTGCTCTACTTTAATTTTTTCCTATACTATAGTTAAAATTTTAATGCAAATTTTCTAGTTTTTAACTCTCTATAAAATCCTGTAAGCCCCAAAAAATAAACGTATAAAACACAACAGCAATATTATGCATTATTTGTCTAAAATAATATCTATAAGTGCATATTTCCCACACAAAAAAAAAACAATATTAAAACAGTCCAAAAAGTCACAAAAAAATAAGAAATAACATAAAAATATTGATAAACAGCGAGATTAGCCGCGCCGGGAAGCGAATCGACGACCGATCCATCAAGCCGCCACGAAAATATTTGTGTACTGGAATAACGGACGGGGCTTCCGTTTGTTTATCACTACATCTACTAAATACTATGTTAATAACACGCCATTGTTACGAATTAAAGAATTCAGGTCAAATGCCTCTTTCATCATGATATTAGCTCCAATAGTTGTGGATGGCGCTAAATGCTGAAAGCAATTTAAGATATCTATGTTCCAAGCTATAATGCTTTATTTTTCAGTGAAACCAATTTTTACACTATATAAAATAAATAGGAGAAGATACCAAAGGAATAATCACAGGACTCCAGGAATATTAACACCTTTTTCAATGCTTTAGTGGCCTAACCATGACCCAGGTAACACCAAAATATTTTCAAGAAATAAGATTTTTGTTTTCTAGGATACCTGAATTGTGATGTTTGTACCTCATACGTTGCATGACTACTAAATGTTCTTGCCAATCGGGACCAATACCCAACTAACATTATATTACCGCAGCCCATTCGGCTTCAATTCTCTCTCTACTCTTCCAGAAAACAAGTGCATCATCTCGATAAATAAAATTACGCGAAAACAACTGACAAGTCAACTTGACGTTCAAATTAAAGACATCAACATATTGCCAAAATTCTCCAACCTTCCTATTGTCAGTATTGTCAATCATACTTCCCATATTATACCTGAATGTGAAGATCAATCAGCCCGCAACCCTCGTCAGGTTTTTTGGTAGCCGGCGAGCTGACCACGCGACATACGGGACATACATACACACGAGGCAGCCGCGCGGAAACCTCACCGACTCCATCTTACTTTTTGTAGACAATCGTCTGTTGATTGATGTGGACTCCAGATCGATCACCGCGATGTTTCGATAACATTTTGATGTTGTTGTCCTAGACTAGAATTTAAAAGAAGAGGTTTAACATTGTGTGCTTAAATGTAGTGTAAAGAAACTGCCTGTAGGTATGAGAGTTATTAAAACTCGTCTCTGTGGATTTGACTCTCACTTGAAATAAACATTCCGATATGATGATCTAAATGTGCTCTACACGTTTTCACGAAGTGTCAACATCTTTGGATGTCCTTCTTGATACAATGTTTACCTTTAACAAAACCCCCGCGACGTTCACCTCTAATCCGACTCCATTACCAAACTCTAAAACCCTATTTTTAAGTCGTCCTCTATAAAAGTAGAGTAAAATTCTTAAAGTAATACACGGGATCAAACGCTGCCGTCAAAGGCGCGGTAATGTAAACCTGTAAACAACGCGGACTCGAGCACTTCCTGTAACGATTTAATTACACCTGAAACATGTAAACAACTGATTCCGGTGTAGAAATACACAGGTTTTATTATCTCATATCAAAACGTAATCAAATCACTGTTTAAGTAATTCATGTTGGAGAGAGCATTTGGTTAGTGCAACTGTGGTTGAAAGTTATTAATATTTTGTACCTATTTCTTCGTATTGATTAGACTCATAAAGCATTTACAAATACATTGACAATTTAATTTAATGCACTCAGGTGAGTTCAATTTAGCGAGCTGTTTTTTTGCCAGCCACCATAAAGTGAGAGAGACAATGGATCTTTAAATTTTAATTTAAGAATTATCACTAATTTAGTATGAACAAACTAGATCCCTAGCTAACGGATCCCTAGCTCGTATCGTAGGGACAGGTCCACTAATTACTCGAAGCGCACATATAAAATTGAGATTTTCGATGCTATTTTTTTTATAGCTTGCTCAGAAAAAATATATTCAAGATTCAAAGCCCGTCAGTACTGTACAGTGCCTAGCAGATATCTGCAGCATTGCTCTAATACGTAGATGCTATAAACACATTAACGATACATATTAACATTAACTAATTATGTAACCGCTGGGAGCTGGTCGCGTTGCGAAATGTTCCTGCAAATAGGATATAACATACTGCCCCGTTGCGGCCACAGACCGCAAATTATATGCGGTATATAGCAACATTAGGTTACGTTACCAAGCGATTTTCACCCTGGTGAATTTAACTCTACTTTTTCTTGCCAGGTCGGTTCTTATCCCTTAAGAAGTTAATTAATTTATAATTGACTACAACCTTTACATGTTAAATTTAAAACAGATATTGCCAGATAAACATTTACCAATGAACACTTTATCATGATTTCTACGATCATTAAGCATTTCATTTATTGCCCTTAGGGACAAATTAGAACTCCATTAATATCGTTTACATTTTCAAAAGCATTGCTGAACGCAGGCATGAGACAGAAGGAAACTGACGAAATTATTAAAAAAACTTAAGCGATCTGTATTATTATGTAGATGTATGTAAACATGTGTTAAATGATAACGTAACGTAACGCTGTCCAGCGCGGTCATCATTTGATTAGGTATCGCTGCGCGCGCGCATCCGGCCGCAGCCGCGTGCCCTTTGATCGCTGGAAACATTCATCATTACACGCTGAAATCCACAACTGTATTGACAGATTTACGATCCCGAAACGTGTGCATTTGGAAAAATATTCATTAAACGTTAAAATATTATGTTTTTTGGTTTCTATAAACATTATTTTGTTTATGATTGAAACGATATCAAAAGTTTTCTTTGATGGTGTGAGCTCGCTGCGGCCTCTGGGGTTCCTGTTTGATGTAAATACTGGTGGCCAGTGATCAAGATATTATCGTACTGCAATCTATCCAGATGGTCAGTCCTCCAAGTAGGTAGTTAACACTTCGTCATATGCAAACATCGTAGTAAAGTAAACGTTAAATGAGATGCCGACAAGTGTGAATAATGATAGTGATCAACTTTCAGAAAAGTATTGTACGTAAGCCTACCTTTGCTTCAGTGACGTTCAGAATCAGGATGACGTTTACAGGAGAATTTTTTTTTTTATAAAATTTCATATGGGCATAAATCTATGTCCTAAAATCACTTATCCCATAAATCTCTATACTATGTGATAATTATCCAGTAAGTTAGAAGTTAGAAGAAAGGAGCTTGCGTAAACTAGCACTTTAAACATAACACCAAAGAAGACCGTCACATAAACCCATATATAGCTAACAATGAGTCACAAATGTGATTCCAATGAAAGTGTACGATTATGTACGCGCAGTAATCCCGTTAGGCAGGCTTTATAAGGTTTGATATGAATTAATTCAATATTGCTCGTACGCGTCCGTCCGTGCGCCGTGCGCCGCCGAAACCTTGCAGGTCTCGTTATCATAAGCCGGCACTTGGTTATGGGTTTACAGTACTCTAAGTATTGCTACTTACGTGTAAAAAGATTATACAACAATGTCCTTCGAAGGAAATCATAAAGAATACTGCAATTTTAAGCTTTCATCGTATGCATAGAGGTTTTCCTGGTTTTCAAGTGCGCTAATTGTCTGACATTTCAATTACACATGAATGTGAATTAAACTTGTAGAATGAGGATTTTTGTTGTTACCTAATGAAGTTGCAATTTGATTTTATTTCCTCCATTTGTGAAATCACAAGATACAAATTTGAAAAAGATACTACTACAAAAGCTAATCTTCAATAGAGAGTAGAAAACTTAGTACGAAGATCAAACATAAATTTCATATCAAAGTAATAATATTGGAAAAAAGTGCAGGGGAACATGGTCCAGTGCTACAAACCCACGGGATTATATCGCCCACATAGTCTGCGAACAAAAATAGATGTTAAATCAAAACATCAAAAGTTCAGACGATCGACGTGTGAAGCACAACACCACGCTGTTCCACGAAGAGGTAGGCAGAGTGTTGTAAGATGCCTCGGGCGGCTATTGTTTATGCCCAAAACGTACGATTCTAAGTAATGAACCAGGTTATGAAGAGGGATGAGTAATTCAGAACTGTATTTAAAAACAGGATTTTGAAGAGGATTAAAAACAGCAAAATCTTTCGAAAACTGGCCAGTTCGAAAGAAATTAAAGAATCAATTTTATCACATCCCGGAAAAAACACAATTCAAGTAGAGTTATTGAATCAACGCCAAACCACATTTATGAACTTATAGCTTCCAAAAAGCCAAACAACGGAATCTTAAGAACTATAAAACCGCAATACTAAATCAAAATATAAAAGGCGTAGTATTCTGAAATCGATCGATACGTAATGATAAATGTTAGGCAACAGTTCACAGTTCATAGCGGCGATGTGCTGGCCGCAAATATGAAAATATACAAACAGTTCGTAAATAACGCGAGGGCACTTCAAAGTAAAGTGCGCCGCGATACGCAAGTTAGGAGAAACCGCGAGTTGCTCAAGAGGTTGCAGGACTTACAATGTGGATGCAAACAATTGACTCCACACATCTTAACTGAACAGTACTAACAATTTAATTAATGATCATAGGTATACCCGTTTTAGATTGCATAATTTAACTTATTGGCAACCATAACGTAATAAATGCTCATGACAAATACCTACTATAACCATGAAACATTCGAGTAGGTACTTGTGACAAAACGAATGCTGAAAAGAATCTGGAGGAAACGACTGAATTTGGAATTAAATCATTGCAGCCGAAGTTGTCGTTTGAGCAAATGTCCTCGAAGCCTCTTTAAGTAACCCTAACCTTTCTATCATTTAATTTGTATCAACTATTGATAAATTTAGTAAATGTGTTTTAAGCTAACATATAACGCACCTAACACAAAAAGGAGCATAGTATTTTAGATAAACGCTGCCAGTTGTCGTTTGCGCCACCCGTTACATGGAAGCAGAGCGGTGTTGTTTACACACAATATCGCTCATTGGGCCAAACCGAACGAATGCTGTAATAAACACCAACCACCAACAACCAAAACCAAGTCTAACGCCAACATTCGGCTCATTTGATCATACGTAAATAACGCTGATAAGGAATTTAGGAAACTTTGATTCTTTGGCTATGGTTTTCTTTAACTACTTATTGCGAATTTAATAAAGCTTTTTTCAATGTTTGAAATGCATGGACAATTTACTGGAGGGAAGATGTAGATTAGATCGCACGCTTAGACTCATTTGCTCATAAACCCTATTCATTCAGTCTAGTGTAAGACAGGCATCTTCAAAAGTCCGCCACGATGCTCAGTCCTTTCACATCTTCTCGACTAAAGAGATAATATGGAAGCCTGACTAGTCTCAAGATCACTACGTAATGATGAGCCCAATACGACTACTGAACAACGAAACCTAGTTCAAGGTAATACGCATAGAGTTAGCATAGTCGAGCAAAGCGTATATAAGAACGAAATTACCAACTACTAAACTAATAAAACTTAACACTCATGATATCAAAGTTATTTAACAAACGAGTATATTTTTAGTATTTTCCAGTCACACAAACTAACACCAGTTTGAAAATAATTCTTCACTTTATTGTTTCACCATAAAATTACACTACATGGTTCCAAACTATTGGTTTTTCGTTGAAAGAGCGTGCGCACTAGTGTGGAAAGTGCACACCTTGGTGCACGCAGAAAGTTTTTCGTCTTACTATTCCGGGGATACTCTCGTGGACCCCTCCTTCTAGGGAAAGAGATGTAATTGACTTTGCTAGACAAAATGACGCAAGGGACGCTACTTGTACTACGCAATGCAAACAACCACAATGGAAAGGCTAGATGGAAAGGGCTAGGCTCATGACTACATCTTACACATCCTAATTTACCAAAACAAATCTCACACGGTCCTCGTGTCGCCAACATTGGCGCCACACGACCAACATTGGTGATTGGCCGACACGAGTGGGTTTGTTTAATAGCAAACACAGGCCCGCCGCCCGCGTAAACATCGGCCACATCAAAGCAATCGAGAGCTTGCGTACGCGCAACTACTTGGTCCTTCTACGGATTAGGAAACATTAAAAGAATGCGGTAAAATTAAATAAGAATAGTAATTTACAGTTAAGAAGTGTGTAATTTTCAGCAGGATTAAATCTGTGTGAAAATTATTTCGGAAAAAATGGACATGAGTTTTCTCATGGTTTTTCTACTAGAAAATTTTAAATTATCGCTAGGTCAAAAGTTCAGAAACTGTTAATAAAGCCAAAAATGTTGATCCCTTCAAACAATTCTTTAATTTCTTCCCAAGAATTACGTGATTTTGCCAATAACAATGTATCATAGTTGATTAATTTACGATATAAAAATCCGTTCCAAATCATTTAGTTAGTGTACCAGCTAATTACAAGGCGAAAGGACCAAGACATCTCGCGTACAATCCCGCGCACATCGGCGGATTGATCAAAACCGCTTTGATCTCACAGATCACGCGCCCTTTACTTATATTACTTACATTTTTACTAACCACCAAACGTATGATAACAAAAATGCCCTGCTATAGAACAATAAACCTTAACCACGTAAAAATACAATCCAAAATCAATGTAACGTATGCACAACTTACCGCTATTTAGAATAAACTAATTTGGAACGAAATCCATTCTATTAAATTCGAACTACATCTCTTAAACCAATCAATTTGCAACCTTAGTGCAAATACTCTTAAGTTTAAAATCGTGTGACTACTCCAAGTTCCATACGACATGTGATAGTGTGTGATAGTTCGTGTGATGTGTCAAAACGCAGATGAGTAGCAGGCGCGAGATGTAAACAGATGCACGTGGTGGTCTCCCCCCCCCCCCCCCGTCACCCGGCCCCCGCCTCGCGTTACCTAGAAGTACTCCGATTGACCTGGAAAACCATTTGACATAGATATTGGTTCGTAGTACACACGAGTAGGAACTGAGAAGTTGCGACTCAGTGAACGTTGCAGATTGCAAATGTGGAAAATGCATAATTTGGCAGGTCATTTTTGAAAGCACCCGATTAAAATTATTTTAAATCTGGTAATAGCAACCATATTATTTAAGAATCATTTATTTTCACACATATTCTGAGGTTAGTAATATAAGCTTTATAACGAAAACTGGGGTTAGGAATAGACGTTAAGCAACCTCAACCGACTCAAAGTACCAACACCTTTTTGATAACTCTAGCCATTTCTGAGCCGTCACATATTTAAAATAATAAGACACACTACCAAACCTATTGTCTTAACCCACCTACTTAAAGGTTAAACACCCCAATTCTCGTTAATGAGCGATGTCCTACCCGGGAAGGGAGCCGGCGACCCGCGCGCGTGCGGTCCCGCTGTTGTCTTACACCGCACTTGTTACCATCGGCCCACTTAGCCTAATTACCGCAATTACACACAATACTAATTTCCTTGTTAACTCGCGTCTTAGAGGAAATGTTTATATACTATGCGAGCATTGTAGATTAGGAGAAAGTCCTGCCTAATCCTTTCCCTTAATTGGTTTTAATAGAGATGTGGTCATAATTGTATGACCAACAAGTTTTTAGACTTGGGACTTATAAATTGTTAAGTTACTAAATTAGGAACCTGAAAATATTTTTTTAGTTAAATGAGTATGGATGTTGATGGATGGAGAGGAAAGGGAAGGCCAAAGAACAGATGGATAGAGTGTGTAAGGAATGATATGAATGAAAAAGGATTAAAGGACAGTGTGATAGGGAAGAATGGAGGAAAAAACACGTGTTGCACCGACCTCAAGTAAAATAGGATAAGGGCAGGAAGATGATGATGAAATGGTTGGTGAGACAGCTGACCGAGACCAGTTGGTAAGGGTGTAAGAGATAGCCACATAAGTATTACACTGTTTAAACAGGCGTTTATCATAGTCGTAGACATTACGCTTAGATATCTGTCTTTAATTATTTATTTATACGATGGTATTAACAGTAAATTGAAAATTCAAAGAACTCCATTATATTGCGCCAACTGCGCTTGTATCTATTTTTGACACCAACAAAATTATCAACGAAAATCTCTCACAAATAGGGAAAGGACCAAACAATACGATAAACGTTTGACAAAATAAGTCCAAATCAAGTAAATTGTACACAAACACCCCGCATAATAAACCGTCCGATATAATTGTGTAAAAGTTAACAAAATGTTACTAAACTGGGAAACAAGTAGAGCCACCATTCCTGTGACTTTACTCAATCATATTCTGTAGCCATTGATTTTATTGGATTAGGTGTGGTGCACACTGATTTGTTTCTACTAGAGATATACGTTACTAGGGAGTTGTATGCAATTTTTAAACAAGTCGTTTTTAAAAGTTTCTATCATTTACTGAATCTTTTTTCCCACATTCTATTGTTATTTACTAAAGTTCATTTAATCTAAAATTAAAGTCTCAAAAGGAACTAGAAAAATGTACAACTTATAGCAAATTCTTTTGCTGTGACTTAATCTTATTAGGCTTACAAGTTTTGCTAATTTTTGTTCTGAGTTAGTAGTTGTACTAAGTAAACATTCGTCGATGTGCACTAGGGATAGTGCACATCGACGAATGTTTACTTAACATGACTCCGAGACACAATAGCCACAATAGTCAGTTCTTCCAAATTCTTGTAAAGTGTTAGATGCGGGAGGGAGAGGCCGGAGGTCAGAGGGACATAAATACAAATTATTGTATTGTGAGAATCAACGTCCCTCGCGACGTAATACAATTAGTCTCGAGTGTGTATCTACATGTTTGACCAATTATACTTATTTTAAGTGTCATATGTTTAGAAGTGTTTGGAAAATAGTTTTAATTATAATTATACTCAGTAGTTGATGCCACAGTTTGGTGATAACAACGTGCAAAATACAGGTTCGTGGGTCACTAATCACGGCATGCTAGCTAAATGGTGGATAGTGCGGATCACCCAGTGAACTCGCTCAAATGTCTTTTGTATGTTACGTCATACAACATGAACATGTGACAGAGTCACTTAAATATTTGAAGGGTTTCTAGAACAGATACAACTAAGCACTACTTTATAAGTATGTGGCTAAGTTCCCTGCAAAGGCAGTATAAACCAGAAACCTTTACACCTAACTCGTTCCTCGAGTTATAAAGGTTTGTCGATGAGTAACCAACACATCAAATTATTGTTCAAAATGAATCCATTACTGGCGGTCGTCCGTGAAGACACGCCACAACAAGACGTTTCTCAGCGCAGGCTATACGGGTCCATTGCCTCCCAATTGCCGGCGTCCACAATGAGCCCATCACGTCCACAATAACGGCCATTGTGCACAAATTGTATTAAGACGATTAAGCTATTGTATGACAAATGCTGTTCGGATCAAACTTTGTATATATTTGTATGTCCATTCGCTTGTTACTTCCTTTTTAAAAGCATTTTGTTGACAATCGCTTGCTTTATGATGCTAACAGTTGTAATGCGCCCGCTTTCTATCCCTTATTCTGGTTTGATTCATATTTTAGTTTATAACTTGGATTCTGCTCTGTTCATGCAAACTTAAATTGTATTAAGCTCCTCTATGTCTGTTTAATTAAATAAGTTTTTAAAAATTTACGTTTATTTTTCAGATGTCAAAAGCTTATGATGATATTCTGTTTAGTTAACTTATCAAATTTAATTATACGTTAATTTCTTTCTACTTTAGTTTCTCAATTAGAAAACCATTTGATTTTTTCTCAATCAGAACGGCTTATTGCCTTCACAATTTCGGGAACAATTAGGTCCCTTGATTAAGAACAGCGTACCAATATACCTACAAAACTTAGTGTACAAAACTTTCGCCCTACTGATCTCACAAGTTACTGATATTTGAACTAGTTAGAGTATATTTACGAGTGCCACCGACACCCTTCCTCGAGCCATCAGCGCCGGAACGGATTGATGGAGCGCGGTGTCGTGCGATGGACCACTCGCATGGCGTGGTCCAAGTTACAAAAAGCAGGCTAGTGAACACAGCACAGCATTTTTTGACGTGTGAATGCCGTAGTCTACTTCTGATATAAGGGAGTGTAGTTAACATGTTCCGTAATTAACTTCGACAGCTTCGACCGTTTGTCTTGATCTGGAATTTAAAAATGATTATAAGTAATCAAATTAGGTATGTGTAGAACCAAAAAATCTGGAGTTTACACTTTGAACACAGTATTTTTTATTGTTTTTGTTAACATTTTGCCTTATCAACGACGCGACTTCGTTCGAGAAAAAAATTAGGGATGAAAAATACACTGTAGCCGATTCTCAGACATACTGAACGCATATACAAAATTTGAAAAGAATCGGTCCAGCCGTTTTGGAGTACGGAAACTAAAATTGTGGCACGGGAATTTTATATTCAAGATATACCTTGTATGTTATTAGAACAGCGCTCTCTAGTATAGCGTGACCAGCTAGTGCAAAACTTATCCCTTGCACCACCCGCCCTGATACCCCTTTGGTGTCCGTGGGTCAATAGTCACGGCATGTCAGCTAAATGCTGGCTAGCGCGGCTCACCCAGCGAACTGTGGCTAGGCTTCAATTAATAACAATCACTTTAATGTTTATTACATAAATCAATATTACATTACGGAGTTTTTAAAGTTTCTAGTGATATATTGGCGCTTTTAAGTAGACTTGTGGTTGGTCTGATTGTGTTTTAAAGTAAGGGTGATTTATGTCTTCACTCTTGGTTTAACGTTGGTTTATAGATACGCAGTAAACCACGTAAAAATTAGTTGATATTCTACTCTTGAACGTCGACTCTTAATTTTCGTCTTCATAACTTTAATCAATAAATATACGAGGAAGCGTTTACCTGTCGCTGCCTCGCTGGAGTATTCTTTTAAAACAAATCTTTAATGTAAATAGACTTAAATACTCGACAGAATCTTTCAGAGCACTACTTGCGTTATGCCAAATAAATACAACATCTATACCCACCTTTCACCTGTAAAATATTTTATGCAATACAAACTTGCGTGTTTGTACAGTAACGACGCACTACTCAAATATTTTCAACAATTTTATACAAAATAATTTACACCCATATTTTTATTACTTCATACTGAAGTCCGTCAAATTCCTGTCTCCTAGCTCTCGTCTCACCCCTCACCCTGCGTGACACGGGCACGGACGTGACGTTACATGGTGTGGACAGTAATGGCCGCCAAACGGATGGCGTGCAACTCATTATAATTGCCGCGGTACCGAGCAGCATGCGGGCATCGGGCAACGCCGGACAGCGAGTGCAGCAACATTCGGTGTAGAGAAAACGTTACTTAACTGTATCAATTTTATTAACACTAAGTTAATAATATTTTTTTTTCGCTACTGGATTTATAGAAATTGACCAAATTGAGCATCTTGCGCTGTCAGTTTAAAATGATTTCTGTAAAAAACGGTGAAGGTAATTTGATGTCATCAAAAATGAGACGTAAATTAGAAATGATTGGGTTTGCAATACCTATTTAATTTCAAAATTTATAACATACATAAGTTAAGTAAGAAATCTCATAATTTAAAGTTTATTTCAACATAAAACGTGCCAACTGTTGAGAGCCCCTGTCGCCAAGTTAGTTCGGAGGGCGACAACTAATCGCTCCGAGTGCTCTTTGAAATCATTCAATTATGAATATTGACCAACAAAGAAATCCTCATTTAGACTCGTTTAGCCGATCTCTTGCACAATATCTGTGGAATATTGTGTACGACTTGTTAGCGAAACCAATGGATACCGTGAGAGAGACCTACAAAGTGTGTGGTAACCATGTCATTGTATTGTAAGCTCGATAATATAATGTCACAGACAAACGGTTGAATTGATTCAATTTTAAGATACCATTTAGGTGTATCCTGCTTTAAAAATAGGTTTTACATCGCTTCTACTTCATTGTAATGATATTGTGAAATGCATAACTAGATTATATTTTGTTTTGATAGCGCCTGAAGAAAACTTGTTTAATAACTCTTTGATGCTGATAAAATATAAAAAAAAAAACATACGAATAAATAAATCATGATATAGTCCATGAAAAGCTCTACAACTGAAGTGCATACCCCAAAACTCATAAAAGTAAGCATAACTTAAACGCTACAAATACCGTGAAGAAAAGTCTTCATTATTCGTCAGTATCACCTCTTTTTAGAAAAGCATTCATTCCTTTGATTACGTGATAAAGGTAGACCAAACAATAAAACATTGAAAAGCTCAGTAATAATTCATAAGCAATGAATCTAGCTGCAGTGTCGATAGTAAATTGGCCTGCCCCATCAGGGCCAATAACAATCAGGCCGGCTAGAGGTCCAATTACAAGAGTTAACCTCGGCGCAGGGGTCACAATATAATTTAATAATCTTGCGTGAGTGTGTATGCGTGTGTACGAGAGATGCGTGGGCGCATGTGGACGTGGATCGTGGTGCACTGTTTGTCGGATTTGTCACTTTTCTTATGTTTCTCTGTACATATAACGTGTGCTATTGCAGAGAAAGATTTTATGGTAATACTTCAATATTTTTAATTTTATGGCAATTGTTCTGCTTTTCACATTCCTTTTACAGAAAACTCGTAATATACAAAAATCGATGTTTTTGACTTGTTTAATTTCCGATGCTATTTAGAAGTTGTTGCATGTTCTCTTATAAACAACTAGCTTTCCGCTCGCGGCTTCGCCCACGTGTAATTTGGGATTGTGGCGTATTTTAATGATCTCGACAGGACATTCTTTCATAGGCTAAAAAAATTTTAGAACTTGAATTATATTATACAGCTTGAGTTACTCATGGATGATGTAGCTTTCTAATGGTGAATATTTGAAAGCGATAAGTAGTTTTGGAGTTTGTCGATTACGTTATGTAACAAAAAGTAAAGCAAGACAAAAACATCGTCTAGAAAAATTAAAAGTATCAGTTGATCTCCTCCCCCCCCCCCCCCGCCCGCTACCTAAGGGCTTGCTACTCCAAAAATCCCTTCTTAGTGGTCGATTGTGTTTCTAAAGGAAGCCTTGTTCAAAATATCAGACTTCTATACCGAGAGGTTTCGGCTGTGCGTTAATCAATTAGTCACCAAATCACACCCGCGAAATCACTATTGGAGGGTAGTTTGGAGGAAAAACTTACATTACCAAACTTATTTACTTGCCTATGTAAGTTTTCGTGCCAATTTTCAAGTTTAGAAACCTAAGGAATAACATTTTTCATAGAAACGTTTTTACCCCTTTTCGCCCCCTTGGGGGTACAATTTCCAAAAATCTTTTTTTAATGCTCACTTTCGTCAGTAAAGGAAGCTTTGTTCAAAATATTAGACTCCTACACCGAGCGGTTATGGCTGCGCGAAAGTCAATCAGTCACCCAATCGCAACCCCCTAAATCACGATTGGAGGGTAGTTTGGAAAAAATTATAATGCCAAACTTATTTACTTGACCATATACGTGTGTGTGCTAAGTTTCAAGTTTTTAAACCAAAGGAATAAGATTTTTCATAGAAACGTTATGACCCCTTTTTACCCCCTTAGGGGTTGAATTTCCAAAAATCCTTTCTTAGTGCACCCCTACATATCTCAAGGAACCTACATGCCAAATTTCAGCTTTCTACGACCAGTAGTTTCGGCTGTGCGTTGTCGATCAGTCAGTCAGTCAGTCAGTCAGTCAGTAACGG
Organism: Chrysodeixis includens; assembly: GCA_941860345.1. Classification (NCBI taxonomy): domain Eukaryota; kingdom Metazoa; phylum Arthropoda; class Insecta; order Lepidoptera; family Noctuidae; genus Chrysodeixis; species Chrysodeixis includens. Next base: position 11,621,057 of record OW796096.1, read on the forward strand.
AAGAGTTTTATATATATAGATTAACCAACTAATTAATTAAATAACTACTACATGCATAACAAAACTCGTGTGCTTGCTCGCTAACTAACAAATACGAGTATGTAGGTACTTTCACAATAAAAACAACCAACTGCACTTTCTCCCTCATCGTAACAAAAAAACCTCACTTTTCTTTCAATATTTTTTAGTTATACACGAAAACTGAAACCAAATTACCTGTACCATTAGCCCCTTAAGACAGCAATTACACAAAATCGATGAACATTTAAACTATCGAGTTACCTCCTTTGTGTGTTTGTACAAATATTGTCTGAACACAAGTAATTCGATATCGGAACATTCGGAGCGATACGATAATTACAGCAAACCATGTCACCGTGATATCGCTTGTTCGAGCGACAAAGTTCGCTTAGTAACGGTCTAGCAGTTTCCGAGGTAAAAGCGATCGGCGCGGGGTGCAGAGGATTGTGAAAAAAAGGGAAACGTAGAAAGTTGTTTGTGTGTTGGATTAGTAAAAATAGGATTAAAGGAAGTAAAAACTAATACGCCGTGCACAAAACTATTTTATATGAAGCAAAAATTTGTCTAAAAAAATTCTGGGAGGCATGTGGTAAATACCAAGTGCTACGACTTACTTTGCGAAGTGTAGGATATCATGGTACTTGTAGGTCATCGTTTTACTAAAATTATATTTTCAAGAGCCTTTAGAGAAGCAATATAGCCTAACAAGACAATGGCAAAGCTTTGGAAGTTACAAGTTATGTCTGGCGACGTACATTGCACTTCAGAAATTATTACTACCTACTACGTTAAAGCGTGAATGTATGCTATGTATTAATATATTTCGATTAATTTTGATTGCTTATAAATAACAAAAGATCACAGCCTATTCCTTTACTATACAGAGAGCAAACGCCTACAACATTGGTACACCAGTATTATATCATTCCTAATAACATTAAGGTTTCGTCATTCATATCAATAAGATCAATTGTGGACCATTAAAAAGTGAAATCGCCCGGCGGCCATTGTTGTGCGAGTTAATTAAGATACTTCTCTTTGTGATTGATTATCAAATTAATTGTTATCGTAATATTTAATTACTGACCAACACTTTCGGTTTTATATCGATGCCGCGATGGTAAAATATTATTAAGTGCTCTACAATTGGAGAGTCTCTCTTCAACGTTAGTATAGCTGTACACCCGCTATTATCTAATAAACTGATACTCCGCGAAATAATTGTTATATGACCATTATCGAAGCGTTTATTGATGTCGATATTAATGTTTGTAGAGTCCTTTCATTGTCATCATCAAGGTAAATCTTTCCCTGGATTACTGACTGGTAGACAAGATATTGATTCAAATTGGTAGAATAGACTAAACGAAACATGTTTTTCGACGATTTTCAACTTTTCTTCAGTGCTTACAATCCAAAAGCAAAAAGTTGTATCTACCGACTTTATATCTAAATCAAATCGGCAGCTAGTTAGCAAGTTGCAGTTTATTTTCAGTGTACCCACCGTGTACAACATTTCTAAGAAACTATTAAATCTGTGTGTTGTTTGAATGACGTCTTAATATCATGCGCGTGCGCACAGGTGCCTCGAGCGCTAAGGCTGAGTGCGCATGAGCTAGCTGTTATGGCGGATTCCGATTTTCTATTTTAATTTGAAATATACTATACCTAGTTTTTATAATTTAGCTTTATTAAGATGATAAATAATAAATTTAATAAGTTTTACATAAATATATTCAATTCAATAAAGTTTATTTTTAAGGCATAGTTTTACATTTAACTTTTAACTCGTAGCCAGTCGTGACAAATTAATATAAATATAAATTACAGTAATTTTTCTAATCAGAACGTATAAAATCAGTTTTATTGTTATTTTTAACTGTGAACAATACAAAATGAATCATCTAAACTTTCATAGTCCCGGTATCGAGGCAGTGATCAGTAACTGTTAATCTTTGACAATACAAATAGCGATCTTCATTCGCTACCCACCTTTACGGCGGCGTTTTCTTTGATCTGACCAATTGTTGGGCGTTTGATGTTGCCGCCGTAACTGGTTCGTGTTAACTGTTACAAATATTACCTCTAGACTCGCGATGTTGATACATTAGGTAGACTTGTTGGAAAATTCTGGAAATATCGACTGCTGTTCGTAAGGATTAGAAAAACATTATGTTCTGTTTATATTTGCCGGTATTTCTTAAAGTTAAGCACGTTACATCAACATCCGCCTTCTGAAGTGGTAGAAACGCTAGAATAAAACGATGCGTGTTACCGAGACTAATAGTAGGTATCTATCAAATAAATCGTCAATTATAATTTAATTAACTCGACTCCTTTATCTGAAGCTCATCAAAATTTCAAGTGAAAAGGAGAGTCTCAATTCGATAGACTTTTTTATGTACCTGAAATTTAGGTAATTAATTGAATTCTAGCTTAACCCTTTCAAACACTTTAACTCAAGTAATGAATGAAAAAATCCTGAAACAAAAAAAAACACAAAAAAAACAGTGTTGAATAACACCAAACAGAATTTCATGGAACTCATTCCCATCTAAAATGTTATGAATCAGAAAAGTTCATAACTGTTGTATTGTTTTATAAACAGATCCCACTTGCATAAGACGTCGCTTGATCTGCTCGAGAGGCGAGAGATCACAGTTAAAACGTTTTACATTGTATAGTCTGACTGAAGGATATTTGTAAACACCTTTACGCACTTAGCTTCATTAGGGACTATAATTAGGCTCTTCAAAGAATGTGTACTGAGATGAAGAATTTGAGTCGACTTGATGGGTTTGGAATTGATCTTAATTTAGTAGGGCAACTATTGTCTGTCGGGGCTGTGGGATGGTCGTAAGAATTACCGCGACCCTGGCACTCTAGGAGGAACATAGTGGGTTTTAGTCAGTAAAAGTCTGACGGTCCCTCCGGCTGCACCCACGGAAAAAAAAGCGCAACTGCCCTTACAGTTTACTACGTCGCAGTTTTTGGTATTTACTTTTTATGAATTAATGCCACATAACAAACATTTATTATTCATATCCAAACGAATCATGGAGATTAGCGGTAACATTGTCATTTTTTTCCGCTTTTATCCATTCCAATATCATCTCGTCACAAAATTTCGTCGTCAATAATAATAATGGAAAGGAATCTCTAAAAATAAATTGCCCGTCAAAAATAAGACGTTTGTAAAATGCAGTGAATAAATATTACGGCGAGATATTTCATTCATCTCGTCTCGATGCCTGACCATAGAAAAGGGATTATTATGAACGTTGAAAAGAGCAAAGCGATTAACTAAGAATCGATTCACATCCCCAAAATATTCGGACATCTCGTGAATGAAGCGACGACAATCACAATCATTATAATTTTTTTGATAGTTTTATAAAATCATACACAAATCCCTTTCTAGGGACAGTATTTGGAAAGAAAAACATCCGCCTAGGAAAGGGTACAAACGGGTTTAAATAAGTTTAAAGCAATGTGTGCCAAACACGTAGCTGTGAATAAATATAATGTGTATAAACAATTTCTACAAAAGACTCGCAAATATGAAAATATCCGGATTGTGCACGATTGTCCGAATATACCCTTTTTTACAAGATTAGCCGATGACAATGCGGCGAAAGGATTCCACGATACAATTTTGTATTTCTGTTTTGTCACGACAATGTCATACGCTGTCATCTTGTGTTTAAATACCGTGTGCCGCACAATATGCGCATCTTTTCTGATCATTCATAAATATTTTAATGTGCAGGTGGAATAACCCTCTACGTTTGATAAATAAAATTTAAACAAGGTAATTGCCATTCTAAATGTAAGTACTTCAAAGTACGCACAATATAAAATAGGATGAGAATAAGTTTCCGATGAGATAAGCAATAGTTTTTCAAAAGCCACAAAACCTTAGAACCGTTATAGAGACAGAGCGTCTCCATACGGAAATCGTCAGTATTTCATATCGGTAACATCATGATCGGGGGTTTACAAAAACAATCCGTATTTAGAGCTCATTTCCCAAAACCGTCGCGCACGATGGAGTTACCATATTTAACTAGAGATTAACACTACCATTTTGGCGGGAAGTCGTCAGTTACCGAACACAGGCGAACCGAACGCGCCGCATAAAACAGCATAAAACGGGTTAATCTCCGTCAAGTAATCCTCTAACATATGTATCTGTCGTTGCGTTTTGACGTAGATTTACAATTATTTACAAGAAATACCCGCTGCACGCCGGTTGTGTGCGCTCACGATAATCCGCGGATTAACTCGCGTCTTGTTTATGGTGCGCTGTCACCCGCCTAATTGTCTGTGGTCGGGAAAAAGCGCGGGAACGCTGGGACAAAATGGCGACGGTGATTTATTTGGGGTTGATGGTTTTCACAATATTTCTAGCGCAAGATGTTTTGTGTCGAATGAGAGATGGTCCGCGCGGCCGGATTATATCGGTGTCGAGTTACTTGTTTTTGTTGGCAGCGATTAGCATGCCTCCAGCTTTCAGCTATATTATTTGATTTGCGGCGCGAAGTCCGCACAATGGTGTCGCTCAATATATTACGCGTCGTCCGAAGTGTTGATCGTACGTTATTTTAAATTTATCTCTGCCAAAATGAATTTGTACAAAATAAAAATGTCAACAACGCATTATCCTGTATAGTAAACGTGAGATGTGGAGCCGTTATCTCTGTTTACTACGGAAGGGATAAATTGGGAGATCATTGTAAATCCAGTATTTAGTCATCGTGGCTGCAGCATATTGCTGTTACGTATGTTAAAAACATAATATTTTATAGAGACTACTATAGTGTCAAACTATTTTTTCTTCGGCCACAAAACTGTCAAAATTTTGCGGAGAAAAAGCAGTCATTTAGGTTTTCTAAAGTATCTAAGTACTTCAGAAAACCTAAGTGACACTATAGTATAAACTTTTATAAGCGAAACAGTTTGCATAGAATAAAGGTTTGAAACATGCTTGAGCTGTTAACTCGACCATTCTAACTATTAATGTGACCTTATTATTTGAAGAGAAATCCATAATGTCATGATATACCATCATATCTTTATGACTCCACCTAGCCATCAGGCAATATACATTTATTTAAGTAATAGTTAATATCACCATGTCTAATAATACGATATCACATGTATTAAAAGCTTATGTTCACATACAAGATGTTACAAACTATTCATGTATACATTGAGCTGAAGAAGGAAGACATAAGGCTTTGCGCAAACGGGCCACTGTGCGACGGCCACTGGCGACCAGCGACAGCCATTTAACATACTTTTTCATCTATTTTGTTTAGTTGCGGCGCCGCACACCTGAAGCTGGCGGTGGTCACTCGCTCCAGCAGTATCCACCTTCAAGAAGTGTGTGTAAAGTACGTTATTGTGGCTTTCGCTGGCCACCAGTGGCCATAGTCGGTATCCCGTTTGGGCGAAGCCTAAGTGCTTCACTACGCGAGACTTCGTGCAATATAATACCCTATCAAAATTGTATAACGGTAAAAGTTTTTCTTCTTAATAGCTGCTAAACAAAGCACAGATACCTACGCAGACTATGTAAGTGCCTACATACTTCTATACCTATAACTATAAGTAGGTTCATAGTAGTACACACTCTTTCGAACTATACCTAATCGCGTTAAACATTATTCCCAAACCACTAAAACTAATGGAATCAATAAAACAACTAGCGGATACAGTTGACCGACACATCACAATTAAATCTAATAATGAAGTTGTTTCCTCGTTAATTCGGTGAACATCAAAGCAGTAATTTGTTTCATCATGGCGGATTTGGTAGCAGTTCTATGGACGGAACTGGAAATGACGTCATTATACTATCTTTACTGGAGGCAACGGAACTTACCGCTATTAGGATGATCTTGATTTGCCAGAAGAGATTTTTAACTAAGTTTTGACTGTGACTTTTAGTTGTTTTATGAACTTTTGGCGAATTACTTTTAATAGTAAACTTGTTTTCATTTTCAGTTGAGCATTAATTAACACAAAATTCATCTTTACATAACGTTGACTAACGACATAATATCATCCTTTCTTAAATCCAGCTTTAAACTAAATTATTAAATTAGTAAATTATTCTATTTAAATAGTCACATAGTTCAAAAAAGTACTCACATGCTGGAAGCATTGTCACTCGAGAATTATGGCTTATCAAGTCGGCTACGTCGGAGCAATGAATAATTTTATTGGTTTAAAGAATATATAAATTTCCAAAAACATAACTAATAATCATATCGCGATAAAAGCATTTTTTTTATAAAACTTTTCTTCACTTTAATTTATTGAAACCGTCCACCTCCGGCGACGTTCGAAACTATTTAAAATATAAATACAAAATTCTTTATTTTTATGAACGTTGGTAACATGTAAATGTTTGGACGGCGCACAAACTATCTTTACCAAACATTAGGCCACTATTAATTAAGAAAACGTCGCCAATACACATCGTTGTAAATAAAAACTGCGAAAAACAAACCGCATACTTATAAACAATTACTGGCCGGTACATACACGTGTATTAACAAAATAGAAGAAAAAATAGTTAATTTTCTTTCTTTTTCTCGTAATCATCATAAATCAGGGTTAATTGCTCAACAAGTTGTCTAATGAGTTCCCCACACTATTAGTGAAACGTAATGGTAAGTGTGTGGACACATCTGTTTTGTGACTGCTGTTATATTGTACGGAGTTTCATTGCCTTGATATTAGTTTGCTCATCCCTTCCTGTGTTTAATGTATTTCAGTATTTATTATGTAGACAATGTAATTGTACCAAAATTAAATGTACCTATCTAGATAATTACACATATTGCCTTACATACAATCCAACAGAAGAAGAATACGATTCTTCTTCTGTTTGAGCCGAGGCTTGCTCAAAACGGAGGGACAATCAGAACCAAAATCTCTTTTCACTTAAAAACTTCACTTAAATATAAAAAGTGAACCTTTTTAATAAGCCCATAATTGCAAATCGGCCCAGTATTTCACACTAACACCTCACCTACGCAATTACTTGCTCATACATTAATTCCTCGATCTTAAAAGCTTTCGGCAAAGTTGACACCGCGGGCATTCTCGCCGTATCGGCGGTATCGCATCGGTTTCCGCCACGATACATAAATACACTTTAAGAGAAATTCGAGCGACACCTGTAATTATAATTTTAAATACATTAAAATATACAGGGAGCTGGGTTATGATGCTACCGGATATGTTAAGTGCGTCTGATAATTAACATCTTAAACATTAAAATATTGTGTCAATGCGTTTGTAGGTCTAATGCCGTAAATTTTAAATAGATGGTTGTAGATGCCGCTTTTATCTTGTACGTGTATGTTTGTTAAATTTATTCTTCAGTGCAGGGTAGAACCATTACTTTAGACTATAGTTTTATAACACGTTCATTTAGCTTCACGTTTTTTCAGTAGTTAAGTCATTACAATTCTGATCTATTTTTGCTATATGATGATATAAAATGTGGCATCATCCGGTGGACATGTAGTAAAACCCGATATCCAGGTGAATTCGATAAGACAAGAAGCCGATGCCAAAAAACGGTAGCTAAATTAAAAACCATTTGATTAGCACAAGATCTACAATTAAACACGAGATCTATGAAAAAAAAACTATACGTGTCTGAATCCAATTGATTGCCTCAATTCAATTTATTTCTTCTTGCCCTTGACCTTATAGATTTTAAAATTACAATACTTAATGTACAACCCTTTATAAAGACAAACATAATAATATAACTACTCGTAGAGAGTATTTGTTAAAACCCAACTTAATAAAACGCATGCTGTTGAAGTAAGTCCGGTAAAAAGCGAGCCCCCTGTATATCGCAGTGAGAACAAAGTGATAACGACTTGAGCACTGGAGTGTTAATTGACATTTTAAGGTTTTACTTTTTTCATAAATAAACTAAATAAATACATATTTACACAGGCGAGTTTAGATTACGAGCGATGCGACGCAATCAACTAATGTATGAGACTGCGAGTATATTGTTAAATATTATTCTTCATTAAGTGCATTTTCATTTATTTGTATAAGGAATAGATGCTGCCTGCGACTTAGCCCGCGTGATGTTAGGTTATATCTACACAAACATAACCTTCATCTGATGCAGTCGGTAAAAATAATTTTCCAATGTTTGTCAGTTAGCTTCATACCAAATTGGACCCAAAAAATGATCCAGATATTTGAGATAAAAGAGTAACAAACATCCATACTAACAAACTTTCGCTAATGTAACATTTTTTTTTTTTTTTTTATTATCTTTTTTATTATAAGGGCTTTTAGGCCATATGGCCATGTCAGCCCCATCGTGCCTAAACTTACATACAGCTACCTAATACATAAAATCAATACAGAAAACTACTTCTATTACAAAAACATATTTACAACAAATTGTGCTGCCTTGCTTAGAGGTTCAGCCAATATCGCACTAAAAGTTCCCAAATCATAAGTATTTAATTTAAAATTTTGCACCAATAACTCCCTTGCCACTCTGTATCGGACACACTCTGCAAGAATGTGCTGGACATCATCCAACCTGCCACAAACTTCGCAGTTAGGTGAGCTTACTTTTTTCATAAGGAATGCAAAGCTTCTGGTTGGATAATGCCCAGCACGCAATCGAAGTAGCGTTGTGATACTTATCCTATTTAACTTGCATTCAAAGCCAAACCATGGAATATGAGGAGGCTGACATTGCAGCGTTTTATACCAGATACCCTTTTCCTTACTTCTTTCGTCAAAGTATTCCTTGAAGCGCATGTAACACTTTTTTTTTAATGTTGATAAAATTTCCGTATAAAAAGGTAAAATGACAAAAATTGATCCCTCTGTAGTCGCTAATTTGGCTAATCTGTCAGCCTCCTCATTACCCCTTAATCCTATATGCGATGGAACCCATTGCAACCTTAGATACACATTACTAACACTTAATTCATAAAATAATTTTAAAATCATGTAGGCTATCGGTACACCTCTGCCATAACCAGAGGCACATCGAGCCAAATGTTGCAGGGCACTCTTGCTGTCTGTAATTATAACAGTTTTTATATAATTTTGATTTATAATATACTTCAGAGCCTCTAAGATTGCAATGAGCTCCAACGTCATAATTGATATATCAACCTCTACTTTGAACATGGCTGATCTGTCCATCCGTTGGTCATAATATGCAGCTCCCAAACCTGAATTACTTTTTGAGCCATCAGTAAACACCTTTGACCAACCGGCATATTCTATGTTTAATTCTCTAATAACATCAAATTGCATTGTTGATATATCTTGATCACGTTTAGAGCCTTGTATGCAATCCATACTAATATTAATAATACTATTTATATTTATATAACTGACCCAAACATCTAAGTTAAACATCTCAAGTGGATTTGACGCATGTATACTATATTGCCTACACTCACTATATACAGGCAACAGTACAGGTTTCTTAACTCTCTGCCAGTATCTCTCATTATGTATGGAACTTAGTTCATTCATAATGTTCACCGTTATGTTATTCGACCAGGACAAACTTTTGACACAGAATTTATACGCAAGGTAAAACCTCCTCAGGAACAGTGGTGGGACGCACAGCTCACTCTCCATCACATGTATGGGTGTGCTTTTAATATATCCTCCAATAATACGCAAAGCTTGGTTTTGTATCTTATCGATTTTGAATAAATGCGTCTTTGCACTGTTGTCGTAAAGAAAGCAGGCAAAATCCAATCTGCTTCGTACCAGAGATATATAAAGTGTGCGTAAATGCTTGGGGTGCACTCCCCACCCAGAACCCGCTAAACATCTTAAAAGGTTTAAAAATTTTAAGCTTTTCTCCGAAATCTCATTTATGTGCTTGCTCCATCTGAGAGATCCATCTAGCCATAAGCCCAAGTATTTAATAACCTTTACCGATTCAACTACAGAATTGTTAATTTTTAAATTTACTTGGTTATTTCTACGACCTCTACTAAAGATACAAGTTTTTGACTTTCCTAGAGATAACTGAAGACCAATATTATCTAACATTATAACCATGTTATCTAACGCCTTCTGCAATTGGACTTCGCAGAAATTTATATTCCTGTCGCTCACATATAAAGCAAAGTCATCTGCGTACTGCGCAATAGATACGTTATTAATTTTGTGACATATTTCAAAAGTGGCTATATTGAAAAGCAACGGAGACAAAGGGTCCCCTTGTGCAAGTCCTCTATTCGTGCATCTAACTTCAGAGTTAATCATGTTTTCTCGTCTAATCATCAGCTGCCTGTCACTCAAGAAATTCCAAATATATGCGCATATCCTTTTACCAACACCCAGGTCATCCAAAGTTTTAACTACTTTATCCGTCAAAACATTGTTGTACGCGTTTTCAATGTCAAGGAAGCAGGCTACAGTAGGGGAGTTCATTGTGAACCCGAGTTGTATATAACTAACCAGCCTAGTCAAACCACTCACACATGACTGAGATCTCCTAAAGCCACATGTATTCTGCGCTAAGATTAACTTATTTTCAATATACCACTCTAATCGCTTGGATATCATAATGTGGAATATTTTGCATAAACATGATATAAGCGATATTGGTCTTATTTTGCCCTCTACATTTCTTTCGAAACCAGCTTTAGGTATAGGGACAATCAAAATTTTACGCCATTGATTAGGTATTACGCCCAATCTAAAAATTGCATTATAAATATCTAACAAAAACTTTTTACCCGATAGTGGTAAATGGTAAACCATTGAATACGTAATTCCGTCACTACCGGGCGCTGTGTCTTTTTTTTTAATACAAACATCCAGCTCTTGTAATTTAAAATCTGAACTAAGACGACTATTGTCTGATACAAAAACGGGTGGGCATATCCCTACTGAGTCAGGTGTTAGGGAACGTAGCAATTCATTTTGTTTGTCATCAGGAATACTAAATTTAGATTTACAATATCCCTTATACCAGCGCATTTTGCCCCACATGTTAGAAACCGATGTACTTTCTCCCATACTATCACAAAAGTTTTTCCAACCGTTTGATTTGGCCTGTCGTATTAGCTTACTAGCTTCTTCAGTTTTACGTTCCAGCTTTCCAAGGTTATCAGGTGTTGGATTTTTCCTAAAGGTACTTAAAGCAAGTCTACGTTCAGCCACAACCTTTGATAACGATGGACACCAATACCGTTTGGCCTTAAATGCTCTGGCTGGGTTTGTACATAGCTTAATATTTGGAATGTTCTTATCGGACGAATTGTTAACAACATCAAGGAAGTAATCATAAAAGAACTGAACTTCATTTTCGCTACAGTTAACACTATCGAACAGAAAAAATAAATTACTCAAATCTTTTGAGTAATTTATCCAATCCGCATGTTTGAAATTTTTATTTTTAACAAATTGATAAATGTCATTGTAACTTAACGAGATTTTAATAATAAGGTGATCGCTGCCTAAATTTTCACTAAGCGTTTTCCACATGAAATGCACTGCTACATCAGAAGATATGAAAGTAATATCAGGAGCGGATGACTGTAGCCTGCCGTTCACCAGTTTGACTCTGGTAGCCGCGCCGTCATTAAGAGACACAAAACCCTGTTCTAACGATGAATTATATATTTTTAAACCTCTTTGATCAGTCCTATAAGACCAATTCGAGTGGTGGCCGTTAAAATCACCCGCTATCATCGTTTTCGTGGAGACTGACCTGAAGATATTATCCCAATCTGTTTGCGTCGTATGCACAGATGATGGACAATACAAGGAAATAATATTTTCCAAATATTTACAATTTAAAACTTTAACATAAACTATCTCTATACCTGGATTGATGTTGTTGATGGAGCATATATGTGTTTTCAAAGATTTGTGAACAAAAATCGCCACGCCTCCGTATGAATCATCTCTGTCCTTACGATATACATTATATTCACTTACATGTAATGGAGAGTCCGCATCCCACCACGTTTCACTTATTAAAGCGACGTGTATATGCTCTCTTGAAAGTAAACTGTCAAAATCAACCAATTTTGGTTTCAAACTTTGTGCATTCCACTGAGCAATATTTAACTTAAATTTTTTATCCATTAAACAGTTTAAAAAGATTACATAAGTGATCAGCTATTCCATCACGAGTAAATAGGTTCATCATAAACATTTTACATTCATTAATCAAAGCTTTTAAGACTGACAAACACTTATTTTCAAACCTATCTCCTGACATAAGTATATTTTTAATTTTATATACTAAACCCCAAATATCATACTTCCATTCATTTCTTTTCTGTCCTGTATCTCTATTTTCCTCTGTATCTGTTGCTGATTGATTGCTTTCTGACTCTGAACTGCCCCCTTCCATTACTATGTCATGTAATTTATTTTGAGGAATTTTAGTTTTCTTTATTTTTCGACTAGTTTTTTTTTTGTTTGTATCTGGTACATGTCTATTAGTAACTTCTTGCTCCTGACTATTTCCAATTTGTTTCGCTGATTTTTTTTTCTGCACAACCATACTATAACTTTCTTTCATATTTCCGTTTATCTGCTTATTTTCGGTACCAATTGATTCTTCTCTTCTTGTGTGAGGTGTCACCGACGGAATTTGAATTGCAGTCTCTTTAACGGCTTTACCTTGCAAATATCGTTCTAATGCCACCTTATAGGTAATACTATTTTCACTCATAATAGAACGAATTTGTTTCTCCTTGACAAAACATGGACAAGATTTATCCAGCGCCATGTGTGGACCTTTGCAGTTGGGACATATAAATTCATCAGTTTCGCAGTTAATATGGGTTTTCACTCCTCTTACTATACTTGTACACAAAGCTGGACTATGTGAACTTTGGGAAAAGCTCGTAGTATTTTCTCGATCCTCAATCAATGATTGAAGGGCCTTACGGTAAGGTATTTGTTCCTTACTCATAATTATTCTAATTTGCTTTTCTTTGAGATATAATGGACATGCTTTATCTAGAACAAAATGGGGCCCTTTACAGTTTAGGCACTTCAATTCTTTTGTATCGCAGTTTTCGTGGCTACCTCCACATTTAGGACATAATTTCTTTTTTGTTGGGCAAAACTTTAATACATGTCCGAACTGCCAACATCCTGAACATTGAGTCACCGGGAACACGTACGCGTCAACTTTGAAGCGACAGTCGTATGCGTATACGTGTGTTGGTAAGGTGTTTCCTTTAAAACACATCCTAACAGTTTCACTGTCGACCCATTTACCGTCTGCGTTCAGTCTTTTAAGTCGACTAATAGAAATAATCTCAGTCTCACATTCTAATATATTCTGCAATTCGCCTTCACTCATATCTATGTCTACTCCTTTTACAATTCCGTAACATAATGACAATTCATTCACTTTCTGACACCTAAGACCCATCTCTTTAATTTTTTTACAGCTTAGTAAATTATTGGCCTCTTCTTCCTTGTTAAACTGTAGCAGTACTTTGTTAAAACTTTTATATTTGATTCTGCTGATCCCCTTAATATTCTCAGTTCTAAGAAGTTTAGCCAAGGCCATTTGTTTTGGTAAACTTACCATTGAAGTAATACAAACTTCGTAGGTATTGACGTCTTCTATTTGCTCATTCTGATTGTTATTTCGATCTACGCTCTTGTTACGCAAAAATTCTGAGGAATCACTCCGATTAAGTTTCTTGGATCTTTTTCTCTCAACAGTAATAAAGTCATCTTCTGCACTATTATCCTCTTCTCTCTCTTTTCTTTTCATCACACTACTTCTTCCTTCTTCATGAGAATATTCTTCATCAACATTATTAATTTGTGTGTGCTCATATTCTTTTTGACTGCTAACTATTGACTCCGAATCACTGGCGTCGTCACTATCAGCGATACTTTCCTCCATTGCAATGAAACACCCAAGAAGTTATACGGTAACTATTAGATCACACGGCAGGAACACCAACACGCGACCGCTTCGCGCGTGAAAAATATACAGTTTTGTGTAACTATTCGCAAAGAATCTGATTTTTCATTTATCAGCAATTTTCTTTAATGACAAGCTACATAAATATCCATACCATAATATTCATCCATTTATTCCGACTTTATTAGATCCCGACATAAAGCGCATTATTGACTCAATTGAAAACGATACGATTGATGCTAGTGTTAGAGCGTCGTACACTTATAAAGATAATTTACTTTTCAAAAACTTTCAGATTAATGGTAAAACTTTTAGTAGAAAAATAGTCCCCAAAAATTATAGGTGGCAAATAATTCAAAGATTTCATGATGAACTGAAACACTTGGGCTGGGATAAGACCTTGTCTAAAATAAGGGACCATTTCTGGTTTCCTAACATGACCTCATCAGTGAGAGCCTACGTAGACCATTGTTTACCCTGCAAAGTAAATAAAAACCCTTCTGGTAAAAGACAAGCTGTTTTACATCCAATAGAAAAAGTTGTTGAACCGTTCCACACTATTCATATTGACACTAGTGGCAAGATGACCGGTGGTAAGGTGACAAAGGAATATGTCATAGTTATTATTGACGCTTTTACGAAATTTTGTCATTTAAGTGCAGTTAAAGATTTGACTTCCCGTTCAGCCTGTGAAGCCCTTAGAAATTTTGTTCACATTTTTGGTACACCCAAACGAATCATATCTGACCAAGGTACCTCTTTTACCGGACGGGAGTTTCAGAGCTTATGTAGTGAATGGTCAATAGAATTTCATGAAATTGCCAGTGGTGTTTCGCGGGCCAATGGCCAGGTAGAACGGATGATGTCTGTGCTGACCAATTGTTTTACCATTGCTGAAAATCATGAGAAAAAATCTTGGAAGTCAATCATTGGTGAGGTTCAACTTACATTAAATTGTACTGTGTCAAAGAGTACCGGTAAAACGCCACTTCAGTTGTTGATCGGCTATAATAAAAGTCCCCCAAGATTGAATTTCCTAACTTCTGATCTTGACGCTAATACTGAACAGAATTTAACTGAAATTAGGAATGACGCAAAAGATAGGATGAACGAGCAGGCAACAAAAGATAAAATTCGCTTCGATTCTAAAAAAGCCGCCATTCATCCATTTAGCGTAGGTGATTTAGTTTTGGTTCAAAGAAACCCTCGTATAATTAATAAATTGAGTGAAAAGTTTGCTGGTCCTTGCAAAATCACTAAAGTCTGTTCAAATGAGCGTTACGTGGTTGAGCCAATATCGGGAGGACGTGCCCAATACGTCTGTCATGAAAGACTTCGTAAATATCCATCTAGTTTACCAGGCTTGTCTGAATGTTTAGATGGTACAGAGAATAATGCTTGACTTTCATATTGTACTGTAGTTGTTTAAATGTGTTATGAGAATTATAAATCATTTTCCTTTGTAAAAGAAAGAATAGTTTTGTTTGTTAAAATGATTGTGTGTTCAACCGAATCCAATAAATGGATTGTTTTGTATGGAAACTTTTTATTACACTGTGACTGAAAGCTCCTACGCTTTGTCTGAGAATTTTACTGAAAGCTCCTACGCTTTGTCTGGGAATTTGACTGAAAGCTCCTACGCTTTGTCTGAAAGCTCTCACGCTTTGACTGAAGGTAAGATGAAAGCTGATACGCTTTGTCCGAAACAAGATGAAAGCTGATACGCTTTGTCCGAAACAAGATGAAAGCTTTTACGCTTTGGTATAACTAGTGTTTGCTTAAAATTTGTACGCTTTGTCTACGACATAGATTGAAAGCTTGCTACTTGATCCAGTGTGACTGCTGGAAGCTTCTACGCTTCGTAAGCCTGCTAAGCTAAGGTGTTATTAAGGTCCTTATGCTGAAAGCTTCCACGCTTTGCGGGGTTATCAGGATAACTTGAGTATAGTATCTATAATACCAACGGACAACGCGAGAGCGCGTTGATTTGCAGAATGGCCGTGTCGGAGAATGAATAATTATTTATTTTTCAAGTTGCAAAAAGGCTAAATATCGTTAGCTTTCTGACCTTCATGTTGATGCTTTGACGGTGACAGTTTAAAAAGAAGTTGGTCTGTATGTCAATTCAATCTGTCAGTAGTGTGAACGTCGATGGAGCTCGCTCTCTTGCTCCGGAGACTTCACCGGCGCCGGGTGTGCGCACTGACTGAGGAAAAATTAAATGGCGGACGACAATTTAATACACGTGGATTCTAATCCATTGGAATCTGCGACAGCAGCGGTGGGATTACCTCAAGGGGCAACCTACGAGCCTTCTGCAATGCCAGCTACACAAGGATATTTTACGTCTCAAAATTCAACGCGAGATGCGAATGGAGAGGCGGATGGAGCTGGGGTAACAGAAGAATGTCGACCCCGTGCCTCCACATCGGACGCATGGGCGACATTCTTTCAAAGTATGTTAACAACCTTTCAGAATACTAACCAACAAACTTCCAGGAGTACCGGCTTACCTAGGAAACTGAAAGCGAGTGAAATATTCCTGCCGCCTTTCGATCCGGACGTGTGTCAGTTTACTGCGGCGCAGTGGTGTGAGGAAGTCGATCACCATAGGAAAAACAACGATTGGACGGACTACGAAACGAGGAATGCTGCGTTTACACATCTGCAGGGACGTGCTAAGAGGTGGGCGGCGCGTATGTATCCTTTATGTAAAAGTTGGGAGGAATTACAGGGGCGGCTTACACGGCAGTTTGTAACAACAAAAAGGTTTCACGACCTTTTCCGTGACATGGTGGAGTACAAGAGCGATATGGCAGCAACGTTCGTCGAGTACTCTACGAACAAGTTGGCGCTGGTAGAACGACTGGAAACTGGCTGGAACGAGTCCAACAAGATTGAAGTTGTCATTTCTGGTATCACGGATACTCAGGTACGCTTGGAGTTGCTTAAAAATACCCCAACCACCTTTGTATCACTTGATAGACATTTAAGTGCTTACCCTAGAATTAAAAATCTTAAGCGATATTTCGATAAGACCCGGAGTGAGCCTGAACATTCATATTCTAAACGCCCCAGAACCAATGAAAATTCTACCGACAGACGTTGTCATTATTGCAATAAAGTAGGTCATTTAAAACGTCATTGTTTGTCTTTAAGGAATAATAATATTAAGAGCGAGGTTACCGCCCATACCCGGGAATCTACTGACAAAAATAATGATAAGATGACTCAATGTTCTTATTGTCACAAACTAGGGCATTCTGAATCCACATGCTTTACAAAACAACGTAACGAAAAACAGAAAGAATTTAAAGATCCTAAATTGCTTACTAAATCTGTAAATATTTGTTCACCTTCTGAAGAGTCGCTGATTGAATTGCAGATAGGTGGTTACAACTTAAAAGCGTTAATTGATAGTGGTTCAGAGTGTTCTTTGATTAAAAAAGAAATCGCTGATTGTTTGCCGGATAAAAAGGAAATTTCGTTTACGCGTCTCACTGGTATTGGTTCTGCACCATGTTTTTCGCTTCGTAAAATTACAAGTTATGTAGAATTTGATGGGTTTCATACTGAAATTACGTTCATGATTATAGACTCGCATCTATTACCTTACGACGTAATCTTAGGTAGGGAGGTATTTAAGACCCCAGGTTTAGTTTTTACTCTCAGTAGTGATGGTGCTAAGATAACTCGAGATTTTACCGTCAATGTGTGTACTCAAGACCAAAACCCAAGATTGGACAAAATAAACACGGACTTGATTGACCAGCAGGATATTGATAGATTGAGGTCCATTCTGGAAAAATACAAAGATAATTTTGCTAGTGGAAATTCAAAATCGACTGTTACTACTGGCGAGATGCAGATAAAGCTTAAAAACCCAGATAAAATTGTGCAACGTCAACCCTATAGATTAGCCCCGTCTGAGCGTAAAATAATGCGCGAAATAATTGCCGACCTAGAGAGTAAGGGTATAGTGCGTGAGAGTTCTTCACCATTTTCGAGCCCAGCACTGCTTGTTAAAAAGAAAGACGGGTCCGACCGTCTTTGTGTAGATTATAGGGAGCTTAACTCTAATACTGTGCGTGATAGCTACCCCCTCCCTTTAATTTCCGACCAGATAGACGCTGTCGGACACATGTCTTACTTTTCAAGCCTCGACATGGCATCAGGATTTCACCAAATAAAAATGGCATCGCAGAGTGATATCGAAAAAACCGCCTTTATTACCCAAGATGGAGTTTGGGAATTTTTGAAAATGCCTTTTGGTCTCTCAAATGCACCTTCTGTGTACCAAAGAGCAATCAATAATGCTCTCAAAGGACTAAAAGACAAAATTGCGCTTTGTTATATTGATGATGTTTTGGTTATTTCAAAATCTAAAGAATCAGCCTTTCAGAATTTGGAACGTGTGTTATCGGCTCTATCAACGGCAGGTTTTACTTTTAATTGGAAAAAGTGCAGTTTCCTTAAATCTTCAGTAGAATATTTGGGCTATGTTATTAGCGACAATTCTGTAAAACCAAATCCTAACAAAATAAAAGCCTTGGCTAACGCCCCATTGCCTACGTGCGTAAAAGAACTACGGCAATTTAATGGTCTTGCTGGGTATTTCAGAAAATTTGTACCTAACTTCTCATCTGTCATGGCACCCCTGTATGCGCTTACTAAAAATGACGCTAAATGGGTATGGACTGCTGAGCATACAAAGGCTCATTCTGCTGTGGTCGGATATCTGACTTCTGCACCCGTGTTGACTATTTTTGACCCTACTAAACCAATCGAACTCCACACCGACGCGAGTTCGATTGGATATGGCGCGGTGTTATTTCAAAAGGACGATGTTCAACTGAAAGTTATTAGTTATTTCAGTCAACGAACAACCGATGCAGAAAGCAGATATCACAGCTACGAGCTAGAGACTCTAGCCGTTTTTAAAGCCCTGAAACATTATCGTCATTATTTGCTCGGTAGGGAATTTAAAGTCGTCACAGACTGTAATGCCTTGAAGGCATCGCGTCATAAACGTGAATTGTTACCTCGCGTTCACCGATGGTGGGCGTACATGCAAACTTTTGATTTCGAAATAGAATATCGAAAGGGTGAAAAGATTCCACACGTAGATTATCTTAGTAGGAACCCAGTCGATAGTAAATTGGTTAATGTTTCTCATTTAAATAATGAATGGTTACAGGCCGAGCAGAGATTAGAATCCACGTGTATTAAATTGTCGTCCGCCATTTAATTTTTCCTCAGTCAGTGCGCACACCCGGCGCCGGTGAAGTCTCCGGAGCAAGAGAGCGAGCTCCATCGACGTTCACACTACTGACAGATTGAATTGACATACAGACCAACTTCTTTTTAAACTGTCACCGTCAAAGCATCAACATGAAGGTCAGAAAGCTAACGATATTTAGCCTTTTTGCAACTTGAAAAATAAATAATTATTCATTCTCCGACATATTTATTCCCAGACAAAGCGTAGGAGCTTTCAGTAAAATTCTCAGACAAAGCGTAGGAGCTTTCAGTCACAGTGTAATAAAAAGTTTCCATACAAAACAATCCATTTATTGGATTCGGTTGAACACACAATCATTTTAACAAACAAAACTATTCTTTCTTTTACAAAGGAAAATGATTTATAATTCTCATAACACATTTAAACAACTACAGTACAATATGAAAGTCAAGCATTATTCTCTGTACCATCTAAACATTCAGACAAGCCTGGTAAACTAGATAAATGTATATGTATATCACTGAAGGCTTACACATGTTTCTTGAGTTAGTCCCCAAAATAATAGTCCTTAATCACGAACCTTCGCGGCGGCGCGCGGAGGCAGTGTCGTGAAAAGAGTAATTTTTTGTACTATAATTTACTTCAAAAGAGTATGAGTGAGTAAAATGAGAGGCAGTTTATCTTCCAGTTTATGAAATGGAATGTATTACCATGGTAATAGCTTTATGTCGATGGAGCTGGCAAGAGAGCCAGCTCCGGAGACTTCACCGGCGCCGGGTGTGCGCACTGACTGAGAAATATTTAGATGGCGGACGGAAATTATCAACACGTGGATTCTAATCCGTTTGAATCTGCGACAGCAGCGGTGGGATTACCCCAAGGGGCATCCTACGAGCCTACTGCGATGCCAGCTACAGAAGGATATTTTACGTCCTAATCTTCAGCGCAAAAAAATGTGGCGGATTTAGCTTGGGTAACCGAAGAAAGTCAACCATGTGCCTCCACACCGGAAGCATGGGCGACATTCTTCCAAAATATGTTAGCGGATTTTCAGAATTCTGACCTACAACCTTCCACGAGTACTGGTTTACGTAGAATACTGAAAGCGAGTGAAATATTCCTACCACCATTTGATCCAGACGAGTGTCAGTTTACCTACTGCGGTGCGTACGTATCCTTTATGTAAAAGTTGCAAAGAATTACAGGAGCGGCTTTCACGGCAGTTTATAGCAACAAAAAGGTTTCACGACCTTTTGTGACAGTACAAGAGCGATCTAGCAGCAACGTACCTACGTCGAGTATTTTACGAACAAGTTGGCGCTGGTAGATCGACAGGAAACTGGCTGGAACGAGCCCAACCAGATTTAAGTTGTCATTTCTGGTATTACGGATACTCAGGTATGGTCAGAGTTGCTTAAAATACCCAAGATGACGTTTGTAAATTTTTGAAAATGCCTTTTGGTCTCTCAAATGCACCTTCTGTTAACCAAAGAGCAATAAATAATGCTCTCAAAGGGCTAAAAGACAAAATTGCTGATGATGTTTTGGTTATTTCAAAATAAACCTTTTGGAATTTGGAGCGCGTGTTATCGGCTCTGTCAATGGCAGGTTTTACATTTTATTGGAAAAAGTGCACTTTCCTTAAATCTTCAGAAGAATATATGGGCTATGTCATTAGTGTCAATTCTATAAAACCAAATCCTAACAAAATAAAAGCTTTGGCTAACTCTCCTTTGCCTACATGCGTAAAAGAACTACGGCAATTTAATTGTCTTGCTGGGTATTTCAGAAAATTTGTACCTAACTTCTCATCTATCATGGCACCCTTGTACGCACTTACTAAAAATTATGATAATGGGTATGGACCGCCGAGCATACATTGGCTCATTCTGCTGTGGTTGGATATGTGACTTCTGCACCCGTGTTGACTATCTTTGACTTTAGTAAACCAATCGAACTCCACACCGACGTGAGTTCGATTGGATATAGTGCGGTGTTATTTCAAAAGGATGATGTACAACTGAAAATTATTTCAGTCAGCGACCAACCGATGCGGAAAGCCGATATCACAGCTACGAGCTATAGACTCTAGCCGTTTTTTAAGCCCTGAAGTATTATCGTCATTTTAAAGTCATCACAGACTGTGATGCCTTGAAGGCATCGCGTCATAAACGTGAATTGTTACCCTGCGTTCACCGATGGTGGGCGTATATGCAATCTTTTGATTTCGAAATAAAATATCGAAAGGGTGAATGGATTCCACACTAGATTATTTTAGAAAGAACCTAGTCAATAGTATACTGGTAAATGTTTCTCATTTAAACAATTATTGGTTGCAGGCCGAGCAGAGGTTATATCTCGAAATAAAGCGCATTACTGACCATTGAAAGCGAATTGATTGATGCTGGAGTTGGAGCGCCGTATACTTGTAAAGATAATTCACTTTTTTTTTAAAACTTACAGATGAATGGTGGGGCTTTTAGTGGAACAATAGTTCCCGGTAATTACAGATAATTCAAGGATTTCATGTCGAACTGAAACGCTTGGGCTGGGATAAGACCTTGTCAAAAGTAGGGGGACCATTTCTGGTTTCCTGATATGAGCTCATCTGTTAAAGCCTGCGTAGACCATTGTTTACCATGCAAAGTAAATAAAAGCCTTTCTGGTAAAACACTATTCATGTTGACACTGGTGGTAAGATGACCGGCGGGAGGATGACAAAGAAGTGTATCATGGTTATTATGGGCACTTTTGCGAAATTTTGTCATTTGGGTGCAGTTGACTTCAGCCTATGAGGCCTTTGGAGGTTTCTTTCACATTTTTGGTGCAGCCAAACGAATTGAATCTGAACAAGGTGCCTCTTTTACCGGACGGGAGTTTCAGAGCTTGTGTAGTGAATGGTCAATGGATTTCATGAGGTTGCCGGTGGTGTATTGCGGGCCAATGGCCAGGTAGAGCGAATGATATCAGTGCTGATCAATTGTTTTACCATTGCTGAAAAACACGAGAACAAATCTTGAAAGTCAATTATTATTGGTGAGGTTAAAGAGGATCGGTAAAACGCCATCGGTAAAAGTTGTTGATCGGCTGCAATAAAAGTTCCCCAAGATTTAATTTCCTAACTTCTGATCTTGACGCGAATTTTAGTCGTAAGGGACTTCGTAAATATCCAGTTGGATGTTTACGAAGTCTTTCATGACAGATGATAGACTAGATAGTTTGCTACGCCTGTCTGAATGTTTAGATGGTACAAAGAATAATGCTTGAGTTTAATATTGTAATGTAGTCGAAGTTGTTTTTATTGGTGCGTGCAAATTAGCATCGATTGAAGTGTTATAAGAATTACGAATTATTTTACTATTGTAGGTAATAGGAAGATCATTTTTGTTTTTAAAATGATTGTGTATACAACCGAAACCAACAAATGGATTGTAATGTATGGAAACTTGATATTACACTGTGACTGAAAGCTCCTACGCTTTGACTGAGAATTTGACTGAAAGCTATTACGCTTTGTCTGAGAATTTGACTGAAAGCTCCTACGCTTTGTCTGAAAGCTCTTACGCTTTGGCTGAAGGTATGACTGAAAGCTTTTACGCTTTGTTCGATAATTTGGAAAAAGCTGATATGCTTTGTCCGAAACAAGATGAAAGCTTTTACGCTTTGGTTTAAAGTTGCTATGCTTAGCCTGAAAATTAGTACGCTTTGTCTACGACATAGATTGAAAGCTTGCTACTTGATCCAGTGTGACTGCTGGAAGCTTCTACGCTTCGTAAGTTTGCTAAGCTAAGGTGTTATTAAGGTCCTAATGTTGAAAGCTTCCTCGCTTTGCGGGGTAATCAGAATAACTTGAGTATCCGAGACAGACCTGTTGTATCTATGATATCAACGGGCAACGCGAGAGCGCGTTGATTCGCAGAATGGCCGTGTCGGAGAATGAATAATTATTTATTTTTCGAGTGGCAAAGAGGCTGAATATCGTTAGCTTCCTGACCTTCATGTTGATGTTTTGACGGTGACAGTTTAAAAAGAAGTTTATTTGTATGTCAGTTCAATCTGTCAGTAGTGTGAATGTCGATGGAGCTGGCAAGAGAGCCAGCTCCGGAGACTTCACCGGCGCCGGGTGTGCGCACTGACTGAGAAATATTTAGATGGCGGACGGAAATTATCAACACGTGGATTCTAATCCGTTTGAATCTGCGACAGCAGCGGTGGGATTACCCCAAGGGGATCCTACGAGCCTACTGCGATGCCAGCTACAGAAGGATATTTTACGTCCTAATCTTCAGCGTAAAAAAAAATGGCGGATTTAGCTAGGAATTCTGACCTACAACCTTCCACGAGTACTGGTTTACGTAGAATACTGAAAGCGAGTAAAATATTCCTACCACCATTTGATCCAGACGAGTGTCAGTTTACCTACTGCGGTGCGTACGTATCCTTGATGTAAAAGTTGCAAAGAATTACAGGAGCGGCTTTCACGGCAGTTTATAGCAACAAAAAGGTTTCACGACCTTTCTGTGACATGGCGGAGTACAAGAGCGATCTAGCAGCAACGTACCTACGTCGAGTATTTTACGAACAAGTTGGCGCTGGTAGATCGACTGGAAACTGGCTGGAACGAGCCCAACCAGATTTAAGTTGTCATTTCTGGTATTACGGATACTCAGGTATGGTCAGAGTTGCTTAAAATACCCAAGATGACGTTTGTAAATTTTTGAAAATGCCTTTTGGTCTCTCAAATGCATCTTCTGTTAACTAAAGAGCAATAAATAATGCTCTCAAAAGGCTAAAAGACAAAATTGCTGATGATGTTTTGGTTATTTCAAAATAAACCTTTTAGAATTTGGAGCGCGTGTTATCGGCTCTGTCAATGGCAGGTTTTACATTTTATTGGAAAAAGTGCACGTCATTAGTGTCAATTCTATAAAACCAAATCCTAACAAAATAAAAGCTTTGGCTAACTCTCCTTTGCCTACATGCGTAAAAAAAAACTACGGCAATTTAATGGTCTTGCTGGGTATTTCAGAAAATTTGTACCTAACTTCTCATCTATCATGGCTCCCTTGTACGCACTTACTAAAAATGATGATAATGGGTATGGACCGCCGAGCATACATTGGCTCATTCTGCTGTGCAGTGGCGAAGGGTCCATATAACTCGATTCCTACCGGCTTCCCTTTTGAAATATGGCAAATACTAAGATTCAGTTTATTTAAGTATCATTTAAAAATATCAACTATAACTATAATAATTTAAATTAATAATGTACGTGTATAGCCTTTGCTTGAAAATAACAATAAACGCCTAAACTTTTTTTTTGAGCAAAACGCATGCAATAAACGCCTACAACTTTTATTGTAAACCCACGATTCGCTTTACCGGTTAAAAGGTAAGCCGGGACGCGAATCGGGAATCGAGTACATCTATTTCATAGTGCGATCTCTTTTACTCCATCGAGTAAAAGTGAGACACTATGTACATTGACACATTGAACAACCGCGGCCAATAAGGACTTAGGGAAGCCGGTGCGGAGCGGCTTATGACAAAGACAGAAAATATAAATGCGTACGCCAGAAAGAGATGCAATATGAACTTCGTACGTCAACTGAACATGACAGCTGACGTTTACGTTCGCGCTAATATTATAAAAGTTTTATTTATTATTTTCACCGGTTCATTTGCATTAGATTTGGTGTATTCGTATCATAATTTAGAATCTTATAGTATTATTACTTGTGATTGATCAGTGTAGTGATAGTGCAGTAAAAACAAAATTACATCAGTTCAGTGTTATTGTTTGGTTATCGTCTATTCGAATAAATATTTAAGTAAGTCAGAATTACTAAGATTGTTGATTTAGTTTGTTGATCTATTAGAAAGTAGTTATTTTTGTTATTATTATGTATATTCGATAATATAGCGGCATTAGTGAATGCTGTCTAACAGATTATTTGCTGACTGAGTAAAAATCTTTTTCAAAGTAGAGTTTTAAAAAAGACCTGACATGATTTGAATTAATTACAAATGACGATCAAACATTTTAACAGTTCTTTGTACGACAAAATATCATTGGCTCACAGGAAGTTTTAAATTAAATAAAATGTTTTGTTTGCTTTGTAATTCTCAGATCCAATATTCAATATCTGATTTCATATAGTAATATAGATCAAAATTTAGACCCTGTCTGTAGGACAAGTTAGTAGTAGATATGCACAGCATAGTATACATATATGTGGGAAAGCTTAAAATATTGTGTTTATAGTTTCTATATTTATGTACTTATACTATTTGTATATTATTGTTTTAACATTACAATCTTCTCAATATGACAATATACATATAAGTAATTTAGAAGTGTTGTATATTGTTGTTTTGCAACTTAACAACAATATAAATATTCATATTTTAATTATAATATGCACTTAAGTCCATTTTATGTGGCCACCAACTATTATATATTTTGTATTCTATAATTTAGTTGCATTTTATTTTATAGTAAACATTTTAATTTGTCTACCAGTTAGATATTCATTTATTGTACTTATAGTAGCATTTTGATTGTAAAAAGGTTTTAAATTATAAATTATTACTGTATTTCTCTTATTTTTTTTTTTAATTTTCAGGGTGTTTATAATTCTAGTATTTAATAGAGCTACACAGGGTTTAATGCTCTTATTAATTCATCTAAAATACATGTTCAGACAAAAAAAACATATCCGTACTTGTTGCTTATCGTTGCATGATAATAATGCAATTTTTGGACGGGCTTCCCTTTTAAGAAAATTCACCCTTCGCCACTGCTGCTGTGGTTGGATATGTGACTTCTGCACCCGTGTTGACTATCTTTGACTTTAGTAAACCAATCGAACTCCACACCGACGTGAGTTCGATTGGATATAGTGCGGTGTTATTTCAAAAGGATGATGTACAACTGAAAATTATTTCAGTCAGCGACCAACCGATGCGGAAAGCCGATCAGCTACGACAGCTACGAGCTATAGACTCTAGCCGTTTTTTAAGCCCTGAAGTATTATCGTCATTTTAAAGTCATCATAGACTGTGATGCCTTGAAGGCATCGCGTCATAAACGTGAATTGTTACCCTGCGTTCACCGATGGTGGGCGTATATGCAATCTTTTGATTTCGAAATAGAATATCGAAAGGGTGAATGGATTCCACACGTAGATTATTTTAGAAAGAACCTAGTCAATAGCATACTGGTAAATGTTTCTCATTTAAACAATTAATGGTTGCAGGCCGAGCAGAGGTTATATCTCGAAATAAAGCGCATTACTGACCATGGAAAGCGAAGTGATTGATGCTGGTGTTAGAGCGCCGTATACTTGTAAAGATAATTCACTTTTTTTTTAAACTTACAGATGAATGGTGGGGCTTTTAGTGGAACAATAGTTCCCGGTAATTACAGATAATTCAAGGATTTCATGTCGAACTGAAACGTTTGGGCTGGGATAAGACCTTGTCAAAAGTAGGGGGACCATTTCTGGTTTCCTGATATGAGCTCATCTGTTAGAGCCTGCGTAGACCATTGTTTACCATGCAAAGTAAATAAAGGCCTTTCTGGTAAAACATTTTAAAAATGCTATTCATGTTGACACTAGTGGCAAGATGACCGGCGGGAGGATGACAAAGAAGTGTATCATGGTTATTATGGGCGATTTTGCGATATTTTGTCATTTGGGTGCAGTTGACTTCAGCCTATGAGGCCTTTGGAGGTTTCTTTCACATTTTTGGTGCAGCCAAACGAATCGAATCTGAACAAGGTGCCTCTTTTACCGGACGGGAGTTTCAGAGCTTGTGTAGTGAATGGTCAATGGATTTCATGAGGTTGCCAGTGGTGTATTGCGGGCCAATGGCCAGGTAGAGCGAATGATGTCAGTGCTGACCAATTGTTTTACCATTGCTGAAAATCACGAGAGCAAATCTTGGAAGTCAATTATTATTGGTGAGGTTAAAGAGGATCGGTAAAACGCCACTTTAGTTGTTGATCGGCTACAATAAAAGTTCTCCAATATTTAATTTCCTAACTTCTGATCTTGACGCGAATTTTAGTCGTAAGGGACTTCGTAAATATCTAGTTGGATGTTTACGAAGTCTTTCATGACAGATGATAGACTAGATAGTTTGCTAGGCCTATCTGAATGTTTAGATGGTACAAAGAATAATGCTTGACTTTAATATTGTAATGTAGTCGAAGTTGTTTTTATTAGTGCGTGCAAATTAGCATCGATTGAAGTGTTATAAGAATTACGAATTATTTTACTATTGTAAAAGGAAGAACATTTTTGTTTTTACAAAATGATTGTGTTTACAACCGAACCCAACAAATGGATTGTAATGTATGGAAACTTGATATTACACTGTGACTGAAAGCTCCTACGCTTTGTCTGAGAATTTGACTGAAAGCTCTACGCTTTGTCTGAGAATTTAACTGAAAGCTCCTACGCTTTGTCTGAGAATTTGACTGAAAGCTCTTACGCTTTGGCTGAAGGTATGACTGAAAGCTTTTACGCTTTGTTCGATAATTTGGATAAAAGCTGATATGCTTTGTCCGAAACAAGATGAAAGCTTTTACGCTTTGGTTAAACTAGCGTTTGCTTGAAAGTTGCTATGCTTACTAGGCTTAGCCTGAAAATTAGTACGCTTTGTCTACGACGTAGATTGAAAGCTTGCTACTTGATCCAGTGTGACTGCTGGAAGCTTCTACGCTTCGTAAGTTTGCTAAGCTAAGGTGTTATTAAGGTCCTAATGTTGAAAGCTTCCTCGCTTTGCGGGATAATCAGAATAACTTTATTAGACAAAGCTCTTCATGCATGAAAAATGATCTTCCTATTACCTACAATAGTAAAATAATTCGTAATTCTTATAACACTTCAATCGATGCTAATTTGCACGCACCAATAAAAACAACTTCGACTACATTACAATATTAAACTCAAGCATTATTCTTTGTACCATCTAAACATTCAGACAGGCGTAGCAAACTATCTAGTCTATCATCTGTCATGAAAGTCTGTCTGTCGTGATCATGGTCTGCTCCCTTCGAGTTATTATTCGCTAAAAAGTTTATGGTTACTCTACAACATTTACTTGCCATTTTGGTGCCACCTATGGTGCCCCTCCGCTTATAAAAAAAAGTAAAATGATACTTACTAATGGTAGTTATTATCTTGTCGAATTTTGTGACAATCTCATATGATATTATTTTCAAATAGAAGAGACTGTAAGGCCTGGTTGATCTCAAAGTTTAATTAATAGAAGGATTCTTAAATTCTCATACGTATTGCCCCTACATTAAATCGAGAATCAAAATAAAGAAACCCAAACAAAAATCGCAGACGAACTTGAGGGGCAAAGCTAGTGAAATTTAGTGCTAAATAAAAAAACGAATTTAACTAAACGTTTGAATGATGTAGCTCTACCTAAACAGTTACCACTGTTTCAAATTACATTTTAAACTCTAATAAAATCGTTACACACGACTTTTCACGGACTGATTCGATGAGTGACTTGACATGCGACGTTCGTAATCACTGCCTAGTGGCGCCATCTATTCAACAGCGCTGGAACTAATATTTTGAACTTGATTAAAAAGTAGAGTTTAGAGGCAACAG
This sequence comes from Chrysodeixis includens, assembly GCA_941860345.1. Classification (NCBI taxonomy): domain Eukaryota; kingdom Metazoa; phylum Arthropoda; class Insecta; order Lepidoptera; family Noctuidae; genus Chrysodeixis; species Chrysodeixis includens. The sequence continues at coordinate 11,649,900 of OW796096.1, forward strand.
TAGAGCCAGGCTGAAGAGTGTTGTATTTACTTTTGATTGAATTACGAATTGTAGATATGTTTTTGTGCGCAATAATAATTATGCTTAACTGTTATCTAAACCTATTAAAATAATACCAGCTTGTCTTACTAGTTCCATAAACCTCTTTCTATACATAGAAGAAACGCATAGTGAAAACCATGCTCATTTATAGGCTCATGCGGTTAGTAATTTATTTTGATTTGGAATTAAAATTTCTTCATGATATTTTCCTTCAGGACCTAACTGGTAAAATAAATAAGACGGTAAATACTGACTTTGGATAAAACACCGGGTTAATTTTTTTTTTATTTTGATGAAGCGGAGGAAAACTATCATTAAAATTATCAACTGCAAAATTAAAATTGAAAATAAGTGTATTTTACTTATAAAAACTTGTAAAAAACTTCAAATTCTTCTTCAAAAATAATATGACTTTTTCAGGTAGACATATTTTTTCTGATATCCTGTAGGTAACATAGAAATTGAGCTTAAATTGATCTTGATTTTGATCAAAATACGATTAAATTTAAACTGGTTTAGCTCGTTGTTGTTTTTCTATGAATGTTTGTTTTAAATTAAATATTTGTATTTATAAATTAAGCGAGTGGAACTTTTTGTCTATTACAGCTTCATCGGTTATTTGTTGATTTGGAAATAAAACTTACAAAAAAAAAGTCAATCCCGGATAAATTTAGATTTAGGTACTGTTACCACATATTCTGTAGTGTATGTTCTGAACTATACTTAATACGGATATATCTTACGTGAACATATATTATGATAAATGACAGTTGTGTAATAATTAACTTACTTTAGGCTAAATTCGCTGAGTGATCTATCACCTGTCTCCTAATATAATTATAGTTATCGATTAGTAATAAAAATGGTTAATGATGTGATAAATTAAAACTGCAGAATTGAATGTTTATATCTCTGTGAATAATTATATTAATTATCCAATTAGGATACTATTTGAATGTTCATTTAGAAGCACACGCGCCGGTACGTGTTGACCAGTATGGGAAAGTTCTTTTTGTTGCAGAGTTTATGTGAGAATAATAAGTAAGTATACGTATTAAACCTTATTTTAAACGCCTCTATCTAGGTGTTCAGTGTAACTTAAGTAAAAAAATCATCAATCATGATTCTTATAGCATTCGTGTTGGCTTAACAGACAATTAGTTTTTGCAAAAATAAGTAACTAAAGCGGCGGTTCCATTACAGCGGTTTCGCTGAAATCTGTTCCACTTCATAAACATGTTTACCTAATAGAACATACAATAGTTGTGTGCAACGTATTACAAAGAAAGGGCAGTAGGTATCTCGCATAGCCTAGAGACAGGTACACATGAGGCACATAATAATAGTCGTCATTCGTTTCGGAAACATCGTTTATTGCTTCATAACTTAAATTAAGCCTCGTATCAAGTTAATATTTAAATATAAATCCTATATCAATAATAAATAGCGTTACCAGTCTACTGTACACTGTTCTCATATCACAGTCACTTTGCCTTCGCCGAGGTATGTACACAATAGCTCGCGCGAGGCCCATACATTAGTAAGCCGCGGGTGTGGTCACTGATCAGCTGTGCTTCCCGTAGTGCTCGGGCTCGTCCCGCGGCGGGCTGGCGGGCGCCATGCCGTGGATGCGGCGGTACAGCGCGTGGTAGGGGCCGGGCGGCGGCGGCGGCAGGCGCAGCAGCGGCGCCGGCAGCGCGTAGCGCCCGTACACCGACAGCAGCGGCGGGTACAGCCCCACCAGTGACGCGTACGGGTTGCCGAACATGGGGTGCAGCAATGCGCCGCGCTTGAAGGCCGCCAGCCGCGAGCGGGACGCGGCCGTGGAGCGCCGCCGCAGCTTGCCCGTCGTGCCGCCGATGAACACGTCGTCCGACGACGGGTCCAGCATCCAGTAGTTGCCCTTGCCGGGGTCGTCGTAGTGCCGCGGCACCTTCACGAAACATTTGTTTAGGCTTAAATTATGCCGGATCGAGTTCTGCCAGCCCTGCTTGTTCTCCTTGTAGTAAGGGAAGTTCTTCATAATATATTCGTATATGCCGTTGAGAGTCAGTCTTTTTTCAGGGCTGCTGCGGATAGCCATCATGATGAGTGCATTGTAACTGTACGCGGGTTTCTCGTTTTTCTTTTCATCGACGAGCGTGGAGCAGCCGGGCGGCGGCGTCTCCGTGCCCGTGACGTCCAGCTCAGTGTCGGAGGGCGAGGGCGAGCGCGAGGACGCCTCGGGCAGCAGGTTGCGGATGGCGAAACTGTGTGGCGGAGTCATCGCGGTGCGACATCTCGCGCGGCCGGCACTCGACTGCCGCGGCGCGCGCCCGCCACTCCGGCCCCGCCTCTCGGCACCTCCTATCGCAGACCCTCCTACATTCATACATGTATGACTTCACACACTCACAACCAATATACACTCTACCCGCTAACACATAAGCGCTATTTTTGCTTCAACATATGTATTTGTTAACGTGTTTGCGCTTTGCAAGGGAATGCTAGGGTTGTGGGGTTAAAACATTAAAATTAAAATGATCCGTCATGGTTTTGTAAACAGTTTTTTTCCTGGTTAATATTTAACGCGTTGTTTAGCGGTTTATTTAGTGCGTCGGTAACTGTTTATATTGGAGCAGATGCGAGCTTTTTAATAGTTCGGGTTTATTTGACAAATTAGTTGTTACGTCGCGGTGTGTGACAATACATTTGTTAAATTAATTTGTGTTGTAAAAAGTTAGTGTAATTAATTACAAGCTCTTTGTAGGGTGTAACGTAACAATGATTCTATGTATGGTTTAGATGTAAAAGTGAACACGTTCTACGCTGGTTAGTGCCCTATTTTATGAGCGTAGTTATTGAAGTGTTAATGTAACGAATTTAATTGTTAATAAAGTTACATATTTATTATTTATTTTGGTTTGTATGAGTAGTAAAGTCCATCCACAATATGGAGATACTAAAGCGTTAACACAAATCAAAGAATACAATCATCAATTTATAAATAACTCCTGCCTAGTTGTACCACTAAGCAAAATACCTACTTACTTTCTTTTGGCTTAAAAAAAAGTTCTCATCTCGCAACATTATGTATTTAACATAATTGCTTGTTGTAACAACAATTCTCAGACTTTGGACTTGATTTCTACTCTTTGCCTAAGCTTAAATATTGGTATTAAACTGTTACACTTTACATTCACGATACCTTCAACAATCCTGCAAACACCCGAAACTAAATCAATAAATAAGAAACCCTAACCATTCACTTTGGATTACAAAGACAAACTGCTATCCCCTTTTTTAACTAAACTTAAATAAATTCTATAGAACGAAAAGCTATACCTATCTTCTACCTCCTATAGCAATGTTAGCAATTCTAACTTAGATATCAAACTTAGATCCACACCAACTTGTCTTCAATAACCACATAAACTTATCTACTAACTTCATCCTTACAACTAAACCTAGACTATACCATACTACCATACCTAGCATACCTAAACCCACCTCGAAATATTCCATACATCCGTAATACATATCCGTATACATCCGCAGATCCGCGCTCATACACACGCAAGCAGTGGGCGTGGCGCGGGGGCGGGCCCACCAAACACCGCTTGTTTGTCCGGGAACTCTCGCGACGGATCCTAGATACACTAGGTATAGGTATGTCAGGGTGTATATAGAGCTAGGTAGGTAGCGAGATTGTATACCTATGATGTTACGCTTTTATTGTAGGACATTTTGGTAAGCTAAAGGTACACACAGATCTAGGTATGGGTGAGTAGAAGAGTTATCAAATTGAACGTGACTGTAATATGAATGGAGTTTGGGATGCAAAACAACTACGAATTGGACAATGAAAAACAATACCTTATCCTTGTAGGTTATACAGAGTAAATGTACACCAAATTGGTACGGAAAAAAAATCTGATGTGAACTACATTCTCTGTGCTCACTGATCCTAGTTAAGAAGGCAGGATATAAGGAAAGGCTATAAATGCCGCAACGATAATTTGTAACCGACTTACAGTGTAAGTATACAATTACAATGTGTAAAGGCAATCGGGATTAAAACAAGAAGTATTCAGCTGTTTAGCAAGGGAATTGTAATCTTCACTACAAACTGGCCGTTCAATCCAGCCAAGAAGTATTTTTAACGGCAATTGTTATAAATTAAACAGCAACATACTGAAGCAGATACTTAAGTACGTAGTCCATTAAAAACTAAAACATGTTAGAAATTAAAACCTTCTTTCCACAAATATTCTAAAGTCAACATAATTATATACATAGTAACCGAAACTTTTGATAAATTAAAAAAAAATCGCTATAACCGTCCATATTTTTCCTTGCTCATATACATATATGACGCCACGTCTTTGTTCTAAAACTGAGTGCAAAATATTTTTTGTTCTACAGTAACAATCGCCGTGTCTGTACGTGTGGAGTGTAGGTAGAGTGACGTCAGGCGGGCGCGACCGCGGCGCGTGTTTATACCACGATTGAGGCAATTGATACGAGACGAGTAGGGCGCCCATGAATAGGTGAGGTTTGAGAGAGGGATTTAAAGAACTGAGGTTCATTATGAGTATGCTTTCTTAATAACCATTTAATGAAAATATCTGTTTCTGTTTAATTACGTGTTAGTTAGGTATAGCAGTTTCCTGTGAAAATTGGCAGCATTAACGCAGCTAGCTTGGCAAAAGAATAAACAGAGAAAGGACAAGTTTTTTTTTTCAATGATAAAATGTTTGACGGCGATGAAACTCTTTAGATCCAATTTTTACAGTTGGCTTTGGCTAAATGTATCTCATGTAACTACCTTTATTGGTTTAGTTGGATTAATTACATCGGTTTCTAGTGTCCAATTGAAAAAAAATAGTAACATCGTTACCTTTTTTACTTATTTCAAAAGTGAAGAATGCAATAATCTAATGTAATGGAGGTGAAATCAAGACAAAATGATCTCAAAGTGAGTTCGCCAAGTCTCTCAGTAACTCGGAATGCTAACCACCCTACCGCAGGAGCTGAGAGCCAGCCACATCCATGTTTAGTGGCGGCTGACAAATATTTAACAACCGCTGAATCCATCGCCAGACCATTACAAACCTGTACAGCATCGTAAATCTATGTTATGCTGCGATCGCGACGTGACAACGCTTCAATGGTCGCGCTGCAAATAGATTGGATTTATGTAAAGTTCATGCAGATTTGTCCCGGTTCATATCTTTTAAGGATAGATGCTTAAGTACTCGATGGAACTAACCTGTAGGTAATCTATTTCGGGCGTTAAAACATTGAAGTTATAAAGAAAGATGTATTAAATATGCAGTGGATACCTACATCAAATTCACATTTCTATTGTCGTTTACAAGTCATGACATCCGCTGTCGCATCAATACCTTATTAATAAAGTCGAGAGGATAGCATCATTAGGGGATTTATAATAAGTCGATAATTATAGTCAATGTACGTATATCCAGTAGATGTACGAAAAACAAATCTAAATAATTTTAATAAAAACTTGTCCAACGTACAAATTTGAATAAAAACGTGCGCAAACTTTAGTTATACATTCATTAAAACAAAGTCACGAAATCATAATTAAAACAAAAACAGCCCAGTGCGCCAAACCGAGCGAGCTTTGCCAAAAAACTGTTTGAAACTCAGAGAAACGGTACTCGTTACTGTTTCCCAGTAAATACTAAGTAAATAAATAAATACGACGAGTCGCGCGTGTTTCTGCCAGATTGGAGCAATTACCCGTCCCACTGTGCGCGCGAAACTACGGAACAAATGTTTCGAATTGTTGGTTGGTTTGTCAAAATCACTCCCGAATTGTGTTCTTTTTTGTTGTAAACGATTTTTGTATAAAAGTTCTTATGAGATATCATTTGGAACGAGTGTTTGTTATCTGCTTTTGTCGAAAATAGAGAGCTTTTATATAGATGACATAAAATCTGTTTATTCGGATACAGAAATAAAACCTCAGACTTAAAGTGTTTTTGTATAAGTTCTTATCTAGTCTCCAATAATTAGGAATAACGGTTTCCTAGGTACAGGTCAATCATATTTTTATTTAGGAAACTTTTTCCTGTTCAACGCATGTTGGCGTAGATTATTTTAGACATGTCGATCAGAATCAAAAATAAATCATCACTAAGAAAACTAGATTCAACATTCACCACAAATTAATTTACCTCTATTCGAAGTGCATATAAACTAAAACTATTATTATTAAACGTGCAATCAATTGTTATCCCTGCTCTTGTTTATACTCTACAGCTTCCTATAATTGGCGAGATGGCGGCTGGCGGCTGCATGGCTTCTAGCACAATGTTGATGTAGCACAAGGCTTCTGTCCGACCTTGTTTTGTTATAAATAGAAAACGGGGAAATGATACTGTTGGCTTCTTTTATGGTGTATTAAGGCCATGTGAAGTAGACATACAATAACTAGTTATGTATGTTATAGAACAATGTAGAGTCTAGTACTATTTGTTTCTTTTTGTATGCGTTTGTTTGTGTATTGATAAGTATTTGCGTTAAATACTCTTCTGCGGGTAGAAATCCACGTTTCGAAGTCTCTAGAATATTTTTAATTAATTTTGAAACTTATTTTTTATTATCCGCTTATCTAAAACTAGATTCAATATTGCTAGTACCAGTTCTAGCATACTCTAAATGAGTATTCTCATTCGAAAAGAGTATTTACAGCTTGTATTTGATTCAAGTCAACTGAACAACAGCTCGTGAACAAAGGGCCACACCTCTGAACCCCCAGACCCTTAGTCCTGTCTCTCCTCATTAGCTCATTAATATTCAGCACCCTAACAGAAGGAGCATGCTATACAAACACTTTCTTGTTCATGTTATTTCGTATGTTGAAGACTATGCCTTTTGATATTGAATTATTTTTTTTAATTATTGGAATATTTGTTATGATTACATACCTGTACAAAATTTCTCTAGTTTGTTTGTTTGTGCCTTTCTACGTCTCGTTCTTATAGGACCAATGAGAGTATAGTTATGTATTATTAAAATTTTATTATCTTTTTGTTGATCTTAAGAGAATTTTCTATATTATTTTTAATAGTAATGTATTATAAGTTTTATATCTAGACATACTGTACGAGTTCAGTCCCTGCGAGGCGGGCCCGCCCCTGGCGCCCTCTGGCGCGCGAGTGTCGTCGCCGCGGGTGCGCCGGCGCAGTCGTGCTCAATTTGTTCAATTCCAATCCAAATTCTATTGTTGTGTTGTTTTTTATTCGGATTTAAGCTCCTGGAAGGGTTGATGTGGTTGTAGCTCTTCAAAATAATGTATTAACGAGTGACTGCAACTGTTAGTATTGTATTAATGAGTTTGCCGTGATTGTGTAACTGTTCGCTTGGATAGTTTATTGGTTGCGTTGAAAATAAATTGAAATTAATTTGATGTAAGAGTTTGCAGGAATAAAGCAGCCTCATGTCGAAAATTTGGAGGAACAAATTATAAATGATATTAGAAACGATGTCGGATGAACACGAGCCAAACAAAATGAGAGTCAGCAAAGTAGGTGTCTCATCTTAAGGAGGCGCGCTCTCGTGCCGCCGCCGCGCGCCGCTAATGTTGTTGAAATATTGATTAATATTGTCGCCATGTTGGATTGGCACTCCAGCCTCCGCGCGGAAGCCGCGAGTGCCGCGCTTCCCTCTCGGTAACGCTCCCGCTCCAATAGATACTTACAACCTTTGTTATTCACGAGCACTCTTCAAAAATATTCCCATTTTGACCCTTTGTTTTTTAAATATACCATTCACATTTATAAGGAAATATTTTTAAAGAACGCTTAATTGAGCAACCAGCAAAACAATGATGGCAACTTAATGAACAATTGCTGTATTGTTAGGTTGGTAAATGAATGTTTTCGAATAGTAATAAATGTTTGTTGAAAATCTTGAGCTTTTGAGATTTTTACCACTCTCTACTGTATTGATTTCGATTAAAGTTTAATTTCCTTTGGTGACAATAGTTGGGACAATGGGTAGTACGTGCCCATAATGTAAGTAGCGTTTAAATAAGTGAAGTTTGCAGCACCTGGACTGGCAAGAGCGCAAAACTAGTGTTTTCAATATACACTTACATTAACAATCCATGAGTTATATTATGTTCGACAGGGGTTCTGCAATTTTATACACATAAGGTACAATAACGTACATAACCTAACGATGTTTTTTATAGTCTGTTCATCGTTGTTACCTTGTAAACTAACTGGAATGCTTCAAAGTTATATTCCTCAGCCAGTGAATCAGCTCAGCATAGTCAGGAAGATGAGCCTTAAAAATGTAACTATACGATACTTAAGTACTAATGCGAATATGCTGCAGCTTGAGCTAGTTATCGTAATCCAACGGCCCTGATCATATAGGTACCTATTTGGCATATAGCTTATCACTTGTCAATACGTCATACAGCTACGCGCTTCGAACAACATTTTTTATTACGTAGTCGAACATCAATAGTCACCTTTAACAGCGGCCATTTTTTTTCTTGGCACGTGCACAGGTGTGCGAGTTGGCGGCGACAGTTTGACCACTGAAGCGCCAGAAAACTGCTGAGGAACCGAAAAAAACTATTATTTGTTCCGTTTGTTAGTGAGCAGATGTATCGCGAGATATTTCATTATTAAATTGTATTTAAGTTGTCAGGTTTTGTGTGCCCCCTTATTATAATGGCGTTACAGTTGCGGTGCGAAGCTGTGATGCTTTGAGCTTTCCTCGAAGTGCAACGGGTAACGAATGACTTCGGAAATGTCATACTTTGAATCGTCTTTGTTTTGAGATTCCCCCTACTTACTACCACTTTCATCTGATTTCACAAGATTAAGAGACATAATTTTATTCAATTCGAGTCTTAAAATTCATCATCAAAAAAATCATTATTTCATTCAAAATACAAGCATGTCATAAGGTTACAATTCCCGCGACAGACGTCATGGAAATGATTTTTATATCGCCCTTTATGTTGGTCAACATGGCAACGACTGTAATTGCTTTAGTTTGAGCGAAACACGAACTCTTTTAAAGATACTTTCACATTGTCGCGGCGCGTGATGTGTTGTGTCGCTCGCTGCGACGCTATATCCATATTTATTTACCAAATAATGTACTTTTATATCATTTTGAAGCATTGATATTTAAACAATAGTAGTATATAGGGTTTCTGTACATGAATAATACGAGACGAAAATTGTTGTTAAACGACGAAAAGTTAAGTTTACCTTTTTACTTTTCGGAGAAATTTCTGAAGTTAAAGATGTCTAAGACTAAAAAAGTAATTGCTAATATTTACCAAAAACAAATGTAAACCATGCGATCCAATCCCGTAAATAATGAAGTAACGAGCACAAATGAACCCTCATAAACGCATTTAATGGCGATAATTCCAACCCTTCACCGCTCGATTTCTCCCAATTTGCTAAACAAGCCCTCAAATCGCCATAAACGAGATTGCTACATGCTAAACTTTTTTCACCAGCTGTCGTGGTCCCGTGTCCATTCTGCCAATGTTTTTTTTTCTTTTTTTACCGCGCTCCTTTTGCAGTTTCGATCGGATTTGTCTCCGGGGGGTCGGGATTGTACCACTAACGATTGCTTACGAACGCTGTTGAGGTTGTTACACGTTTTCGTTCTTTGATTGTCCGAATGTGACGGATTTGCGATTTTAACGCTATTCAGGAAATGCCATTTGGGCAAAGAGGATTAGAGAAAGGCCGGCGACAATAGTCGGTATGGATTACAAACTTATGAACAATATTATTAAGAACGTTATGGCAAGTTTAGACATCATTCAAGATGAAATTATGAAATTATTGCCCGGTTTCGCTATGGCTAAATAATAGATTTTAATTATTTTTTTTGCAAGTAAGTTCTCATACCACGTTGTAGAGTTATAAGCTAATAATAATAATTTTGATGATCATAATACCATAAATAAACCCATAATCAAATCAGCAAAACAAAAATCAGTCAAAGATGGATCATATAAGTACTCTAAATTATCATTTATTATGGCGGCTTACTAAAAGGAGTGAGCTAATCGTGAGAATAACATCAGAGAGCTTTCTCAAAAGTCAGCAAAACCAGCCAACAAGCCTCAAGAGAGTTCGATACCAATTGTTGTATAAATCATCTGCCCACATTTTTACATGTATCCGATTTAATTAAGTCGTTTGCGACACGTGAGGCTGAATGGGAGCGCGCCTTTGCATTGTCAACGACTAGTGTCGCATTGTTGCCAAGCAGTGGGAGGTTGGCCCGGTTTCCGAACGCACCTGTCGACGTCACAAAGGATTCGAAACTCAAATTTAAATGTGGAACTGTTAGGTTCAATTTGGTTCAGTCAGGATATTGTAGCGTGGGTCTTTTATGAGAAAGGAAGGTACATCTTTAGGTTACGCTACGAAACTTGACGTAAACTACAATTAGGTATAAGAAGCCTGGGATTGAATAAAAAAATGCTAAAAACATCGTTAGCGAAATATACGTGATGTTACATGTTCCTTATTAAATAAATCATTAATCCAGTTCGCTAAATCCGAAACTAAAATATCCTATTAATCTCTTTACAATCTACATACTACAAAATATTTATCTTACCAAACCAATCCACAGAAATGTTCGAAAACTTTAAGAACATTTTTCCTACAGGAGATAATTTAAATATTCCACAAAATAAAACTGAAATACTTTAATAGACCAAAATCCGCATGACGTCACATTCCCCAGCGTATCCTCAGTATAAACTTTACACAAATGTCTCAATATGGCGCGTCGACGTGTTAAACTTATTGTAGGCTTGTAACAATAGCGATAATTGATCGTGTCGCCTCATGCAGATGCCGCACCCTTTATTTGTTACACATAAGACAATTTTATTATCTCTTTATGTGTAACAAGATGGCGAGTAAATCTTTTGACGTTTTGTGTATACGGAAACCTATTCTAAGAAGATGAGGTTATAATTAAAATTGTAGTTTATGGTATTTGTTAACATCGCCTGCCGTTATGACTGAATAGCAGCTGATTTGAGTGGGTGACGAAGGAAATGTTTCGCCATCAAAAAGTATTATGTGATTATTTTCCTGTGAATTCTGTGTAAGATGAAAGACTAGAGGTAAAGATCGTTGCAATTCTTTATAAAATATAATTTTGTATAGAAAGTTCGATATACTTACTTTTCCCAAGCTTTTTTGATAGGGTAGGACTGTCTGCGAGTGTAAATGATCTGAGTCTAGAGCAAGATATCTTAGGTATTATTCTTTTTCTTCAAAGGACAATGCTGGCATAAGTGTTTCAAACACTGTAAACTTTAGACAGAGCAACATTTACGTTACAAACACGTACGTTTTACGTTACTTACAAACAGTTAGCGGACCATTAAGTCCCACCAAAACAGTGCTACAGGCCAAACTTCAGACATACCTTACCAAAATCTAATGCTAAACTCCTCGATTCTCATGTAAATACTCCAAATATGGTAAGGTATGTCTCAAGAAACTATTGTAAGACCCAAAACAATCCATCAAAATAGATCTGTATGTCTGTCTGACAGGAACGCTACCGTTATTTTAAGTTTGTGCTTATTGTGTTGGTAAGACTGTCAAAAGTACGATAATTTTATTGAAAGTTTCCACAATAATAATGTAACTTGAAGGATTACATTAAAGATGTAAAGACTTGTTAAATAAAATGATGTATCGATCGGCACTGTTCGGTGGATATCAAAATAGTTTGATGTCTATTGTGGTGACTGTATCGTGATCAATAACTGTAGAATGTTGGGACAATATTCGATGAATAACTTACTCAGGCTTTAAACAAGTATTCAAATCTCTTCTTCGTATGTGCGGACGTCAAAGCGATACAGGACCTAGTTATGTTTATCTCATTCTGCACACATTTCAACCCCTAGGAACAAATCAAAATGTTTATTTCCATCCGTTTACCTACACACCAAGCAGACGACGCCCGCCATTCAAAAAATATACAAATCTGAAAACAAACAGGGAATCCTCGCGGACAATGGCACTCATCATTACGAAAACATTAACGCACGTCGACCAACGGGGTGCCAATTATTTTACTTGCAACCCCATCACGCGGTGATTATTCGCGCTGGCAACACTTGCACTCGTTCATCATCGGTCAGTCGCGTGCCGGGCCCACTCGCACGCGACTCCATGGGAGCTGGACTTTTTAAAACCAACATTTTTTATAATAATATAGGATCTCTTTGTTTATTTGTTTACGACGACAGTTCTGTGATAACAAGGTCGTCTCTAGAATTTAAAGGTGGCTTCTAATTTCACTAGAAAATGTATGAAATTTTAATTCTTCTTCTTACCGTATGGTTGATTAACTAAACTTGTAGGAAACTTAAAAATGTCTTCGTTTCTTCATCATCTATTTAAATTAACTCGCTTAAAGTTGCAGAAATAACTATAATATAATTCTATTCACATTGTCAAGCATTATCGAAATCGTAAGCTTTTTAAAGGAATTTCCCAAGCTTCTTATTTACACTTGTCTGCTTCCACAAAAGCTCTTCACATTGAAGTTACATCTAGTAGGTGCCTAAGCAACTCATGGAACCAATCATTCAAGAAATTCTAAACATTCTTAATCGACGAACATATGTAAGAGCATTGAAATACAATTCCCACTGCATATTAAAGATTTCGAAACGAATTTCTCATACTTATTAGCAGAACTGCACTCGAAAATCAGTGAACTTACAAAAACTTAAGCAATGAATTCGCGGCGAGCAGCGGAGCGCGCGCGCTCGCACAAAGCCCTCCATGTTTAACAAATAACCTTAATCTGGAATTCGCGCCTTTGTCACACCCTGTTTACGCAGTCCGGCCGATTAAGCACCCAATATTCCCGCCCATTGTGTTTTTGCCAGATTCGCCACTCAATCATAATAAAATTGTGGGAATCAAGTCGATTTCTGCACTTTTCTAATAGTGAGAACGTATTTTTTACCTAATTGGTTTTGTATTATAATGAATTCAATTTTCGAATGGTAATTGATATTGCGATACCACATTGTTCTCGGCTGGTTGTTGCAATTATTTCTGAGGAAACTTTCGCCGTGTTAGGTAACGGTATTATTAATAATACAATTGTTAACTTATTATTTTAAATAATAATAAATTTATCAATTAAAACCGGCCCCTGTTTCACTGTGAGATTTTTGTTCGGAATAGGTACACAATAGTCTACCTACTTAAAGCTTTTGTGAAACTACGATATAGCGCCGCCGCCGCTTTGGTTCAATGTCCTTATCTGGTAAGGTATCGTAGGAATCTGTTAAAATTAAATAATTATGGACAACCAATAGATAGCAATATCTACCAACTTGAAGATATGAAAACTAGGTAGAATTAAGACCTTTTATTAATACAAGTTGTTACACAAATTTTATTGTACCCTTTCGACCCCAACACCGCTTGAAGCGATGAGTCGGGCGTATCAGAGTCACGTCAAAATACAAAACAAAACATCAATTGTTCAGAAAATCACTAATCCTTGCATAATACAAAAATAAACTGTAACAAAATACGAAAACATTGCGTTCGAATTAACTTTGTTTGTGCAACGGTATCGGTTACGAGCGCAGCACCGCCCGAGGGCAGTGCTGCCAACCTCTCGCCGAAAACAATTAGAACTATAAAGAAAAATGGCGGCTGCCCGCGGCGCGGCTGTGGGAATGCACCCATTGTCTCTGATCGTATTGATGTTCACACGCGGGGCTCAGACAGCCGGTGTCGATCCAAAACAATGCGATGTTGATTCGCGACTCAATCAGCCTCCACATATGGCGGTTTTGTTCTATTTGTGATAGATGTTCAGTGAGCTGAGAGTTTTCCACTCCTAGGAGTTCGCTTTGCTAATCATTCGTGGCATTCAATAATAAAACAAAGACAGCGGTGTGGCCGGGTCGAGATTATAATTGAGCCTATACTTATTTGTAATGAAATAACAAAACAGTTATAGATTATTAGATGCTCTTACTTTGTCCCTATATCTTAGCTCTAATGTAAGAACCTAATGATATATTTTCTCATACGTAAAATATGCTATCAACATCGCGCCTTAATAACACGATTAGCTAATTAGATTTAAAATCAACATGTCTCCTAATACATCAGATTCCCTATCATCACAATTCATCTTGAATGCAAAATCTTCAAATCTCCACTCCCCCAAGAAAAGGCTCTCAATTAAAACCACTAAAACATTATCAACTTGAATCAACAGCCCTCGAACTATGAGCTTGATTTGCGTACAACTGTGCGGGGGCCGGAGCCTGATCGCGCGTATCGCACGTATTGCGCGGACGAGAGGGCCAGCGCGTGCCGTATCGCGCGCGCGACGCTCTCCAAACTTCTTTAAACGTTTTTCAAGAGCTTAATTGTCGCACGTGTTTAAAAGTTCATTGTTTGACAGATAAGTGCGAAAATAGTAATGGCGCTTCAATACACCTTTGAGCTGTCAATCGCTTATTTTTACAAGCTTTTGTAGGATCCTTTGACTAGGGTTCAACTAGTTCTGATAATGTCAATCTTGTTGAGTGGCAACGGTTGTAACGATTCATATCAACCTGCAAATATAAGCTGGCAGGTTAATGACCCTTAATTAATGGAACATCTGAGCTAAGCACACAACTGCCTATCTTAGACAGAAAGTTGTTTACCGTACCGTATTTTTCATACCTACCTTTCATACCTAATTAGTAATTAGTCAACCGATGAAAAATGTCCTCATTGAATACTAAGCATACAAATATAAATTTGGGTTATATTAAAACAATCCACATAGTATTCATTGTATGAAAAGATAATGGGGCAAGGAGCACCACTTATGTAAGTGTGCTGTACCAAGTCAGCCAGCTGACCAGGTTTCTGCGGATCTGAATAAATATGTATCATAAACTTACTATGTAGGGTATAGGTTATTATATAGGGTTCCTTCATACTCTAATAAAAGTACGTGCGTAACGGAGTTAAGATATCATACAAGTGTCGCTACTAGCGCCATCTCGTAGCGAGTAGCAATATTAAACGGTGTCCAAACTTAATTTGTTTGTAAATTATTCATATTTTGTATAATATTTAAAAATGTATTGTTGAGAGTTGATGCCTATAAATATTTTTGTAGTAATCGTCGAGCAAAATCACCGCGTGTGTTAAACAAATCGTTAGTACTAGTAAAATAAAAATAAATATGTTACCATAATATCTCCTTCCCCCAACCAATAAATCACTATTTTGCTTACTTATTCGCAATATTTTCTTGGAAATGTCACTCGCGAGTCTGCAAACAAGCAACATGATCCCCGTAATCTGTAAAAGCAAGAAAATTTCCTTAGAATATTCATCTTGAGCTTTGATTCTATACAGAACGTTCGTATAGTTGGGTCTCTGCATACTGGAGACGCCTGCGGTCAAGTTACGTATTACGACCGACAGAGGGCCAGCAAATATTTGATGTCGGGTAATTGTCATACGAGAAGAAAATATCCTTTTACTGTCCCTTGTGTGTAAAAGTTTACTACCAGTGAAAAAAGATATCCAATGATGTTTTGTAGTAGATATTATGCATGTATTTTTGCTACAGGGACCTTTCGTACTTGTAGTAAGTAATTAAGTAGGTATACGATTTGAGGGTTGGTGATTATTGACTTATTAAATGTGTACACATTAGAATTAAAAAGTTTAATCAAAACTGTTTAATGATAAGCCACAAAAACATCACAAATATGCATACTCATTAGAGATATCAGGCAGACAGGCTGTTATCAGTAGTAGCCTTATGTGAAGAAATTAAAAAGTTAATTTCGTTGATTGTCAATTCACCGAATTGTGTTTGATTTATTAACGGTATACCAACAGTTTTTGTCGTAAATAATAAAAATGAACGTCCACAAGCTTTGGGAATACAAAGAATACATCAACGTAAATGGAGTCATGATGACGAGCGAACTGATATCCATACTACAGAATTCTCTGACTATGCTGCAGGTCGAGAACCACTTCACGCATATACAGTACTGGGGACAGATATACGCCGTCGACACGGACTACCACATCGCTGTCGGCATTACTACCGACGCAATATCTGATAGAAAATACTTCTACACCACAGACTTCAAGTTCTGGGGCATGCTGCCAAAAGCGAAAAAGAAGTATAAGAATCTATCTCTTATAACTACGTTCCCATTCAGAGGAGATCCATCTCTGAAGATAAAGGTGCTTGACGAATCTATAGATGAGAGCAATCCTGACCGCTGTAAAATTATGAAAGAGGAATCTCGCTTGGCCGCCACAATCAGTAACATTTGTGAGGAATCTGAAATATGCGCTCGTGGACAACTTCTTAAACAGCCGTCTGGGACAGTAATCTTAAACCCCAATTACTACGGTCTGACAGCTCCGGAAGCGAAACAGTTGAAATCTTACCTCCATATAAGGGTCCCACACCATCGTTGGAACACAAACCTGCTAACTCGCTCTGACTACAACTACAGCATGGATTTTCTGGACTCTGTCGACCAGGACATACCAGGTGGCTGCTGGAACCTCTCTGTAGAGCAGGGCGGGGGCCTTGTTTACTTAAAAAGCCTCTACTGGCCAGGAATGTCGTATTTTCATAAAGTGAGAACGCCTGAAGCTGGTTTTCTTTACATTGGAAATGGCCGCAAGAACTGGGATGTACCTTTTCTGCTTTAATTTCATTTTAATATGGTATTTAGTGTTTTTTTTTCTTATTATGATCGTGAATATATGTATTTTTGAAAGATATGCCGTTATATCACATACACTTACCTATTATTAATAAGTGTAAGTGAAAACCTCTCGGGGCAAGTCATTACCTCATCATGGGGATAACGCAAGACCTGAGGGCATATTAACATGCTTTTTAAAACCTTGAGGTATAAATAAAAAACGTATCTGAAGGTCTATGTAGGAGCATACATCCGCAGGGCAGCTTGTGGCGAGCTGTTTATGAGTGGCGACACAACGGAAGCTGAATACCCCAGGGGGTCACTCTTCATGAGGACTCCCAGCTCTTTCTTGCCTTAAGGGGCTGGCTAGAGAGGGGTCGCTAGAGCTATATGCTCAGGGGTGGAAGTGTCTAATGGCGTAATAACGAGGCAACCCGTTCCGAGTCTGTAACCCGCGATGGCGAAATCGGTGTCGCACCCTTACTCTCTGGTGTTGCCCACCTGCTGCCTATCGTGGTGGTATAATAGGGAGCCCATCTTTAAGCCTTGTAGCTACCTTGGGCCGTCCAAGTCTGTTCTTTCATAGAGCAGGGGTGGATGGCCCTTGGTAGTTGCCTCATAATATTTTAGATTAAAGTTCTTAACAAGGCCTCTGCATGTTGGACCTGTGTCCCCGTGTAAACCTTTAAAAAGGACCGGGTTTCTTCCCTTGAAGTTAGCCCGTGAATTAAAAGAGATACAAATAATAATATTCGTTTATTTCAGGCAATAAACTCATATTAGTAAAGATACATGTGACATTAACATAACAGATACATAAACCAACTAATACAAGCAAACAAACTTAAAATATTAATATTTACCTACTAAACTAACAATTACAATTCATATATCTTAACAGGTACACTGAGTGGAATACAACGGACACTATTAACCTCTTGCATGCAACTTGTATATTTGAGGAAAGAAAGCTATTTTTTTTTTTATTATAACGTCTCAGTATAAAACAGCAATTTTTCGACTAACATTTTTTTTTTTATCTACAGTTCCATGACTTTTTACTCTATGGAACGTAGTTGTTGCTGGAATAAAGAACTGTAAACGAAACATAATATTACAACAGCTATTGTACAGTCTTTTCCAGCTTGGCCCAACACAAGTCCATTTGCATTCATTGGAATTGTTACAGTATTTTTTTTGGCATTTAAATTTTTGTCCTATGAGCACAGACTTAGTTTATAAATAATTACCTATAAAACTTAATAATACGATACGTAACGTTATCTTGCACTTTATTATTTCTGTTAACAGCATCTGGCATTGGCTGGCAACACCAACAGACGTCACCGTTCCGTTTTCCGTTCAATTCACCTGTCGTTAAAAAAAATAACTTCGCGCCTGTTGTAACCGGCTTCCAAAATCGTTTTCATAGAAATATCGTTTTTAAGTTAAACATATTATCTTGATAAACTTCTGGAAGTACTAGAATGGCTTCAGACGCCGTTAACCATACTGAAGATGCTGAAATGGCGGATTACGACGGAGACAAAGTTGTAACTATGATGGATGTCTTGCAAGAGCAGCAGGAGTTTGAAGACGACGCTAATGCTGTGCTGGGAGCCTCCGACGACAAAAACTGCACTTATCCTAAGGTAAGACTGACTCTTAAGGTTTCTTGAGGTCACAAACCCATTTAATTTTACAAACATGGCGCAGGGGATTGACGTTGCATTAGAGTTATATCACGCTATTTCTTTCACCTTCTTTGAACGTATCCTCAATACACCAGTAGCTTTAGTAAAACTAAAGTTCGGTATAGCTAAAAAACTCTTCATAAGACCGCTATAAACGTAAATACTAGCGTTATTGACGCAGTATGTTGTAACACAAAGGAACTCACAAATTAACATATTGTTTTCATAAAAAAAGTATTTGGATATGGGTATATCAGTAACATTCGTATGCTCTTTAAACACTAGTGAGGTAGGAGTTCAAGAGTGGCATGAATTATGTATATTTTAAATGTTTTGAAGACACTACTACTATCCAATATAGTTACCAGCTGCACAAGTTTATAAGCTTGCTATTACAGTTAATAGAATGTTAAAAGTCAAATAAATTCAGAATAAAAGTTCTAAATAACTTGTTTCATTAATCATGATCAGTTTCTTTTTCACTTAACACATTATAGAGGTTATAATAACAAAGTACCAAGTCACTGCAATTACTTTTTAAATGTACTATTTTTGTTGTAATCTATTCAATATAAAGTTTTGGGGTTTTTGTAGATATGGTATTTTAAACAAGATAAATGCTTTAATGTGTCATGTTTACCAAATAAAATGTTATTAATTTTTGTAATTTATCTATTTCAGGGTTACATAAAGAGGCAAGCTCTGTATGCATGCCTCACTTGCTGCACTGAAGCTAAGACCGACCCCACAAAGCGAGCCGGTGTGTGCCTTGCTTGCAGCCTCACTTGCCATGAGAACCATGAACTCATTGAACTCTACACAAAACGTAACTTCAGATGTGATTGTGGCAACCCTAAGTTCAATACCCACCCTTGCCAGTTCACATCAAGCAAAACTGACCTCAATGAAGATAACATTTACAACCAGAACTTTAGTGGACTCTACTGCACCTGCCACAGACCTTACCCAGACCCTGATTCCACTCTTGAGGATGATGACATGATCCAGTGCATCATTTGTGAGGACTGGCTCCATGCCTCACACTTAGAGGCAACTGTTCCTGCTAATGATCAGTATTCAGAGATGGTCTGCAAAGGATGTATGGAGAAAAATGAGTTCTTACATGATTACACTGGATTTGCAGTCAACCTGGAGAATACTGAAGTTGATGTTATTACTGTAACTGGTGATACTAAGTCAGCTGATAACAGTCTTTGTAATGGAGATCTAGAAAAAGAGAAATTAGTAAATGGTGTTGATAGTAATGAAACTGATAGTAAAGCTGCAAGTGACATAGAAATGAACGATGATAGTATAAAGAGTGAAAACATCAGTGAAACCACTGAAAATAATAGAACTGAGAAAAATGAAATCTCGGACACCAGTGAAGAAACCAAAGTGGAAAATTCAAGTGATACAACAGAATTAAATGACCTGGAATTAAAGCAAAATAAAACAGAGGAAGAACAATCTAAGGAAAATTCTGATCAACAAGTTACAAATGCCACTAATGACATAGTTCCGAAAGCAGATCTGAATGAAAATGGAGAAAATGAAGATAAAAAACCAAACACAATAGAAGAAGCGAGCATCACAACTAGTGATACAGAAAATGCAACAGAAGAACAGACTAACAGTGAGAAACAAAGCACAGAACAAACTACTAGTGTAGAACAAAGTAAGGAAGACAGTGATACTCAGCCTACTGAAAAACCAGAACCAGTATTAGACGATGTCAGTGCCCCAACTTCAGATACTCTAAAATCTGATGCAGAAAAAGAAGTGACTTCAGAAGAAAAACCTTCAGAAGAACCAAGTGAGACAACTAATGTAAGTGAAGATAGTACACAAATTGAACAACCTAAAGTAACTGATGAAGAAAAGTCTGATTCAGTGATGGATGCAATAGATGAAATATTAGATGCAGCCAGTAGTGATTCAAAACAGGAAAACAAAAATGATGCCACTGCAACAACAGAAACAAAAGAAAGTACAGAATCTGGTGATGCAGAAATGAACAATATAGAAAATAATACCGACGAAAATGCTTTAGATGGTACTGAAAAAACTAAGAAAGATGAAGTTAAATGTAGTCCTGATGTTGAAATGAATGATAGTGCCAATGCACAATGTGACAAGCCACAAGTGACGGAAAATAAAATGGACTCTGAATCAGTCGATTCTGTGAAAGATGTCGATAGTATAGCTGCTTCTGAATCAGTCGAATCTACGAAAGAAGTCGACAATAACATAGAAAATGACAATGCAGTGGCGACAGAAAACCTCAAAGATGAAGTTAAATCATCAGATGCATTGGGAGCGGAAACTAATAGCCAAGAAAAGGTGCAACAAGTATCTGAAAAAAGTACAAATGAAACTAAAGACGACAAAAAGGCAGCTGATGCAAAGGAACACAAGCGAAAACTAAGCATTGACTTATCAGAAGACCAAACTTCAAAGAAACCCAAGTTAGATGCTGAATGTGTGAGGCCGCGAAAGGTGAAGAGGGTACATAAGGGAGCCACATTTTGGCCACCAACATTCCGCCAAAAGCTTTGTACCTGCGGCGAATGTATATCCATGTACAAAGATTTAAACGTATTATTCTTGACTGACTTGGACGACACAGTTTCCGCCTACGAAAGTTTAGGGAAAGAGAATGCGGGAGGAGTGTCCCAATACGAGAAAGGTCTCGAAGCTTTGTCGTCCTTAGACAGGATACAACAAATTAATGCTCTCACGGAGTACAACAATATGCGGGACAAGTTACTCGACTTCCTGAAAAGCTTTAAAGACAGGAAAGAAATTGTTAAAGAGGAAGATATAAAGGCATTTTTCGCAGGAATGAAGCCGCGAAGAGAGCCCGATGGTGTCTATTTTTGCCGATAATGTTGTTATAGAATGTTAAGGAATATTTTTCTATGTTATTCATTAATATGTAATTTTGTGACCGCATTCCCACTTTTAGTATTGTTATGCGAAATTGGTTATTGAATTCTCAATATATTCAATTTTATGACAGTTTGTTGTTTCACTTAACGCATACTTGAATCCCCTTCACACAAGCATAATAACATCCGACGAGTGTTCGACGAACACGAGAAGTTTCCTCTGCAGTTACACGCTACACTAACGTCGCACTTACGGGCTTCATCGTAGCGCAGTATTTTAGTTACATAACTTTGTGTGCATCTTTCGCATACTTGCGATGGCCTCGTAGTGTCAAGAATGGTTTTAGAAATAAAATAATGTTGTATGGAAATTTGTTGGTAGCATATTTTGATAATGATACCAACTAATTTTCAAAATAAATAAAAGTCTGCAATACGTAAGATAATTAACTTTATTATCATAAGAGGTTATGCGAGGCGATATCACGATCACGCGTAAAGTATGTCGTAGTGTCCGGGCCGGTACAGCAGATGCACCAGCGGCTTCGAACCCTCGGGGAAGTCGTGCGCTATCACCTGCAAACCATTTTATTTCTTTTGTTGTAAGTTAGTAACTTAAATTACACTATTTGATACCTAAAAACTTTGAAAAATGGTGTATTCATACATAGAAAGAAATTCAAGATTACATATACACAAAATATACATGTCTGAACTCAAGGGAAGCTAAATAAATAAAAGAACAATGTTGTTAAAACTCTAAAACTAAAAAAAAATAATCGTAAAACTAACACACTCCTAAAATCTTCAATTATCTAATATACTGGAGGACAGTCATGCAGACACACCCATGCAGTACAACATCAATGTATATAAGAATGTCCACTATACCTCACTCACCTGACTGCCCTCCCCGCGGTCCATATATTTCACTCTGACGCCAACATTGAGGGCGTTACTCAGTGCTATTATATGAATATGGTCAGACTCCTTGTACATTGGTTCTACTTCCTGAAACAAACAATACAATTGTTATTATTGGAAGAAATTTAAAAAGATAGTCCAGGTTATAACTACCAGCGAGGACAGTTTTACAATATTGCATGACTCTTAAAAAAAATATTTAATGGCCAAATTCAACAATGACACTATCATTTGTCATTATCAGAATAGAATAATTATTAAAGTATCATTCTTGAATACAGTGAACCTTTTATCATTATTTAATTTTTAGGATAGCAATTAGATGGCCTTGTATAAATAGTGCTAGACAGTTCCTATGCAGAACTTGGCATAAATAGCTCAATTTGATTAGTTCATGTTTGTCCTTGAGGTGTAACTAATACCTCAAGGACAAGAACAAAATTTTTTAACTAGCAAATCGAAAATTATAAAAAAAAGCGATAAATAGTACCTGTCTACAAAACTCAGTGACAGTGCGTGGGCCCTCAATAAAGTTCTGGTAGAAGTCATTCTCTGTCTGCAGCTGGCCAGAGGTAACAAGACGCAGGTACACAACTATGTAGTCTGAGTAGCCTTGCTTGTTGAACTTGTCGTGCAGTTCTGTTCTTACGGATTCCAGAGACTCTGGTGTGCCCCCAGCCTGCTCCCCCACCCGTTGTACTACTTCCATGAACTGAAATCAAAGTATTCATGTTTTTAGGCTTGCAATATTATTAATAATGTTTTGATAATAAACCACTTTACTGACAATACTATTAATGTGCCAAACATCTCATTCAGGCAGATAGAACATACCAAAACAGCATGTTTAGAAAATTTTCCTATTACAATTTAGGATATTATATTCTTTGCTTAGTTATATTGTAAGGATTTTTCTAAATAAATGGGCAAATATGCTTATTTAATTATGATTTTATTAACATAATCTCTTTTAAAATCAAAGTTTGCACATTGCTACATTAGATTCACATTTTTTAAAATTTGCACTACAGGCTATTTGAAAAAATATCCTATAAATTAGTCATCAAAAGGACAAAGATCAGAGAATACAACAAGTTAGGTTAATTACATTGGCTGACCCTGAAATGGCAACCATGGTCTATTTAAAAAGGCTGACCTTTGACTATTAGTATTTACATGTCTAAAAATAATTGATAATAAGAGCAATCAACATTGTATATTGATTAACTAGAACATACTTTGTCGAACATTGATAACAAACAAAAAAAACTAATGTGTTGAAATTTAATTACCATTACACTACAATGATTGTAGTTCATCATGTACATAATTTATACTTGTTCCACATAGCTTAAACTGTTCAAGTATGCAAAACAAGGATAAGCATGGTATTTTACCCATGATCATAAAGTTGTACATTCTACATCTGTCAATATTAAATCACCATGGCGTTCACAAAGGCATACTAACCGTAAGAAAACAACAAAACAAATGACCTAACCTCCAAAACAAATAAAAAAAAACTCACCGTCTCATAAAAGTCTTCCACTGTGAACTGTGAAAAACCTAAGGCGACAAGAATCTCCTTCGAATTCTTCGCTATTTCATAAAACTTATTGTATTCACTCTTATCCGTCAGTAGGTGTTCTAAATAAGCATAAGAGAACGCTCGGAAGAAACAGTTGCCGTCCGGCCGAGTTCGCCTAATATACTTATATTTAGAGGACAAGTCTTTTACTTTTAAGAGGTACACTGGATCCTCGTTATATTCCTTTTCTAATGACGACAGTTCTTCAAGTTCACCCACGAGCGGTATCGTTTCCGATATCTGCAAAACAAACACAACGCAATGTCAAAGTTGTAAGACGATTTCTCAAATAATAAAAATTGTTTCGTTCTGGAAAATATTCTCATTGCTGAGCTTACCTCTTTCTCTATCTCCCGTTGCTGTTTCATAATCAACTCATCTTGATTTATTGAGTTATCTATTATATTGCCGGCGCAACCGCTACTGCTCGACGCATCATCCGCCATTTTTAAATAAAATAAAAACTAAATTGACAGATGACGACAAATGACAATCGAAGTCGAAAAGTAAAGCGCGTTCCATTACCCGGAATTCGTAATTTGATAACGAATGCATTCATAGTCAGTATTTTGGATATTATTTTTGAAATTATTTAAATGACTGTATTATTAGGGATAAAAACAGAAACTGACTAGATATAACAACGAAGTTGACTATATTAAATCCACATCGGTACAAAATAATATTCTTAAGGAAACTAAAGTACTTTTAAATAAAGGTGAAATGAAACCAGTATTGACCTCAGATATTTACAATTATGCTTTATTTAACATAAATAGTCATATTCAGAAATATATCGCTTTCACACAAAAACAATCAAATTATGAACATAAAAATATTGGTCTTAACTTATCATAAAACTTAATACTAATCAGCAAACATGTCTTCAATTTTTCTTTGTACTTCTTTCTCTGTTTCAGAGTTAAGTTTGTCAGGCAGGTTCTTGACTGCTTCCAAGTCTGCTGGCTCATTATCGTCGGAAGGTGCTTCTCCTCTAGCCTGTGTTACATAAAACGAATATAATTAGGTATCATAAAATTGCATAAAAATATACCTTTTCAAAAGTCTAATATCCCAAGTCTTATAATTTTTTTTTCCCATTTGATCCTTTGCTTGGAACCAGACATTTTGACTTAATTTTAGAACATTTTGCATGAATACCATTACCTTTTGCATCTGTATCTCAAGCTGCATAATAGCTCTCTCAAGCCGGTAGTTGTCGGACACAAGCTGCGCCCACCGCCGCCTCAGAGCTCGCAGCCTCGCACCGCTGGCTGTCTGGGACCGCTTCCTTTCCCAGTTCACTGATGCTATTTGTTTCCTGGGAAAAATATTTGTAAATGATTTAGTGGTCAAATTCTTCTAACACCTTAACATTTACTTATAACCCACAGACAATTAATAATAAAATATTTTACAAAATATTGAGTCAGTATTCTGCCAATACTTCATATTTTTTTATATGATATTCAATTCAAATAACTATAGATGTTAAGACCAGTTATAGAGGGTAATCAATTTGTAAAATGGAGAAGTGACAGAATTAAACTTTCATTGAGAAGCCTGTGTAATATAGAAAGTAGCAACTTCTGTTAAAAAGTCTAAAATAAATAGGTGAACAAACCTTAACTGACTGTGTACATTCTGTGACCTGGTGACTAAGGCCTGCAGTGTGTTGAGGTATGACCGCCAGGCCTCTGTGCCATACTGCAGCTGCAGCTCCAAGTTCAGCACTCTGATGGCCTGGTGGGACAGCTGTGCGTGCGAGTTGTCTACAGATTCTGACCAGGCTGTTGGTTCACTCAGACGACCAGCTGGGGGTGGTGGGAGCTCATATCTGTGGGTTATACAATTAACTGAACATAGAAAACAATGTACTCATGCCAGATTAAAAGAATCCAAAAGTCTTAGTGAGTATAAAATCAATTCAAGGATGTAACCATAAACTTTTTAAAACATTTACAAACTTAGCAATATTTTTAAGCGGCTTTTTGTAATGGGAGATCAAATTAAACTAGTGCAGGAAAGTAATTTCACATTGTAAAGGTAATAGAATTGGTCTTATCTTCAACCACTTACCGTTTCATAGATAAGGGTTCCATAGGGAGTCTCTGCTGCACTCTCTCCATTTCTCTTTGCAACGCTGGAGTTTCGAAGGCAGTGCTCAACTCAGGACCAGCATGTTCTAGGTAATTCTTAGTTGGTCGGTATCTTCGGCATTCCTCCTCCACCATAGCCAAAGCCTTTCAACAAATCAAATGTATACAATTTTAGATCATCCGTTACAAAATGAGAGAGATCTATTACAAAATACAAAGATTGTAAATAAAAATACTGAATTTTTAGAGTAAACCAGGTTATGTTTTGTACTTACGGCTTCTCTAACTCCCGGGTCATCGTAACCCTGGTCAATGTACGGTAAAGCATCTACTACTACTTCTCCAGACATATTAAGGAAGAGAACTTGTAATTAATCACTTTAACTCTTGTAATACTTCAGCAATTATTTCTTTACAATAACTCGTATTGTTGTTGATGCTTTGATAATGACATTTCAAGCTTCTTACGTTTGGAAACATTCGTTGATTTGGACATTGGGTTAATGCGCTCTATTCAGGTCAATTTAGCAAGGGTTTCAAAGAAAAACGACACCGTATTAATTTTTACCATAGCAACTTTTTGAATATACGTCACATTGATAGCTAGTGACAGAGTCATTTTTGAATTTCTCATTTACTTTGAAAATGCTCTTTATACGTTGCCAATAGAGTTGATATTACAATAAATATCTTTATAATTATATTTTGCAAAAACACAAGTTTCGAAGAGCAAAACATAAAGAAGAAATAAGGATTCCGCCGATTGACGATTCTAGAGTACTGGACTGGTAATTACTTTAAAGCAACCATGACTCTACAGGAAACTATGATAAACCAAGAACTTGCTAACATAGATTTATCGAAGGTAATATTTTTTCAAATTCTTATTATACTTGAGCCCTGAATGATTTAATTTATCTGTTTTTGGGCTTCTAAGAAGTAATATATTTTTTATTTTTCTCGCTTACAAATTTTACTGGAAAATAATTAACTATCAAGAAATTCAGCATAAAAATATTTAATAAAGTATGATATTAACAGGTAGCTAAATGCAAACCCATGGACTTAATTAATGTTTCGTGTAGGTGGCTGCACTACAACAAAAACGCACACTAGCATTTGTGAACCATTTTGTGCTGACCAATGTGCAGTTCCTGAACAACTTCATGAAGAATTGTGAGCAGAAGCTGATGGAGTTTGAGAGGAAACTGGAGAAGGTCAACGCTGGCATGGTGTTGCTAGAGGCTAGGGTATGTTACACCTGAAAGATTTTTGTTTGTTATAAAATACTGAATAATAGAAATCAGTTGCTAAGGTGTAATGCAAGGATAACGGGGCATGTAAAAGTTTTCGATATGTTTTGATGGTAGCTTAAATTCTCACTACCACATATCACTAAAGACCATGCACCTTGATGTGTACAATTGGTCAGTGGATTGTCTTATATTTTCTCCTAAAAATATTTCTCCTCTCCTAAGGCTACACTCCAACCATTCCAACAACCAATTTCTAAAATAAAACAAACATATCAGTTATCAATGCATATCTGCTACACTCAGGCTTTTTGTGTTTCTTAGTCTCTTACTTATCTTTTTACAGCTCTCATCCATACCAGAACTGAACACACCCTCACCTACCACTACAGAGGTCCAGAAGGCAGAAGCAGCACCATCAGAAGCACCAACAGAATCCCAGAATACCAGTCCAGTCTCAGCAGAGCCACAGCTACAACAACCAGAGGAACAGGCCCCTAATGTTGACACCATCGAGGGTAAAGTGGCGAGGCCAGAGTATGACCGGTTTGTCAAAATGGTGCAGGTTGGAGTACCACTACAGGCTGTCAAGCTAAAGCTGTCTTTGGAAGGACTAGAACCTAAGGTCCTGGATGAAATATTAGGTAATAAATAATGTCTTAATATACCAAGTATGTCCTAAAATATCCTAGATCTTTGAGATACACTAGATTTATATTTTATGTATTTAGATTAAGAAAAGTTATATTATGTTATGTACTAGAGATATTAAAGAGATTTATAGTATGCTTGAAGTAAAGAATAGCCAATAGGCATAATGTATATAAGGCACATTTGTATACTAAGTTTAGCCTATATGTAATGTAAATTATTGTATTTTAGAATGGCCAAATGCAGGTGTTTGTATAGCTTTAACATTTAATTATTTGTAAGTAAAATATCTGTATACATCTCATTTTACAATAAATTGTTATTCCTATACCATTTTCCTAATGATTACTAACTGTTGGTTATAGCTACAAAAGCATTACTCCCCTCAGATGTAGTTAGCAAAAAAGCCTGTACCCTGTGTTAATCCAGGCGGTCCGCTAACTCCCATACCAAATTTCATTAAAATTGATCCAGCCGTTAGAGCATGAAAGAGTATCCATCCATGTTTACTACTTTCACATTTATAATATTAGAAGGATAAACTACTGATTTAGGTTTAACTAAGCTCATCATCATCAGCTGATTTAGATAAAACTGTATATCATTTTCATTACATGATGCATTGTTGCTAGTGTAAATTACTAAAGTAACCATATTGTTATTCAACACTTGACATTTTTAAACTCAACTGCATTTGAATTAACGTCTGTAAAAATAATATTTGAGTTAGATGACCATCAGGCTATTCTATATTTTAAACAGCAATCGGGTCTTATTCGCGATATAAATCTATATTTCTTTTCTCCTAATGTTTCGGTGCAACTCGGCCGAAACATGTGTACAAGTCGCGAAAGTTCAATAACATTAACAGGCTATCCTAGTTTTTATGCAATCCACCTTTTAGCTCATGACAAATTCTCTGCCAGGATGGGTTAGTTCTAGGGGTTCTCCACTGGGTTCAATTCCCATCCAAGACAAATGTTTATGTGCATGATCATTTGTTCTGTGTCTGGCGTATTTTATGTATAGCAATATTTATGTATTTAGAAAGAAATATTTTAGTAGTTTTATCAGTTTTCAAGTACTTGTAGTAAACTCTAAGTACTTAGTGTAAAATACAAGGTTTGCTTAGTTTCTGTTTAGGTGGTAGTGTGAAGTTGTGGATTCTATTATTATAGTTTATAAATGAAAACCAGTAGTTAGTGAAACTTATTTATTATCCAGCTTAGAACTGAATCATCTGTCCCTTCCTCTTCTTGTCTCCTCCCAGCTCGAAGTGCTTGCAACGCTTGAGCGCAACCTGTGATCTCACTTTGCAGTCAGCGCACTCAAGACGGAGTACAATTTTCTTTGTGGTTTTCGCCTATAAAAGGAATAATAATAATTAAACACAATAAATATAGGTTTGTGTTATGTGAGGTTTAAAACAGGACTACAGAGACTTAAGTGTTCAACCATTTAAGACAATAACTAAAGAATGATTTAGAAACATCTTTGTTGAACACTGATTTATGATGCAAAAACATTAACACTTCAAAACTACTCATTAACTTATTTCATAACACTGTAATAGCCATCCAAAACCTTATTCAGGTATAATATGTTTATACTTGCTATATTCACTAAAAAAATATTATCTGTGATATAATAATGTGTCCACTTAATAATAATAATAAACATGGGAACTATATCATATTCTAAACTGCTAAAGGGGCCAAAAAACGATTACTTCGTAAGCTGAAGATCTTCCTAAACAATGTAATGATAATAAAATTGTTATTGATGTATTGTACTAAACAAATTTATAATTAAAAATCATTAGAACAGGTAGTACGTCATATTATTTATATGCAAACACACTGCGGAGATATTTAATAAGTTCTACCGATAACAACCCGGTGCAGAGGTTATGACTTACCTTCTTTTTGAAGATGGGCTTGGACTGACCACCATAACCCTGCTGCTTACGGTCATAACGTCTCCTACCCTGCGCAGCGTGCCTTTCCTTAGACTTTTTGTACTGAGACACCTTGTGGGTTTTGTGGCACTTGCATTTTTTGCAGTATGTCCTGCGCTGTTTAGGTACGTTCACCTGAAATTTTCAAAGTTTAGCATGAAATACATTCCCCATATAAATCTTCAACACATCCTCCGTCATATTCACTGTTATTTGATTCATTTTTACAAACGCATAAGAAGATTAAATGAGATGAAAAACGATAAAACACTAACCATTTTGGCGTTCGTTTAGCACGGTATCAACAAACGTCAAGAAAGAACTTTACCAAGAGCTGTCAAAGTGTCAATTATTTTCACTGTATAGTAAAATATTGCCAGATTAAAAAAAAACTTTTCCTTGGAACTTAGAAAATCAACTTGAATATGAAAATAAATTAATTTTAGAATGGGGGTCCCGGAACGTTGAAATTTTAATAAAATTAATTTTTCAAACAAAGACAATAAGTTTAGCAATTTTTGTATAACAAACCTTGCGCTTAAAAATACAAGTACGGTAGGTTTAAGAAGAAAATGTCTGCGGTCAATGTAATTTGTTATTAACTTACTTTTTATCTAGATAAACTAAAACTAAGTTTTTATTTTCTTTCATCGCCCATCGACATCCATTTGTCGAGCACAGATGTTCAAGTTCAATGTTTAAAACGTAAAATGTCAAACAAAATTTTAGCGCCAAAACAGACTGACAGGAACTTATTCCTCTTGTGCAGCTGAGTTTCTCAAGTGTTTTATTTATATTTCTGTCAACGAAATCAAATAAATATGAAGTTTGCAATCCCAGAAATATCTTGGCACAATAGAGATCCTGTTTTAAGTGTAGACTTTCAGCCAAAAGCAGACATAAATGAACCATTAAGACTTGCCACAGGAGGAACTGATTCTCATGTTTTGGTATGCAAAGATATTTTTAAACCTAGCTCTACATAGCGTACCTTTGTTTGTTATCCATTCGCCAGGAGAACGAGAGCAGCTTCTGTGTCTGTCCTCTATTTATTCATATGGTTCCTTAGATTAGTGTTGTTTGTTTACATTTGGGTTTCCTTTACACTTAAATTACTTACCTACTATAAACTAGTACTTTTCTAAATTTTTTGCTTATATTACTATTTCACATTTTCTATTTATTAGATCTGGTACATATCAACAACAGACACTGGGTCTGTTAACCTAGAAGTAGCCGCCGACCTCACGCGTCACCAGAAGGCCGTCAATGTAGTGAGGTGGTCACCTAACGGCCAGTACTTGGCCTCTGGCGACGATGAGTCCATTATATTTATTTGGAAGAAGACTGATAAGGAGCCGGCTCCAGCCATAGAACAGATGGAAGAACAATATAAAGAGTCCTGGGTGATTCACAAGGTAAAGTTCATTTGTATTCATTCTGTAAGCCGTAAATGCTAAAAATACTGTTAGAAAAAACTAGTCAAATATTAAGTCATATTTTTAAATTCAAAATTTAGTTAATTAATATGTCAAACTTATACTGTTTTGTTTTAAATTAGACCCTTCGAGGCCACATGGAGGATGTCCTGGACATATCCTGGAGTGCTGACTCCCTGCACTTGGCATCAGGTTCCGTTGACAACAAGCTGCTGGTGTGGGACCTCGCACGTGGAAAGTACAGCACTATACTGACTGACCACAAGGGCTTCGTGCAGGGAGTGTGCTGGGACCCTAGAGGACAGATGATAGCTTCCGCTAGTTCTGATAGGTAAGAATGGAAATCATTGATATTAATCTTGATGAAAGTTCAGGGAAAAAGCTAGAAAGTTTCTCCTCAACTACTTAGGGTTCTATACTAAATATGGGTCTTCATACATTTTTTATGATTACTGTAACATTTTCAGTATCAGAATTTATGCTTACTGGTTTGGTGACACAGTTTTGATGACTGATTTGATTTTTCTAAAACACCAGAATCCTCTTGTTTAGCCAAGAATCTCTTTTTATTTATCAAGTTTGAGAACTTCTGAACTAGATTCAAATTACATATTTTAATTATTATTGAAAGTTATTGTTATTATCCAGAGTGATGCGCACGTTCGACGTGGCTTCAAAGAAGGTCACATCGCGCAGCAGCAAGGCCATGCTCCCGTTCCCGGCAGAACACCCGCTCCATGACGTGAAAGTCAGGCTCTACCATGATGACACACTGCAGACTTATTACAGGTATAATTCATAAAAAGATATAAGTTCAGTGTGGGTTCATTTAACCATTTTTTAATTTCAAGATTACTTTTGAATCATCATCATCATTCCCTACCCTTATCCCAATTACTCGGATCGGTGCAGCATGTCTTCTTCCACAAGTTCCTATCTGACGTCATCTCGCAAGTCACACTCTTTGCAGCCATATCATCTTTCACTTTTGTACGTTTAAATTAATTTTGTATCTATTCATATTTTCAAAATTGCTGTAAATTATGTGCTTTACAGTAAAGAGTATTCTGTATCCTGTAGCTAAGAATAGCAAAAAAACTTAAGTATTAGTAGAAGTAGAAGGCTCATTGACCTTTATAGATATTATACTTCACTTCCTACCATTGTAAATTTTGTTTTTAAACTTTCGAATTTGTACATATATTTTAAACGACAAACGGGACTTTGTCGTCTAAAATATTATAAATTTTGATTTATATAATTTTTTTAACAGGAGGCTGCAGTTCAGTCCTGATGGGCTGTTGCTAGCTGTGCCGAGTGGGAAGATAGAGCCTGAGCAGGGCAAAGTGGATATCAAGCCTATCAACGCTGTATACATATACACACGGTATTCTTTGAAAGTGTGAGTATTCATGTGTTTTTAGGTCCTATATTTTGTGTTATAAATTATAAATAACAGGTTCCTTTTTTGATTAGGCAGTTATGAACCAGAGCGTGATATACAACGTTGATAAAAGCGAGAGGCATTAAATGAAACCACATATTCTGTATATCATTATAAGGCTACACAACAAAAATCAAATCAATGTAAGCAATAGTTTAGTCACAGGATATTTTTTTAGTTTTTTTTTAGTTTGAACATGCTGTATCTTCCTGATTAGGTGACTAAGTTTTATAGGCATAGTTATCTAGTTGGCTCCGGTTGGGTCCGAAACTAGTCGGGCTATCCCGATAAATAAGCGTGAGTAAACCGTTATAACGTTTTAAGTATGAATCATCCTCACGAAAGTTATTATAAAAATATTGCTTACATTGATTTGATTTTTGTTGTGTAGCCTTATAATGATATACAGAATATGTGGTTTCATTTAATGCCTCTCGCTTTTATCAACGTTGTATAATTTTAACTGCATTTCTGTTGTTAATAGTCGTCGGCAAAAACAAACACTTTGTTTGGTGTAGCACATTTGGCAGGTCATTCATCATAATGGAGAACTCCAGAGGACCTAGTGGGAGTGCGATGTATTAAAGCCATGTGTTGTGCAGGCCGGCGTGCGTGTTGCCGTGCGGCGAGCCGGCACTAGTGTGTCGCTGGTCGCCGCGGCGGTATCGCTTGCGCGCGGGCGGGCCGGCCCCGGCGTTACGAGCCCCGCACCGCATGCTGCTGGCCGTGGCCACCAAGCGCTGCGTGCTGCTCTACGACACGCAGCAGAAGACGCCGCTGGCGCTCATCAACAACATACACTACACCAGGTACTACTACTCTCTACCCGGCTACACATTACTCTCTTTAACTTGTAGCCCTAACATAACCAGTCAGCACTCAAAACATGATAATGATTGATTAATGGTAAGGTTTGCTTTCAGCAATGTTTTACTCACTATTTCTTATCAATAAAATACCCTTAACTTTTAAATACTTCCCCGAAATCTAAACATCTTTATATATAAATTGTAACACCAACAACATTCACATTCCTATCTATACCCACCATCTCGCCTCTCCAGACTGACGGACCTGTCGTGGTCCCCGGACGGGCAGCAGCTGGTGGCGTCGAGTACGGACGGCTACTGCTCCGTCATCAGCTTCGCGCCGGGAGAGCTGGGCGAGCTCGTGCCGGATGACGAGCCCGCGACAGAACCACACGCCACAGGTAAATACTAGTCTTTGAAAATGCCTTTAACTCTTTCATTGGCTATCGTATTGAAGATTAAAAAAAAAATAGTATTCATATTCTATCCGCCATATTCTTAATTATTTCAAGTAGTTTAAATATTTTTTTCTAATAATATTTATGACATGTCACAAAATTAATTTCATTCATTTTTTGTTTCTATTACTAAAAAAAAATCGTGTTTTGGGAAACTGACATGATGAGTTATTTACAGAATCTATGGAAGTAGATGAACAAACAGCAGAGACACCTAAGGAAGAACCGGAAAAGCCAAAAGAAACTAAGCCTATCAACAAAATAGATTCTTTCATCAAGTTCAAAGCACCAGAAAAGTCACCCAAGAAACAGAAGATAGAACCGCAACAGAAAACTCCCATCAAAATAGATGTGTTGGAGGAAGTCGCCATGCCGTCCTGGTCAGATAACAGTAACAACGAAATTATCAAACCTAAAGCTACGCCGTCGAAAGATGACATAATGATCATAGACGACAGTGAGGACATTAAACTTATATACGAAGACACTGAAGGCGCTAAATCAACCTCTCAATCACCAGATTCTCCTAAAAACAAAAGCACTGTAAATAACCCAGAGAAATCAGAAACTAAAGACGCTGAGACTGAAGAGAAGTCCAAACAGAATTCACCAAAAAGTCTGCAAACTACAAAGGGTAATGCCATCCACCCCAGTACTCCAAAAAGTAGTAGCACAATAAACGTGAACAGTGATAACAATTTCTTCAAACAAGCGAAGGTCACAGATGTAAAGGAACAAGCCGTCAAGTCTGCCCCAAGTCCTAAAGCTCCCCGGCGAGTTAGTTTCGTCACGTTGTCTAGCCCTAAGAATGCTAAAAAGAAATAATGTGCTATTTATATTTATTGGGAATTTTCACGTTAACGCTGGAAGTACTTAGATATACTTATGCCATTCAGCAAGTAAATCTCTGTGTTGAATCAAATAAGACCACAGCTGGATGTAAAATATTTTACAGTATTTTTTATGTGGTCTCAGTATTAGCAGATGCTTAAAAACATTGTTAAAATTACTGTTTAGCTCTCTTGTTTTAGACATTTTTTTAAATGGAATTGCAGGCATAAATACACAAGAAAGCACAACATATTTAATGCATCCATCAATTTGTTTTATTCAATACAATATCTACGATAATTTATAATCTTATAATATTCCTGTATGTAATATTTTAGAATGTAAATAAAAGACAAATATAAAAGTAAACATTTATAATAAATATTTACAATTCAATGCGTAGTATCACATCCGAAATAAAAGTGAGTATAATATAACAAAATATATCTGGGCCAATCGAAAGTATTGGTACTTACCTACTCAAAGGACCATACGTCGTATGTTTGATCAATCAAATACAAGGCTAGATTATTTGTTGTTTTTTCTTGTGCATCGTAAAAATCGGCCTAAAAGGCCCATAATTTGTTATTAGTACTTAAACAGGCCGCTATATAGTTTTCTTGACTAGCAATAGACTGATGGTTCATATTTCACAAGTTACCTCCATATTCAGTTGTCCAACAGTCCAGACTAATAATAATTCGTTAATGCTGTTAATCTACGTGAGATTGCAGTCGCAAAGTTAACAGTAAGTATAGCAACCAACAAAAAAATCACAGACTCATAGACTTTAAACTTCACCCGAAAATTAAACCTTATTTCTAGACTTCGACTTAGTTGTCTTTGCCTAAGCTACATTAGTTTATAAACTCCGCGATATATATTCACACTATTTTACATCCACAAGAAAATGCAACAAACAAAGTCAAATCAATCAAGTAATTTATTTAATAGACAAAGTAGAAACGTATCTACGTATACACGTTGAACGCGATTTTATTTATTGCTCGCACATGCGCTTACGCATCCTAACTACGACTACACACGGAACGAAAACGCAATATGATACTAGCCTTAGATCTTATGACGATTTATTACTTTGATTTAATTTTCATTAAGCTCATAATCAGATTTCACAAAAAAAAGGAAATTGTTAACTAATGTTTGAGAACAAATGTCAAACTTTGAAATAGTAGAATCAATAAATATTTTATATTGTAATAGTAAAATCAAGACGCGTCTTAGCACTGATAAATGAGTGGAGATGCAACCGAAACGGTGCTTCGAATTCCTTGTTAGTAAGTAAATATATGTACGAAAGTACAACTTAAATATACTAAAAATTATGCGACTCTTTCGTTTAATCTAGTTTGTCCATAAAACAAAATCACGCATGTCTTTTAGCTCTACTTAAATAATATGTTCGTATCGTAGTGTGTTACGTTGGAAATGACTATAGTCATGGAAGCCACAGTACTCGTATTCAACACTTGCCACATTGGATCCAAGGCTTAACAAATTGCTACACTTAAATGTATGAGTTTCGTTTAGTCAGTTCACTTCACTAGTGTAGTTTATGTGTGTTTGATAAATAGAAATCCATGTTCACACTGTACTAAGGTCGATTACGTGCCACTGAGTTGTTCGTCCGGGGTGACGGGACTAACTGAGTTAGTTTGTTTCAATAATTTGTTAAGTTACTATTTGTCCTTATTTTTATCGGTACAATCTCGCGAAGTCGCGTAATAACCTGGTCATCTCTTTGCATTTCTCTGCCCTGTAACAAGAAAAGTTAGCATTAGAGGTAGGTGAGGTAGGATGTTATGTTGTTCTGTCAGGGTCACGCAGAGCATGCGCGAGCGATCCCGTGACGCTGGCTTAGGTAGTGGAAGGGGCCTGGGGTATTTTTAGTCGGTGGGAGTCCGACATATCCCCACGCCGTGTCCTCGGTGTGGGTTGAAGTCATTAGCGTTTCGCTACGAAAAAGAAAAAAGGATATTATGTTGTGTATGTGTGCGTACCGCATGGCGTACTGGTGGAAGGTCCAGCACTGCTGGTCCGTGGCGTGCGCGGGGCGGTCCCTGGGCAGTGCCTGCAGCGCGGGCTGCAGGTGGTCGAGGCGCGCGGCGCGCTGCCACTCCAGCAGCTCCAGCAGCACCTCGGCCAGCTCGCCCAGCATGTGCGCGTGCAGGTGCAGCGCGCCCGCCGCCACCAGCGCCGCCGTCAGCTCCGCGCCGAACCGGCTCAGCGCACTGTGCGCCAGGGCTACGGAAACAATAATATCATATCACTGTGTCCCTAGCGTGGAGACCACGTATGATTCAATGCGATAAGCACTTTACAAAAATAAACGTTATAAGAACAGGAAATGCGTTAAATCATTTACTATGCTCATTTACCTTTGATATGTTGCTTATCAGACCGTGTGGTGTTAGCAACTTTAGTGAAGTCATAAAGGAACTTCATGACGGAGGAGTTCGCCTCTCGGTGGTCCAGACTACAGGCCAGAGTGGCGCACTGCATTACTGTAGGTAGAGCTTCCGACGATAAGAATTCTTGTGGTATACGCTGAAGGAATCTGTTGGAAAACATTATCATTATATTTAGAGTTTGGGCAAATAGTCTGTGTAACGTGTATGGCAAGTCGCCTCTTTAAAAATAATATTCACACCTGATGCAAAGTCGGAAAAGATCGTCCACAGTGTCGGGGTTCTCCTTGAGCGCGCCGGGCGGCTGCAGCAGGCGGAAGGCCTGCGGCATGACGTCCTGCAGCAGCGCCACCAGGTGCGGCACAGCGTCGGGCGCGGCCGCCAGCTCGTCCAGCAGCACGGAGGCCAGGTACAGCACGCACGAGTGCGCGCGCGCCGCGTACAGCTCGCGCAGGCGCGCCGCCAGCGCCGGCGCCAGCGGGGCCGCGCGCGCGCCGCACATGCGCAGCGCGAACCGCACGCAGCGGCACCAGCGCTCCATCACGCGCCCGTCCAGCTGGTGCCGCTGCAGGGCCGCCTGCAGCACGGGCCAGGCGTCCGACAGCGCCGGCACGCACGGGTGCGACGCCCCCAGCGCCGCGCTGGGCACGTCCACGTCGCGGAACAGCGCGGCCACGCGGTCCAGCCACACGGCCGGGTCGGACGCCGTGCCCTTGCGCACCTCGCGCTCCTCCTTCAGCAGCGCGGCCAGCCCCGCGATCTGCACGCCCACGGCCTCGCGCATGGCCTCGGCCAGCTGCTCGGGCGGCAGGCGGCCGATGGCGGCAGCTAACGCGCGCATGAGCGCGGCGGAGGCCAGCGGCGGCAGCGCCAGGCTGTCGCTGGCCGCGCCCGCGCGCAGCAGCACGGACACGTGGCTCGCCGCCTGCGACCGACACGCGCGGCAGATGCTCTACGAACACATATCGTTACTTTAAAAATATGGTCAAATCATTGCTGAATCAAGCTTTGAAAAACCAAAGATTCACGGTAAATATGTACCTAAATAGAATCAAAAACCCTCCTAACCTGTAACGCCGTCGCCGCAGCGTACGCCAGCTGTTTGTCATGTAAAGCCCTGATGAGGAATTGCAGACAAGGTTCGAGACACTCTGAGTGCCGTTCGATCCACTCGCAGAGCTCTCCAAGCAGCAGGATGCAAGTCTTCCTCACCGCAATGTGAGCAGTGTCGGGCATCGACAAGATCGCCTCCACAACCTTCGGGACATATTCATATTCCTCTCTGTAAGGGAAACAATTAAGACTTAAAACCATATACTTGAAGAAGACTTTAATATAAGTAAACAAGTGAAAGTCCAAAGGTAAAGTATTTCATCTGGTAATCACAAATGTTTACAGCACATAATATTACAGTAACTTAACATCTAGACTTTCACTCAAGCATAGATTCAGGGAAACCCTGTAAAACTAATTTTACGTGCCTGGGTACAGTTAAGTGCTTTAAAGCTGTAATAGTATAATACTAGCATGTGAAACCTCCATGATGGCTGGTAGACTCACGGCAATATGTTCTTGGCGACGGACTGCATGACGAAGAGCGCGGCCTCCGTCTGCTCCCAGCTGATGTCGGCGTGCAGCGTCGCGAACATCTGCCGGAACACTGAGCTCGAACCCACTATGAACACTACGTCCTTGATCAGACCCATTACCTTGATGCGGAATTCCTGCAAAACAGTGCCAAGCTATAGTTATTGTTGAAATAAAAATACTAAATTCAAATATCTTACAATATTTTTGTCATACCTACAGGGAAGTTGGATGAATATTTGGTACTTAGGTCTTACATTTGATGAAATTCCTAACACTGTTTACTACACCAATACTTTGTATTGCATACCTTTCCATTTGATAGTTTCACAGAAACATGAATTGTCTACATGGTCATCATAGAGACCACCTAATCAAAAAAATTACATAGTGGTAATCAAGATGCTGGACAGAAAAGGGGATGGATATAGGGGAAGAAGATAACCAAAGAAACAATGGATGGATTGTGATAGGTGATATGGCTGCAACAAGTGTTACTTGCAAGATAACATCAGATAGGAATGTTTGGAAGAAGAAGACATGCTGCGTCGACCCCAAAAAATAATTGAGATAAGAGCAGGGGATGATGACATAGTCCAATAACTCACATAGAACTCATCTCCTTCATCGGGTAGTTGTGTGTGATCTGGTTCGCATTGACAATGCCTCGCTAATGCTTCTATAAGCCTCTCTATGTGAGGCTTGAAGGCGTCTGTAAGTGGCTGATAGTCACGCTGGTAAACCTCTTCCGATAGCCGGTACCATAAGTTGAAAGTGATTTCTGCTACCTAAAAATACACGTATTGAAAAAAAAATGATAATAAAACACCTTTTTTTATACTGTGTTTCATACATACAATAGGAAAACACAAATAAAGCCCATATCTTAGAAAGTCATATTTTATGTCATATTTTAGAAAGCAATAAAAATCCCTTAGCTGTTTAAAGCTTACTTCAAATATGAATTGGCTTTAATTAAGCATGTCATATACTTATATAATTTATGACTCTTAGTGTTATGCATGTATTAATATATTCTAAGTAAATACTATCTACTTATTCTTCTAGATAACAAGTGTGTATGCATGATAGTTTAGGTAACAAAGCTGAGCAAATGATTTAAAAACAGGCATATTGAGGTAAACAGGTGGTGTATGACATTGCCACATACAGGTGTTTATATTGTGACTTTAAAATAAACCAGTGAAACATGATATTAATTTATTTCAAATAAAGTTAATACTGTATGTTTATGCACAGTGGGCCCAAACACAAATGGCAATATAAATTAGATTCTTTCGCTCAAAACTAGCCACTGAGCGTCTTTGTCCTCAAATGGCTAATAATAATAATAGGCCACTTTGAGTACATATTATCACATTTAAAAGTCAATTATCACATTTAAAAATTAACAGTACACTGATTAAACCCACTAACCATTGATTCATAAGTGCTTTGGCTTGGTAAGAAGCAGAGTAACAAACTACTTTTTTTAAATTAAATCTCTGATTCAATGTCTATTATTGTACATCAAGAGAACTGACACAAATGTTAATTATTTTCGAAAAATTAATATATTATGTTCCACATATTTATAGAACTAGATATAACAATGCCACTTGAATAATTGAATATGAGGATAAGTACAAACAATGTCCAGTGATTACAATAAATTTACAAATAAACACATTATGCCAATGCACAAAAATAAAGTATTCAAATTCAAAATAAATTATTGCTTACAGCATATTATTATGACAACATTAAAACAATAACATTATTTTATTTTAATATCTTCATCATATGCCATTATTTTAAATTTAGGTAGCAAGATTTTTGTTTTCTATAACATATTCTTAAAAATTAATAAAGAAAGAAAACGGCACAATATGATGTCAAAAGCACAAGACTAAAAATAAAAGTTTGATTAGATCATAGTTTATAGTTTGCTTACCTCATAATCATGATGTCCAACACACACCAATGCCAGCTCCAAGGATCGCAGAGCAAAGTGTGTGTTCCCACCAGACATGGACACTATAATCTTCTCCAAGAAGGTTTCAGCTAACTCTGTGAATATCCTAGCATAGTTGGTGGCCTTCTCATCTTCCTCGTGTGCCACAGCCAAATGGTAACTCTCCTCCAGAGCAGACACACTCTCAAAGAGTAGCCTCTCTATATTTTCATTATTGTTATTCTCCTCTAAGCAGTGCAACAGAGCAGTAAGACAGT
Organism: Chrysodeixis includens; assembly: GCA_941860345.1. Lineage (NCBI taxonomy): Eukaryota > Metazoa > Arthropoda > Insecta > Lepidoptera > Noctuidae > Chrysodeixis > Chrysodeixis includens. The sequence goes on from OW796096.1 coordinate 11,690,984, forward strand.
CGGAAGCTGCATCATGCAGTGTATTTATAGAATTGTGATCCCTAAGAACCTGTAAACTGAAACCTATAACAGCATTCTGAGGAACTTCCTGTATATTTATTGCTTTCACTTGTATCCAAGATGTCATACATTTAATAATTTTCAGTGCTACATGTGTATTTTGAGAACTACTGATGCTTTCTTTTAGAAATAAGGTTACTATATGAGCATTAGACCTTAACTCAGACTTGATTTCTTCTCTCCTATTTTCACCAAGTTTCAAGCCGGACGAGTCTATTTCTTGAGGTAGCACAGTCAATACTTCTAGAAGAGCAAAATCATTTTTGTTTGAAAATGATTTAATTAAGTCACCAATACAGTTCTGCCATGCAGGCATCTGCAGAGCGAGGTCTGCTAGAGCCAGTGACAGCTGCGTTAACACCGAAGCACTAGTCTCTGGCGACGTGTGCTCCAGGTGGGTGACGAGGGAATCTCTGAGAGAAACCAGAGCCTCGGGTGGCAGCTCCGACAGACTGTGTTGCACCTTTGATCTCATTGTTTGGGCAGCAAAATAACACGAATGCATGTCCTTTTTCTGTTGTAAAAGTTCGTCGGCTATCTTCCACGAATGTATCTAGAACATTCATTTAACAATTAAAATAACACAGAGTCGTGTGCGATAACTGTTAATTGTTATTATACATAAAAATACTTACGGATTTTTGCATATCTCCCAGCCATAGCGAGGCTTTTTCTTTTTCGCTAGCATTGGGGTTATCATATAAGGCGCTTATGGCCTGGTAAATAGTATCCATTGTAGGGGTCTCCATGTTTATAGACCGGTTTTACACAATTTAATATCAGCACCAATCTATCGTAACACTTATATCATACACTGTCATATCTAAAAACGTGGAAAACGACCTAAAAAACTCAAATAATTAACAAACAAGCAAAAGTCGAAGGAATGCTTGACTGAAAGCGATTTAGCGAACCATAAACAATTAATGTTGCGACTTCAGTATAACCTAGTCCCTGATTAAACAGTTTTTCAAGCACGATATTCCTCTTTTTTTGTAAAATTCCATTAACTTGGTTTTTTCGATAAAATTAATACACTTGCTTCTACTTCAGCTGAGTAGTAATATAAAACCTAATAACGAACCAAAATATGTTAAAGTGTCAAGAATAATATCTTAATATCTGATTCAGGATTTAGCTATGAAAATTAATTTCGTGCTATGTGCAGCTCTAATGAATTCCTTATAATTTATAGTAATTTATATACTGAAAAAAATTAGTGAAAGTGATACAGAGGTATAATAATGAACTCGTAATATTATTATTCCCAGTATTATTACTATTTCCCAGTTTCCAGTTCTACACAATTACCTGGCAACATTTGTGGAATGTCGACGTCAAATATAAATTACGTTCAGAAGTAAAGCTTTCTTTGGAGAAGAATGGAAGAAAATCTTACTATTTTTGATTATTACTCACTGCTCAATAATTGATATTAATTAATTGTTCCTAAAATAATTTAACACAATTTAAGCTCTAGTCTTAATTACTTTTTAGTTATGTCTTTACCAAAAATACAATTTACATAGGCCAGAAATGCAAGAATCATCTTCAAAAAATAAAAAGTACGATCGAAAATTGAAATTGATTACTTCATTTGATTTGAAAGAGCAAGAGAGATCAATCTATTGAAAACTTCAGAGCATTGAATACGAATGAAACCATTAAGTAAGTGTCAAAATTGTCAAATGTTACGAAATTTTATCATCTGTTGTTTAGAGGGATCGATAAACCGAAGATAATAAAAATACAAGTACAAATGTTTTCCACCAGGCCGTCTATTATTCGTGGTATAGCTGCGCTGACAAGGCGAACGACTATTCACGTGCATAAAGTGCATTCATCGCAGGCAGCAATGGCAGCAGTAAAGGTAATTTTTTGAGTACAATAGTAGTTGTAAGAATTACATAATAGCCGGCATATTAATTACTGTAATATTTCTCATGTGCTTGCAGGTTGGTGATCAATTGCCGGTTTCGGATTTGTATGAAGATTCACCAGCAAACAAAGTGAATGTTTGTGATTTGACGGCGGGAAAACGAGTAGTCTTGTTTGCGGTACCCGGAGCCTTCACTCCGGGCTGTTCGAAGACCCATTTGCCTGGATATGTGCAGAATGCTGACAAGTTAAAGAGCGAGGGAGTGGACGAGATCGTGTGCGTGTCGGTAAACGACCCCTACGTGATGGCTGCCTGGGGGGCCCAGCACAACACAAAGGGAAAGGTAGGCATTAATTACCTATTATCTTTTTTTGGCGGTAGGATTGATAGCTTGCAGGTATTTGTATGCAATTTGACCATAGAAGATCCTTTAAACATCATTTTTAGTTTAGGTTTTTAGCTGAAAAAAGGAATTTCCTTTACCAAAATGAATATACCAGCTTTACATTTTTAATTATAACTAGATTTGTTGCTGATTCTAATTATAACCTTTATTAGAACCTACCATAACAGACAACATGTTCTGGAACAAACTATTGGATGTCATTTTGACCTTCTATTGGGTAATGTGTTTGTAGATAATGCCTAGTTTAATGTCAGGGGTCAAGAAGTTGCTAGCAGTATAGTCTTTGATCAACATTCATGTAGATATGATTAATGTCTAACATGTAAATAGTATATTATGTTTATGGCTAAATATTGTAAGGATAAAAGATAAATAGGTTGATGGAGTTGTAGGTGGTTGTTAATAAAAATAAAAATGTGTGACAGAAATTTAATATTCAGATGATAATGTTTTATTGTCAATTTACATGTAGTATTGTAAAAGCACTAATTAACACAATCATAATAACACATTATAGATGTTGATGGTGATTCTCTTTTGTTAATTACATCAATGTTTATAATAAACCAACTAGATCAAAATATTACAAATCAGGATGTGCACAACTGGATGTTATTTTATTGTCGAATCAGTCAGGCTTTGCAAAGATACAGGCAGGAAGCCATAAGATTTATGCCATCATAAAAACATGTGAAGGTTTCAGTTTTACGTTCGTCGCAAATTGTCGGCATGTATGCGTGTTATTACGTGTCCCCTTCACTAACCCGGCAATTCCTGCCGAAGGCTACCGCTACGCTTTAATATCCTGAAACACGCCACGTCATCAAGCGTTACCTTGAATCTACATCTACCAACAGATAAAAACCCCGGCTAATTAAATAGCCGCGCAAACAATTTCCACGCAATTTCACGATGAACCTAATGACCCATGGCAATGGTTTAAAAATGTAGATGTTTAGTTATAATGGCCGATAAAAACAGGGAGCACTGCGGCCGGCGACGAAACTCATTATAGAATCAATACGCTCCACTTGCGGCGACCTCCGGCCTTTTCATTACTAAATTATTCACGTTAATGCCGCGTTTTACACTTTTATAGACTGTCGCTGCTTGAGAGGCTAGAGACAGCTATAACACTGATAGTCATAGTAAAATGACGAAGCTATGAGAACGAGCTTTTTTTTTTATTCGTGATACATGAGTTTTCATAAAGACTAAAAAAGTCAAGAAATATACTACTAAATTCTACATTTCGTTATGCGTATAGTAGCATTTATTCTATGTACGTTATACGTAGTTACGTATAGAAAGAAAAGAAAGAAAGAAAATACATTTAATTGTATCATAAACTTTATCGATATCCGAGGACATCGACGGTCTTACGATTTAAATAAACTTGACTACATTTGAAGTAGGTACTCAAAGGCGAAGGATGTACAGTCATAGGCGGTACGAAGTTACGAACGTTTATTGATTTTGTTTGCGTAAAGATTTTCCTTTACGTTTCGCTACATTGTTGTATTTCATACTCTGTAGTACAAAAAAAAAAACGTAAATCGATTGTCTAATCTAAGCTAGTGGCAGTAGTAGCTTGCAAATGGGCATTGACCCTTTTGTGCGCAGATTGTAACGACATACTGTGCCACGACCCTTGACACACAAAGTCAAGCTATTGTCTATTGACTCACTGTCGTCTTTTATTTACACATTTTTTTTGCGATTGAAGTGCAAGTGTAGATTATTTACAATGTAAAAAGAAACAATCAGAAATTAATTAACACATCCTAAAAGCAATTAATTCACTGCTATAATACAGACTCGTCTTGGCTCTGTCGTCGCTGTAATTACCTCTTAATAAAATAAAACAATATGGACAAAAAACAATAACTAATGGCCATGAGAAAATAGTGTTGACATTATATTTTATTAATCCTCTATTTCTTGTTACAAGTTCCCAAAACCTTGAAATAATGTTCATACCAACAATATGCTAATATTATAATCTATTTGAATCCTCTCTGAAACTCGCGTCTTTTTCTGTTATTTTTTCTATTTACCATAAAAACTACACGTTGCGTGCCAGTTACGGCTCGAAGTTGTTGTTTTTTTTAACGCTTTGTTTTTTATTTTGCCGCAGTCTAATGGCGGCGTTGTAATTATATTTAGAAAAGGTGCGGGGGAGCCTAGTCGTTATTATTGTGCATTATAGGTAAACATACAATATTAATACAAGTTAAATAAAACTCCGTAATATTCCTTTATTTGAATTGACAATATTAATACAAGTTAAATAAGACTCCGTAATATTCCTTTATTTGAATTGATAGTTAAGTTCTTTTAAAGTTAATTCAATTAAGTAAATCTTAACTCTAAAAATAAAGAAAACAATTAATTTGAACAAGAAAAAACGACTTCAAAAACAACTACACTAAAATCAGTATCTAACTGATATGATAATATCTGTTTATTTTTTAGTTATGTAGTGCCGTTGTTTCTGAAGTCGGTTTTTTTTCTTCAAATTAAATATTATTATGGACCTATTGTTACACTATACCAACTTTCAACCGTTTTTAACATTTTAAACCATTTTACTTAAAACACATTCAACTTTAATACGTTATACCTATCTATCCACTGTTAACGCAAGTCGGAAGAGTACAATTGAGCGCGACAGTTGAAACAGTTGGATTAAACTCTGTCGTCGGCGTTGTGGCCTATGTACATATGTGTGCACATTGCATCGCTGTATTGATCGGGCCACAATGCTGTGAGCTTTATTTAAACCGCTACGTACTTCCATAACACATATCATTTGTGGCTACATGTGCCTGCTTCCTAAGATATTAGTCGCATTGACAAGACCGGGGATGGCATTAAAGATAATATATGACGATAAAAGATAATACACGCATTTGCATTTAAATTAAATTAAATAATTACGATATAAGAGTAATGATGCTTTGTCTTTGGACAATGGCCTATTAGCATGTTACCATGTGTGTAGAACCATTGTAACTAAGTTATTGTGTTTTAGATTTTTCTTGAGAAGTAATGAAATACTAAGTTTGTTTAGCGTCGGTGTCGTAAACAGTTGATTTCAATACCAACAAAAGTTTAAAGAACTGCAAGTTTGTAAACATAGATAAAAACAACGCATCAATATCAATTGGAAGTTCATGAATTTAAATGTCATTGTTATAATAATAAAGGTCACTCAGTGTATGATATCTCCGGTAATTATAGCAAAAGAACAAATCTATTATACCAGCGAATAAATTAAAATAATAAAGATATAACAATAACACTTTGAAAGGCGGAAACCTAATTCACTCAACTTGCTTATTTATAGCGAATGTAAACTAACCTTAATTTGAAACGTGATACGAAAATATTATTTCGCTTCGTTAACAATAACTTATTCTGCGAAGTTATTTATAAGGGCTTATTATGCCACCCCCGCACTTTGTGCTTGGAGAATTTCTGTAGTCTTTTTCCAAGATTTATCTAACTAAAACGTACCTAGTTGTTTATTATGAAGTTAACAATTGTTTTACAAAGTATCTGCATAAATTTAATAAGGACATCGCCTTCATCATCAATAGCTCTTAATAGAAAGTCGCAGTGCACTTCTAACGCTGAAGATATCTTAGATTTTCTGATAACTAAGCTCGAGAACTTGACCTACCAGATAAAATAGATCTGTGCAGTGATGTGAAGTATCATATAGACTTTTATTTAAAGAACATTTTTTGTTTTTGGCTTTTTTTTAGCCAAGGTACCTAAGATATCGATGATTACCACAGGCCCTCCCCGTTCTCTTAAAGCCGTAGTCTAAATTCGTTATAAATTACAATACTTATTTTTGTTTCATTTGTTTCCAGGTCCGTATGCTAGCAGACCCCAGCGGCTCGTTCATCAAGGCTTTAGACCTGGGCATCACACTGCCACCCCTGGGCGGGTTCCGCGCCAAGCGGTTCTCCATGGTCATCACCGACAGCAAGATCACCGAGCTCAACGTGGAGCCCGACGGCACCGGCCTGTCCTGCTCCCTTGCAGACAAAATCAAAATCAAGAAGTAAACATAACCTTCCCAGAGAAGGCCTCCGAACACATGATGACGGACTCAACGAAACTGATGCCACATACTAGGCTAGGAGCCTAACAAACTGTGTCTGACTACGAGTTGCTCAGAAAACTCGCACTAATCTCAAATGCCGTAGAGTTTTTGACAAATACGTAATAATCAATACGATATTTTATTCCAAACGTGGCAAAATTGTGAAGCTTTCGATATCGTTTTTCGAAACATCAGACATAGCAGCGCGCTACTGTAATTTGAAAAGCGCGTTGACGAAAATTTTAAAGTTGGCATCTGTACTTTTGTGAGTTCATTACATCTTGGAGTTTTGGTAGCGTTTCTTCTCTCTTTGCAATTAATTTCACCTAACATTTAAGATCTGTTTTGGTTAATAATTGTGATTCCAACACTCCTAGCTTTATGCAGTTATAGACTGCGCAAGCACTCCTTGTGATATTGAAAACAAATCAATTTATAATATAAACTTAATCATATTACAGTGTTTAATTTTTTCGCCTTTAACCGTTTCCGTGCGGATGATGCCGCACAGGCACCATGTAAATCTATTGCGTATGGCGTATGGTGCCCGAGAGGATACAAAACTAAATCATAAAAAACTCGGCTTAAACGACATTTGTCAAAAAAGCCCCCTAAATAAAAGTGTCTTTATTTGTCACCCTTATCATGCCCACAGTGTTCGTTTGAAGTAATTTCGCAAATTAGCTGACATCAGGGGTTGTAAACCAAGTTGCCGACACATTTTATTATTGATTATAATTCTAACAGCCCACTTTCTGGAATGTTTCTCAAAAATCAAATGCTTTTGTCATAAGGTTCATTGTTGCCTAAAAACGTACAAAGAGTGCGCTGTTCGCCGGCCCTTCGCTTACGAAGTACCGTATTTCCTTGCGTATACGGTTGATTATTGTTTAAAACTACAATATTTTTGATTCATTAGAATCGGACTTCCCATTCAGTTAAATGTTCTACAGTAATCCAGTATTTTGTAGAGAAACAATTAAATAGTGAAGTTAAAATTGTTTCCCTACAAAACACTGTATTATAAATAATAATAAATAAATATCACCTCGCGACAAACTCAAGTGGTACGTGTATAAATTCTTTACAACACTTGAATAAATAAATCCATGAAATAATGCAAAAAGGTTTACGACCCCTGATATAAATTAGTCACTGACCTTCCATTTCCATAAAAACACACAGATCGTCACTTTTAAACGCACTGAACGAATTTACTGACTGCCTACGTTAGATACACAATGTCAAATGATTATTTTAGCAAGTAGAAACACGAAAACAAGCTAAAAGTGACAATTCATGGCGGATGATTCCCCAGGGGAATCATCAAACTTCCTGGCGCTTGGTGCCTCAGAGGCATCACAGAATTTTTGTTGACGCCAGGCACTAATGATTGCTAAAAAGACTTCTGCACGGAAACGGTTAATCATATCTGATTAATTCTTAAACTTATTCAGTGCTGATCAGAAGCCGAACTGTCCTAATTCAAATTTTGTTTAAGTGTCGAACGTAATGCCGGCTTTTTGCGAGGTCCACCACAATGTTGCCGGGGATCACACACACTTCACACTAATGTTAAAAAAGCGAAAGGATATATGTCCGTCTGTATGTGTGTAACAGACGGACGTATATTAGGCAAGGGCCTAACGCCTAAAATATTGTAGTAATTTGGATAAAATTTGGTGTCCAGTTAGCCGACGGCATAAAGCTTAATGTTTTGCAGTTATAATCGCGGTAAGAGGCAAGTGAAATTTAATAAAATATTTGGTTCGTCCGATAATAAAAATATAACACTCGCGTATTTGCTTTGTACCAATACCAAAACATCTACTTAAGTTATTCCCTCTTAAGAGCTCTTACACACGAGCGGCATGTTCCTAACGGCAGAGGTAACAGCCGCGTCGGCGGCAATCGTCGACGTGTCGACGTTGCTTCCGTTTTTCGCGGCGACGGCAGCCGACATTTTAACTACGAGTTGAATCGTCGACGGCAACAATAACTGCCGTCCACCGTCAAATCGGCCGCTGTCGACGCGCCAACGGTTACTGTCGACGCGTCGACGGCTGTTACCTCTGCAGTTAGGAACATGCCGCTCGTGTGTAAGAGCTCTTAGCTTTAAGTTCAGCACCTGTCGTGGCACAATTAGTACCTCTGTAAAAAGATACACCTCAACACCTGTTTTATAGGCGACGTAATCCTGACAGCGGTATGGTGTGACACGAGTTGGTAGTTTTGTAGTCAATTTATTTGTATAGCACAGTATTTAGTAGTCTCAAACTGTAGCTTAGGAAGATGAGTAAATATAAATCTTTTGGTTTTTTGTTATTGTTAGTAATACCTGGTAATGCATAAGAGCAATGAGTCGGGTAGTGATTGATTGAAATCGAGAGGGTTCAAGAGGTATGGTTAAAACTTATATTCGCAGATACAGTAATATCTACAAGCGAAATTTAACACTTTATTTAACAATCATGGGTTGCACCCAAAATGGATACGAAAATTGATGACATCTCTGCCAACACCTTAATTTCAACTAGATGCAAGAAGCACGCTAGTTGCATAAACGCTGAGAAAATGAAGTGTCTCTGTTCTTTCACACTTCGTTGAGAGCTTGCAATACTTGAGTTTATCGGGGTAGGTACTGGTAGGTACAGTCGCTGCGGGATGTTCGTGAGAGTTACCGCGACCCCGGCACCCAAAGGGCTCCAGAAGGAACATAGTGGGTTTTAGTCAGTAAAAGTCTGACACTCCCTCCCGCTGCACCCACAGCGGGCGGGGTCATTTGATGATTTCCCACGAAAAAAAAAGAAGTACTGGTACAGTCAGCGACAAAAGTCCATACAATAAGAATACCAGGACCCTCGAATACATTCAAAGGTATTCGAGGCATATATAGTTAGTGCTACTTGGATATGAAGAAACGAAATAGCAAAACTCAGCAAAGAACCAGAACTCAGCAAAAAATTGCTGAACATCAATGTTTTGTCCCAAATTACTCGGTCACTGACCATTTCTGGCAGTTCGTGACATCTGGTCGGGATTTTTGCTGACTATCAAAGTCCTGGCTATGAAGCAGACTTACTGAATGTAAATAATTATTGCATTTTGGTGCTAGGCTTGTTTTTGCTGGGGTATAAGATGGGTACAACTGTACTTGTAATTCATGGTACCCATGCAAAAAATATCGTAAAACGTTCCAGGTTTAACCTACAAAACTGTTGATAAGATTAAAGTGACTAAACCCAATGAGTGTTCTAATTTTAGGAATGAATTAAAAGATTAAGATTATAATATAAAATTTGTGAATGGTATATTTTATTACTTTAGATAAATTCAGATTGCTATGGACTTTGATCTTTTTATAACTTGTGGAACGATCATGCTTATAATAGCAAACAATTCGGAGTGGAATGAGTAAACGTCAAGTCGTCAACGTCAAATATCGTCAAACAAACAAAATTGTGAGGCCGTCCTCGTTAGTGTTTATTTTTATAATTAAATAACTCAACATGTCATTATGACCAAGAACTGTTATCATGTATAAACGGGTGCATTACTGTGGAACGATATTGTTTATGTGTTCGCTTATTTATTTAGTTAGAGTTGTTTTTACGGAGATATTTGATGATGAAAGTGCTCTGGTTGACGAGTGGCTGGATCAGAATGATCTCAGTGAATACAAGAAGCTCTTTAGAGAATATGGTAAGTGGCTAACAGTAATACATCGAATCATGTTAGAAATATTAAGTAAATAGCGTTATTGATAGAATGGTTGCGGCGCGTTCCAGGTCGTAACTGCATACACATGTAGTGCATGGTTTTGATACGATCACACCTTTTACCCGGTAAATCCAAATATGACTCCGGTGAAATAATGCAATTTTATGGTGCCTCGAACAATTATTTTCCTCGTTAATCGGTTAGTCGTCTTTTAAATTCATCACGCGTGCAATGGGTATTTATTTACGTCATTAGGACTTATTTTTAATTAATGCATAATTATAATAATTGGTTTATTATTATAATCAAAAAGTATGGCTTATCATTGAAATATAATGGTAGAAATATTAATATTATATGTGTGAAAAAACAAACATGTTTCATGTAGATTTAATTCACTTTAAGACTGAATATTTTACCATTTAATTTAGAATACTGAATAAATCATGGAATTCATTATTGAATCCTGGGATTTGTGAAATTATATCCTTGCAAAAGTTGTTTTTATTTATGTATATTAAAATATAGAAAAAAGGAAAAGTTATTTGATACATTGCCTGAAGCTTAATTTTTTTTTTATTTTATTTTATTAGAAGTTTCTAAATTAATTTAATAATCAAGTATTTTTTTTTACTTAATAAATAAAAAAAAAGAATTTGATTGAGGAATATTACCTTTTTATTTTTTTTTGTTTATGTATCTGTGAAAATGAGTGAATGGTCACCGGTTAATTTAGAAGAAAAATGTACTGTTTCTTGGTGATAGCGGTAGTACACTGACTCTATTATGTTCTATTTATATCTGTTATCTTGTGCTGTTTGTTATAAGTTTTGTCAAGTATTTAACATTTGTTAATCTTATCAGCTGAAGTAAGACTATCACTGGAAATATTCCTGCTACCTAAACAATACATATGTTCATGTTAGTATATTTTCATGGTATAGAACACTAACCACTTTAGAAAGCATAGATATTAGACATTTGTAGTAAAAGTGTTCAATATGATGATGTCATGCCTTTTTGCCGAAATATAAATTAATAACAACATAACTGGGTCATATTCGGGGCTCAAAAACTCTGTTTGGTATGTTCACTTGAAAGAAATATAGAGTAAAATGTTTTTTTTTTTAACTTGAGAGTCCGGTCAAATGCAGTGCCTATTAATTAATTTAATTCTAAATGATTTACAATTATAACATTTTATTCTTTTGTGTTTAAGACTAGCAAAATTATTTTCATCATTGTGTGTTAATTTGAAGGAACCAATTAGATTAGTCTGGCCCTGTAATGGAACTGAAATTAATTTCTGCATATGTTTGCAAAATCATGTATACAGTATCATCATAAACAGTATTTTGTGTATAATTGTGTCCCTATTGAATCCTTGATTATTAATAGCACTTTACTAATTTATCTAGTATAGATTAGTAAAATATAAATGCTCCTATCACATTTACTCAATATTGATTTTCACCCATACATGGAATATCTTCATAATGCAACCCTTACATGAAGAATCTTGTTAAAAGAATGACTCTGAATTCATTGTGTACTGAGATTTTAATCATAATCCAATTAACGTGATGAAAGTGAGAATGCCGCGGCAGAAAAATGATATCAGTATCTGTAGAGATCCCGCGGGCTCCGGCGCGAGGGTGGAGTGACGTAGCCACCCGCGCCCCGGCGGCCACCCCCACCCTGCCGGCAAACAAATACAAAGACCGCTTGCTCAGTCGCGTCGCACCCTCCGTGCAGTGCGGACGCGTCGCCACACCCATGCATATCACCACACATCACCTTAATATGATCGTTTTAATTAAAATTGTGATACAAATCTCAGTCAATATAAATTAGAAAAAAACTATTTATCTATCGTAACTGTATTGCTCTATTTTAAAAATTGGTTTTAAGTGAGATTCCATTGTTCGGACTCGGATGAACTGAGGTGAAGGCGGTTAATTCGGTTTTAAATAATTAATGTCAATTGGACTTTAAAGTGACATCATGTGGCAATTCGAAGATTCAGAAATTTATTCAATAGGGATGATACACCCTTCCCACAGCCGGCACTCGGGGCTGTCTATGCTGTCCGGAGTATCCCAGTTCTCAGGTGGGTTTCGCAAGTACATTGACGTTTCACTGCAGGCAAACAGCCATTCGCTTCAGTGCATAATAAAACGATTAATGAACTCCAATCTAAAAATAATATAAGGACATGTTTTCGTCCTAAATTACACTTTTTATGCAGTGACTAAGCTTTGATTTAGTATTGCTTCAAAAAAAGGTCATATTTCATTAAAAGTTCTGATGAAATTTATTCTATCGTCCGCATTTATTATAGCAACACTAATAAGTTTTGCAGCGTCCAAAGCGGTAACATTATTAGCCTGTAACAAACAAAGGATACCTTTAATGAAATTAGGACTTTCGGCGGACCGTTTAGAGACGATGTTTGTTTAACATGCTGAGAGTAACGAGATTTCGCAGTCCCATTGTGTAGTTAATCCCTTGGACGTTGGATTGTACCGTGCATTACGGGCTCTGCTGGAGAGGATCCGGTTCGTGGGGCACGTGTGCAGTATTACTAGCTTCTAGAGATAGGATAAAAATATTATTAAGGACTCTCTTTATGCCAACTTTTCCAGTTCCATATTTGTAAATTTTGTTGCTTATGTGTGGATGGTTGCCTAAAGAAAATTAATGTAAGATGTTCAATAGAGACCGTATAATGTAGTGAACAGAAAATTTTGGTAAAACTTTCGACACTTTTCGAGAGATTTTCTACAATCGTCCGATACAGGCTTAGTCGATGCTAAATAAATGGCAAGTACAAAAGTCGACACTTATATGATCAAAACTATTTACAAATACAAATAAAATACGCCAAGAAAAATATGAAGATTTTCCGAGCGTCATCCAATTAAGATAAAAATGTACCAAGCCCAATAATATTTGGTGCAGCACGAGTCACGACAAAATTATTTGAGTGTTCCACTGGTTCAGTCGTTGTGGAATTAATTCCGGTCAGAAATGTTGCGCCACGAATGTTTCCTGTATCTGGCTAGATATGTTTGTGTCGTTGTTTTACTTGTCTATGTATGTATAAGGGTATAGTTCAGGACCCTGCAGTAGGTAATCAATTTAACTTTGTGAAAGGTTGTTTGCGGAGCTTACTAAATAGTTAAAATAAATAGGTTTCGTGATAATGATAATAATAGATCTTTGATTGTTAATACAATCTCTTGTCCATTTGTTCTGACAATGGAAAACACTGTAGGTATCATACTTCGGCTACATACTTTTTTTATTTTATAAAAATCTTTTACCTACTCTCAACTACTTTTGCGCAAAGTTTCATAAAAATCCAACTTATTTCTTGCAAATAAACGTACAAAAGCGAAACGTTTCTCGTTTTATTAGCAAGAATTATGATTATAACACGAAATATCACCGGAGTAGCGTTATTTATGTAACATCTGTGGTGTAACACTTTCAGCCGTTCTATAGGATCTAAGGAGGCTTTATTAAGCTTACAGAACATCTGTGCAGTCCATAATTGGGTACTTAAAGCGCTTACGTTGCTTTAAATTGCATATTTAGCTGGAATACGTATCGAGTTAATTCGGAATGGTCTCGTTGGGGATCGTTTGCGTATCATTACTGATTTATGCTTCAAGATCTAACTTTCCAATGATTTATGTGCTCAAGTATCGCCATTTAGGCACTTTAGAAGAGAAACGTTGAAAACTTATCTAGAATGAACAAGCAATAGATTCAAATTAATAGTGAAATTATTCGGTTAGCTCGACAGGAGAAAACTAAAAAGGGGAACAAGTAAAGAACAATCGAATTTACTGGTCATAAAGTTTAATAAAATCCCGAATGACCTAAAAGAAAATAAAACACAATTTATTACTTACTATTTATTTTTGTATTTTATGCATTAGGAGGACGAAATGGACATAACGGAATTTTTAAAAAGATGTCTCAATAACCAAGATATTTAAACATGATATTGGCTGACAAAAAGACAAAGAAAAATGACCTACATTTTCCGAAGTTATGTTGTGGTCAACTCTTACCGGATTAAGCTGAAAACCGTCTATACATGCAACGATTCCCCATTTGACCTCCACTACCCATTTTATAAAGGAGAAAAATGGGAAAATGCAGAAAAAACGTGAAAGGACATCACATACTAAAAAACGATATTGTTGGACGACGATTTCCGTATCTAATAGAGTATTAATAATTAATACTAATTCGATAGCAAACGATAAGACAAAACAAACAACTCAACTCAAGGTACAATCAAAGTACTATTGACTAGAGTACAAGTGCAGTTCTGAAGGTAATCACTATTCAATAGATATTATAATGAAACAACATTACATCATTGCACAAACCGACTATGCTTTAAAACAGGAAGACCAAATAACTACATACAAGATATAAATGCCACGTACTTATATAACTAAGAAAAAAGGCTGACTATTTAAGTTAATGTGCAAACATTCAAATGTATGCACAAAGTAAATAGCCAGCGACTGCGACTAATTGCCAACTGCACTCGTGTGTAAGCAACCTTAATGTTTGGTGCAAGTGGCAAGCGGTTGGAATTCTGCCGGAAAATATATTTAAGATGGATACCAACACGACTAAAGAGTTGACTTCGCATGATGTAAAGAAACTCAAATGGAAAAATGCATTACTTCTCAATGCAGGACATTAATCAATAAAACTTAGCTTTAGAGCATTTGGAAATCAGGACATTAGTTCGGATATTTATACATATTAGATTTTTATACATACACAGGTTGCTTTTCAGTAATCATAAATCATCATCATCATCACTAGATGGTGGCTTGAGCATAAGCGGAAGGTCAAACCTTTTGCTTTCGGTATTATACCTTCCACGTTAAGTGTTTATTTTTCTGTTTGCTGTAATACTGGAAACAACGAACTTCTATTCTATTATAATCAATAAAAACCGATACAACTAAATCTGTACCTTTGACTGCCAATGAGTTTCTTCAAACTAGATTTTGGCAACCTTTTTAAAAGTACTTATTCTTTAAAAGTTTAAATTCTATTATAATTAGGCTTAAAGCTTACGTCCTTTGCCAGCAAACAGTCTAATTAGTGCACAACCCGCTCTGAAGGTACATCTTGGACCGCGTAATGCTGCACTCGCTGCGAGCACCACTTGGAACTAATTCAAAAAGGCCGGCGCGCACTGGACCTCAACTTATGTTAACCTTGTATGGCTTGCCGAGGTTTTTAGGGTTCCGTACCCAAAGGGTAAAACGGAACTCTATTACTAAGCCTCCGCTGTCTGTCTGTCGAGGCTCTATCTCGTAAACAGTGATAGCTAGAAAGCTAAAATTTTCACAAATGATGGATTTTCGTTGCCTCTATAACAACAAATACTAAAACTTAAAAAAATATATATTTAGGAGGGTCCCCATACAATTAATGTGCTTTTTCGTATTTTTTTGCTCAGTATTAAAAACGGTAAAAGGTAGAAGCTATTATGATAGTACGGAACGCTTCGTGCGCCAGTCCAACTCGCACTTGGCCGGTTTTTGTTTGGTGCTGTACGTTGTAGGGACACTATGCCACTATGGTTATAGTGTCAGTGGCTTGCCAAACTTGGCACGCGGAGTATACATCAAACCTTTTCGGACAGTAATTGGCATTGACATTGTCTATTTTATCGATTACCATTGGTTTTATGTATTTGTGTTTGTATGTAGGAATCGGAGCTACCGTTCTGTTGAGCAGTATAGATACATGTTATTTTAAGCTGTACGTTTTTCACGAAACTGTTTGGTTCTGTGTAAACTGAGATTGCAATTGAAACTTCGGCGTCGCCTTATTAAGCTTTATATAACACCGATTATGAAAACTGGCAGAAGAAGGTAAAACTGAGATGGTTTAGTGTCAAGTGTAAAGTCACTTAAAGCTTGTGTTCGAACAAAGATCTGATTGTGTGGTCATACACACCATAAGTGGTTTTGGTTCAAAGATATACTGACTTTTCTGTAGGTACAATATACTTTGAATAATGTTAAAGCGCTGAATGTTTTTCATGAAAACCCAAAAATTGCTACAGTTTAATGAAAGGAGAATGCAAGTTTTAATTGGTTTCATTAATCCGGCGAGATAATTTTTATCTCAGTACGTAAAACGATTTATGTATCGGATATGCATAAATTTTATTTATATTTGCGTCGCAGTGGGGATTAAAAAGTGGTCGGAGAGAATTGGGTTACTGCAGCGCCTGTACTCACTATCGAAATTTTTGCATCAGTTTTTGTTAAATGTTTTTTTGTTCCTGATAAAATTATGACCCGAATATAGTTTGTGAAAACATTTTGCCGTTGTGAAATGGAAGCTGCAGCTTTAATAACAGAACAATCAATATTCCATGAGAAGAACACACCGACAAATCTTTTTCTATTTAGAAGATAATTTAAACAGTTGTAATCAAATTACGCTATGATGGTGCTTCGAGCTGGCGCTGAAGTGGAATGAGGATGGAAAACTGAAATATTCATCTACTGAACATTAAAAACCTTCCATGATTTCTACTTTCCTTGCAGCATCCCCAAGTCCCTAGCTAATTACTGACACTCGCCCTGGGGATTGAATCTTATCTTAGCGAGAAGACAGCCTGTTAAACTCTTTAGTTTTTATTTACTTCCTTGTTTGCCCCTCGGGAGGCGGCAAGTAAACACACTTGATCACAGTGACGGCTGCTGTTGATGCTGTGTTTGTATTAAGTTGGTTAAAGACAGCAAAAATCTAGAGCAAACATTTGCATTCAAATTTCTTATATTAACACAAGCCGGTATGAGATTTTGTGGCAGCACTTGATGCTTAGCGCAGATCAAAGAAAATGTCGTCCAGTAGAATAGAGATGGCTTAAGAAGGAGTGGAAAAAGTCTTTAAAAAACTATGAAACGAGAAATGATCGTACCTACTTGTGGTTTGTGTGTGATTCAGGCCATACGTTTTCTGTAAGTCGCCTATCTTTTTACCCGGCCTGCGTGGAGAGATGTTATAGTCACGTGTGTCATGTTTAGCATACTTTGACACCCAATTCCTAATGGTAGACCCTAGTCACAATGGTATAAAAAGTATAAGGTTCCAAATTGCTTGAATATAATAAATATCGCGCCGCACCATAACATTCCGGGTTATCGAGTTTCTCGAGTCTTCCGCTAACAAAATGTTTAGTATTCAGCATTCGGATCTCATATATTCAGTCTATTGGCTGTACGATGTATGTAGGCCGGTGGCAGTGTGGAAACAAGTTTTTGAGTGATACGTATGCGTACTTATGCTCATCCTAGGAACCTCCAACGTCTGTACGTTTCCAACCTTTTGGAAAATCGTCATTATTTCTATTATTTTGTAAGTAACACGTAAGCTAGTCGTGTTTTACATAACCCGCAGTCTCGGTGTAATGTAGAATGCCAACCGTTTAAGTTTCGTGCCGACCCAAACATCAAAAGCTTGTAATATTTTTGTAAAATTCTTGATAAATATCCAAGACTTAGTTCCATAAAGAATTTATTAAAAGTTTCGTTACTTATAAAAGTGTACTGCGATATTATTTTTGAGCTAAAATGTTTATCAAAAACATTCCACTGGCTATGGTTATTATTTCTTAGATGATTAAAGACCTTTATAAAGGAATTTTCTTTAATAATTTAGCTTCACCTTCCATTCATTTTCCGTTATACAAAATGGTATCCTTTCTGTAATACTTATTAGAGGCAAATTTAATTAAGTTTATTATGAAGCTGTATTCTGTACAGCCAGAGCAGTTCTGTTGACATTCCGTAATCTAGTGACGCCTGTCAGGCTTGAAGCGCAATAACATTAATTTTGTATTCCAGTTGATTTACTTGGCAAGGGTATAATTATTCAGCGGCAAGCAAGCACTCGATCTAATTAACTTGTCTGGTCATGTTTGGGTGCAAGTTTACTTGGATCTCCCATCTGCAATAGCGTATTGGAAATCCGCCAAATATCTGCCGGCCGACAATAAAAGGAAATGTTTGGATATAAAAATCTACAGAAGATTTAAGACCTGTGATGATGGTTATGAGCATTTAGGAATGCAAAAGACATGCATTCATATCTTACTTTTATTATTCTACAATTAGGGTGACGAGTGTGACTTACGTCTTATGTTTTGGCATCGGGAAACTTAACATTTTTTCAGAATTTCTTGTTATATAAAAACTGTAACTTGTATTATAAAGACCAAAAAATTGTTTGTTTTTTGCCTCCGTGACACACATTGGTCGTTATTCGTTGAACCACAAAAGTCTGTCCATTTTTAACACTGGCCTGCTGCAAATAGTCTTTTTTGAGCAAGTCACTGCAAACGAACGCTGATCAATATGTACGCCGCTTCTGCGTCTGAATCTGCTTTTTCATACATAAAAAAATACTTTTATAGCTTGAATAACGTAAATATTATTAATTGTATCATAATATTGGTCAAGCCAGTTGATAGATTTCACTGAATTCGATAATTTGTCAATTAAATGAAATCTTATTATAAATTGCCAGAGAAGTTCCACGTTACGACGAGATTACAGAAAATATTGTGTATCTTAAAATCAAGGACTAATTTGGTAAAATTTACTCTATTTCTTTTTTTTGTATTCGATCTCGGGTTTTATAACTTTTTCCGATAGATAGAGTTTTCCAACGCTACCAAGGCACTGCATATAGAATCGGCCACACCCATTCGCAGATCGACAGTGCATTCACATTCGCAGGCTAGGATGCATTGACTGGTCCACCTGTAACCCGGGCTGGCCGGGTCGCGGGTCGCCGGCCCACTTCCGCGCCCTACTTCCCGCCCAGCAACAAGTGACGTTTTATTATGTAATGTGTATGCTGCTGCGTTCTCTGCCTCCTACATGTCCTAGTAATGCATCCTTCGCAAATTGCATTTTTAAAGAAATTTTATTTTCAGAGAATTATAAAATACGATGCAATCAGTCACTGTACGAGACTATTTAGAATGGGAGACAAAGAAAGAAATCAATCATTAAGTATATTAGAAGAAGAAAAAAATATTTTACAATGTCAACGTCAATCGGGATATTCACACGATGAAAATCTTGAAGTGATTCTCGAATAAAATGTAATCTTATTTTAGTGCGATATGACAAAAATAGAATATCGCTTGAATTTCCATACAGAAACATTCAAAAGGCGTTGATTTTTATCCCGCTGGTATAGAAATGCTTTTTGTTGGGCCGATGTGACATGGGTCACGGAGCAATGTTTTGAAAGGTGATTATAAAAAGGCTTTCATGGATTTTCATGCCCTATTTATCTTATGATGCTGCTCATCTTTGGAATATTTTTCTTTTTTATGTTATGGAAAAGGGCCTAATGGATTAAGTGGGTAGTATAATTGGCCATTGTTGTGTTTCATCGGTCGACATTTATTTTAATAGTAGGAGTATGTAACATTTTCATCTGTGAACTTTGTAGTTTTTCATATAATCGTTGATTTACTTAACTGTAAAATATTTCTATGGAAACGATACATTCACATTCCTTGCACAAACGCTACAAACAGTCTCTTCTCGCAAGTATAATTATACAAAAAATAAAAAATAGTTTTCTCAACTTTAAACAAATATTTACTTAGTTTGATTTAAAATTCTACCTGTAGGGCAAACAACATTACCTAACACCTGAGTCAGTAAAAATAATTGGAGTTCCAAAGGTCACGGACGCAACGCTTTACTCTATTATTCCGAACTGGCAACACTGGCAACCCTACCGCCCACGCCTTCAATATTCCAACGCGATCCATTTTTGAATATCCAAGATTGGAAATTGATCACAGATTGCTACGGGGTATTGCTCCAGCGATGCAATTTTGCAACTTACGTACTGATTTTTTAAAATTGACCATTTACAGTGCTTAAAGCTGTATGTTGACTAGAAAGATATGCACTAATGTTAATAGGGTTTGTCGTTGGTGTGTTTTCTATTTTTAGTAGAATGTCGAGGGAGTAACAATTAGATTTTCAATCGAGAACGTATGACACGTTATTTCACACAAACGGTTATGAAATAACTAGCTGTTACCCGCGACTTTGTCTGCGTAGTAATGACGTTGTAGTGCTGTACAAAAAGTAAAGCTAAGTTATGTTTAACGCCAGCTCATTAATCCAGTTCTGTTCCAAAATGATTTCTTAACTTTCTATTCATATACCTGTAGTCTTACAAACTATTGACTGTTAACATAACATTTGACTGTTAACACTGCTAGTTTTAAAGGTTAGTATAACATTCACATGATGAAAGGCCATATTATATTATTGATGGATGTGGCCACTATCCATCTTGCATGTATTTAACAATTTGGATTGACTGGACTTGAAAACGGGCGATGGAGAAAGGGGTGTGCCGGACTTTCACTGGCTAAAACTGCTGCAGTGCTTCTCCGTTCCCTTTTGTCGGGGGCCACGGGAACGCTTTCGAAAACTACCGCGCACCCCGAGGGGACCTTTTCTTTAACGGGAGCTTCTTCATTGACGTGGAGTCAGTTTTCCCCATCGTTTATTAAGAAGCCGTCTTTGCCCTTATCCAGTACAGTAAACTTCCCCAAGACTACTGCCGTTGGCCATTTACGGTGGTTGAAGGAGAGCAAATTGGGCCTTGAGTCTACCCCTTGCTCGGGCACGGATCGGGTGGTGAGATGAGGCCTCCCGTGCTCTTTCCGCGTTTTCTTTGAACTTCATCACTTCTTTGTAGAATTCAGTGACGGCGTACCAACTGACCGCGCTTACGGCAAACTAATACCCTCTGGTTTAACTAACGAAATCGCAAAAATGTTATCGATTTTTCGAAATTTATTGCTGAAACACTAAAAATAATAATAGATTGAATTATGGTGTAAAGTTTGTTGCGCCGTTTGTTCTCCATTTTTAAGTTGTTAAGTTTAATTAGATACTACGACGTACGACATACAACGACGAAGGCAACACAACACAAATTGCAGCATCATTGTTGAATTATGTTAGATCCTCCAAATTACAGGTGTGCGGATATTTTGGCCACTCTAGGTGGTGTGACATCGTCTGTACGGAGATGCCGTATTCTCTCTGGATATAAGTCAGAGGGGTCTGTGTGCCCAAAATTGCTAAATTTTGTTTGCAGCTACCTACTTGGGATCGCAGACGTTTGAATGCTTTCCAAACAGGCCACTTTAAGGTAGGTACCTCCGGGCGGCAGATGTCCCTGAGGAAGGACATAAGTGGTAGGTGGTAGATGCTGATCTATCCAGATCTTGCACCGAGCTCGAGTTGGAGTTTTAATGGTAGCTAGGGTACATCAGAAGAAGCTCTTTTGGCTGTTAAGTCTACCCGGGTGTATAGGGGTGTCGTGTATCTGATGCTTTGACATGTTTTTCGAGCGCGTATGCAACTTGTCTTTTAACGTCAGGTAGAGCAGAGAGAGAACTTATTGAGTGGGGTTGGTTTTAAACAGCCAGATATCATTCGACACATTTCGTTGAGCGCTGTGCGCTGTGGTGCGGAGAACATCAGGTGCCCCTCCTCATTTGGTGCATGTATGTATGTACAGCAGATTAGTTTGGACACCGATCTTCTATTTCGTTTTCTTTCTACCTCTTGACGGACGAATTTTCAAAAATGCCTGGTTAGTGCTTACTTAAATGGTCATAAATGTTTCAAGTTTCTGATTTCAGTAGTTTGAGCTAAGCCAACTGAGCCCGAAGAAGGTTAATGTTACACGCACATAACAAAACATTTGCGAGAGTACGCGTGCAGGACATACTCGTACGCGAGATTGTCGATGAAAGAGACAGCCTATCAACACACTTCAAAACCACGCGTCACACACAACAAAATTGCAGTCAACAGCTCGTTCATAAAATATAGTATCATCATAGTATCATTTACCGTCCAAACTAATTTTTTTGTTTTGGTAGTTGGTTTACTGTCATTTCAGTAAATATCTACACCTCCATCTAAATCGTATGAGATTGTCGTAGCTTAGAGTAAGTAGATACCATATACAATTATTTTGGAGCGATTTATGTTAAAAAAAAACCAAGTGCTTCTTACAACACTTTTGAAGAAAAGAAAATGTTATGTTTGACTAAAATTTAAATTCGTACTCAAAAATTATTAAAAGACAAATTCAAAAAGTGTGTGTCGAAATGAAATTTGAACTTGGAGTGAAAAAATACGAAGCTCATTATTCCCTGACCCGGCTATTTTAATTGCTTGATTGCATGCCAAATAAGACGTTAATATTAATGTCAAAACATAAAACCATAGCAACAGTATTTTGGTCGCTATGGTGACATCTTCTGTCAGATCAGTCGTGTACTTTTATTTACGTTTCCCTTGGGAATATTTAAACCGTAAATTTTAACCATTTAAGGGCTGATTTAAAAAAAAGTAGCCTAAGTCACTCTCCAGCCCTTCAACTATCTCCACACCAAAAAATCACGCCAATCCTTTGCGCCGTTTTTACGTGAAAGACGAACAAACAAACAAACAAACAAACACACTTTCACATTTATAATATTAGTATGGATAACGGAAGGAGTTTCTACATCAATGTGACAGTTAATCTTAGATAACGGATTGCTATTTGAAACGGGACGTAAGTGAAAAGTGATGCGATCAGTGCCGACAGCGGACCGTAATACAATTGAAAGGGCTACGAACGGAAACCAATATTTGTTGAACGAGATTGAGAAGATTCGACGCCTCTGATACTTACTAAATATAGTTCGTGTAAATTGTTTTGGGATTCGATGTCTTGTGACATATTCTTCTTACTTATCAGCACGTTTACTATAGACTCTTGATGCAGGACTGTTACCATTGTATGAAGGTACACTGGGCATAGCGAAATGGTGGCGTGTCCCTCCAGCGCAAATGCCTATTCCTTTAAGGGTTGCGCTATGGTGCAATGAACCACGTAAATTAGATTAACCTGATATCAATAATTGGATAACAGACAATAATCCATCTACTAAGCTAGGTAATTATGCTAATCGACACTTGTAGTAAATCAGACTTTGTGCTTAGAAATATGATTTCCTTTGCGTATAAACCTGTATATTAGATAGGCCGACAAACGGTGTATGACCCTAACGTTATTATTAATATTTTATGACGATATAAATTGTATGAGAAACAAATTTATATTGCCCTGCGGTGATCCTCTATTGTAAAAAGGTAGCCATTTTGTTTACCTTATATTGAAATTAATACATCTTCTATACTATAATTTCCTTATTATCATTTTCATTATTTTGTAAAATAGCATCGTTTAACTACATTATTAGGATTTAGCATTGGTTATATCACCAGAACCAACAACTATAAGTTACCAAAAAAATCTGAAAGTTATTCGAAGCTCGTGTCCAAAACAAGTCGTATACCATGTGTTTTTGTTCCACAAATGTAATTCCTTTGACCTTCACCTCCACGAAATTAGAAAGTTGTAATAAAAGTGCGGTAGTCGTAAAAAACTTTGTCATCGTGTATTGAAGGACGTGGGTTTTATTGAGAGCCAAGTTCGTGCCTTAGTTTTCCGATCGAAGCTTAGTTTTAGGATACCTCGCAGACTGTTTATCTACTTTATTAACATAAAAATATAAAATCTGAATCTTTATTGGGGTGCTGTAAACGACATAAGCAAATATGTTTTGCGATTTTACTTTTTTTTTACATAGTAAACAAAAATCCAATTAGATTTCATCCTAAATATAAATTTTAGGAGATGGCTTGTGGTTTTTGTTACCGACACAGAAGGAGTGTGAGGGGAGAAAAAGGAGACAACGGCTGTCGGTGCTCTAGTTCACAAAATATTTGCTAGAATGTTCATAAAGTTCGCTGCGGCCACAATATATTACGTAACTTTGATTTACAATGCGGGCAGCAACACTATGTCGGTAATGTCCGACGTTCCGTTGGAAAAACTTTAAATAAAGCGCTTCACAACCTATGTATGTATGTAGATAAGCCGTTCTAAGATTCAAGGGTAGATCTGCGTAACCTTTACTGAGAAGTGTTAGGTCAAATAGCTATTACAGTTTATCCACGTGTAACCCAAGCACCGATCGTTTTAAGTACCATCAAATTACAAGTTACAAGTACCACTTTGGATTTATTTGTAAAAGCTCTCAAACGGAGACGGAATCCCAAGTAACTTCAATGTTTTTATGTTTTTGTTACTAACTCGTGTGCTGAATTTGGAACTTGAATATTCGAGGTTGTTTGCAAGGTGAGTAATTTGTTGACATAAGAAATTTCAAAGTATTTTTGAGAGACTTTAAAGCGCCTTAAACATATTGTATAAAGTACGTTTCTACAATGGTAGTCTTGTTCGATTTCAAATAGTTTAGTTTTAATATGACAGGATGATTGATGCACCGAATTTGCAGCAATGAGAATACCGCATAACTTGACATACGAACTAATAAATTTTCGTATTGATTTACACGAGTTTGAAATAAGGAGCGCGCCCAAGAAACACCCAATTTCTTAGTTGTTTGTTGTTTGCCGAGTCCTCAAAGTTATAAATTATTTCTGCGAAGTATTTGGAGGTAGTATTGCTCAAAAGATAGCGTCCCGTGTTGATTTATTTATGGATTAATAGAACGCGTCACTTCTTATACATTATTTATTGAGTTTTCTGTGCGGTTTCCGGGGTGGAATTGACCATTTCCCCTAGAGCGAATCATAAAAAGAGATTAAGGACTTATGCAAGATAACCCAGATCTATAAGTAGTTTATAAGAAGCTTGGAAAGATGCTTTATTTTCAGTTTTAGTTTTGCTATTAAGGATGATAGGATTATTATTCGTAATCCACGACTCCTTTGATTAAATTTTAACGTCAACTAAAAACCAAAACGTTTACATATTAATAACTGGTATTCATGGGTTTTAATTTTATTGTACTTGAAAGGTATTACTTTAAAGCTATTATGTGAGAAACTGTAGTTTACAAAGAAGTATATTTCAGCTAATCTCGATCGTGCTTATCGCGAAAACAACGTCAGCGTGGCGTGTTAGCTAGTTTTCGTGTATAATCTGGTGATATTATCTAACTTAGGTAAGTCTTTACAACTTAGATTAAAACATCGCGTGACTCATGTAAGCTGGCAATTTAAACTTTTCCCTCGTTCCCTACTATTTTGAATGGCAGTGTTACGTACTGTCTGGAAATAGAATTTATGTTGGGATCTCGTTGCAGAGTAAGTTTTGTGTGTAGGAGGTGTTTTAGTACCCTGATGAGCCTACGCTGCTTAACTTAGCTTAGAAACAACTTAATATTTTCGGGTAGAATGTAATCATAATGAACCCAGCTTAACGGGGTACAGATCGTTTATCACGGGTCCTCACGATGAACGCGGATTGATCAGAAAGCAGGGAACCAAACGGAGGTTTGCTGATTTCAGAATAAGCAAATTATGATTACTGTTTGAGTTTGATTGTAAATTGTTGGTTTATAACGTCGGCAAAAGACGAGCCAAAAGGCTCCATATTAATTGAATGCTCATATTTACTCGGCTTGTAAATAAAAGGTCTGTTAATTAATTCCGTCAAATATTTATCATGTAAATTGACATGAGAGAGCAATTTATTGTATCAACTGAAATTTCTCTTGGTTTCTCATATCACGGAGATCTCTGCAAATATTTTGGCCTTGGTTTTAAAGTATGATATTTATGGGGATATGACAGTAGGGTTACAAATGTGTTTGTTCTCGTTGGTTGGAAGTGGTGGCGTGACTCACGCACAGTTCATGGCCGTGAACATCGGAATATGACTAGACACTCAAATGTCCTTGATTCCCGCGAACTCACCCCGTAATAAAATTGATTAATTATTACTGGATTGACCATTTGCATTCATGTTGTTTTAAGAAAGTGTGGTCAGTAGTATCTTGCCATGTATTATGTAGAGTTAATTCCCAATTTGAGTTATTAAATAATAATAACAAATATTAATTGAACCATGCTGTTATTATATTTGTACAGTAGCTACAATAAATACGATTCACTCGTTTAGGCATTATTTGACAAATCTGCCATTTATTTGGCAAACAAAAGCACTTTTCTTATTACGTCATCATTTATGTTATTAATGTGGTTTGTTATCCTTTTCTATCTGAGTTAGCGTACATTATGTAACAGATCACCGCACATGCCATTGACGTAAGCTAGCAACAACTTTCTTGTAACGCGGGCTACCATTAGGCCCAAGGTCAAGGTCGCGCCGTTCCTAAGCAACGCGCTGACAACAAAGCTTTTCTCACTGTAATTTAATATTATTAATGGTTTCTGAACATGGATTTTGCATTAAAATTGTATTAAGTGTAATAATCGCTCGTTTAATGTGAATAAATAATGTAAAAGTTGGTGTTGTTAGTGGCCCCACGGTGGGTGCCATTATGCCTTTGTATTCTGCGTGTTCGATTGCTCATTTTAGAACTTTCGATATTAATGGCTTTGGACATTTATTATAATAAACGGTCGTTATTAATGACTCTGTTAATATAACATGGTCAATTGTTCATTATTTGCTGCTGTGGTTGTTCTAAAATAGTCCTTGTTTATAGGGTACCAATAAAGGGAACTAAAAAATAATATTCACGCCATATTATTTCGACTTACTGCAGATATTTTGATAAATATCTGCAGAAAGTCGAAATAATATGACTATGTTTATTAATATAATCACATGACATTATTGCCTCAAGATTACATATCTCTGTCGTGATTTCATATTTTCATGTCAAGTGTAAACTGATCAATTAAGTTACGTCACAAACGGTAAACTTTAAAACCGATTTCACTTCTAAAAGTAGTCTTCAAATGGTTTGTTTTGTTCCAGGAATCTCGACGCTGTCCGGATGCGGGTCGCCGGACCAGCTGGACCGGCTGCCGGAGCTGCCGGCGGCCGAGGAGAAGCGGCTGCGGCGCGCGGCGCAGGTGCTGCAGCAGCGCCTCGTGCTGCGCCAGTGGCTGTCCACGCACCGCCTGCAGCATACCTACACCAAGTCAGTTAACACAAACTCACATTTCAGCCTCCTTTACTGTCATTTAAGCATCCAAAATTGCTGATTGTATAACTTTATCATCATGATTCCCCTGTCCTTATCCCAATTGTCATTTGGGGTCGGCGCAGCTTGTCTTCTTCTGTTTTATTTGTCTTGTATATTTGTATATCTATCAATTAATGGGATAACTTTTAGGGAAGAAACTTACTTCGGGATACAGGTTCAATAAACCTTGAGTCCTTGTTGAGAATTGTAGTCTAAATTCCGATGGCATCTGCCAGTCATTATTATAATTAGGAGTGGTTAGTGTCCCACTGTAAGGTAAACATCCCTTTTTTTCTCTGTTTATGGCTATTTGAAATGCGAGAAAATGGTGCAACCCTTTGCGCAGGACTGGTTCCAATCAGTTTAATCTCTTTCAAGTCAACATTTATTTCTGACAGTCTTTCAAAGTAAGAAGTCATTTTAATTGAATAATTTATTTCGTTTAGTAGTCGCCAGGTCTTAACGGCTGAGGCTATCTGCTTAATTAATCATTCCTTTATTGATCGATCTTTTAAAAGGCGTCTGACCATACTCGAACGTTACATAATCATATGAAGTAGTGTGAGATAAGACCTAACTAGAAATATCGATATTAAAGAAAAAAAATGCAGGGGAGAAGATCTTAGAAATAATAAGTTCTTGTAGCAGGATTAAGGATTTTTAGGCTATTGAATTCAGTTATTAGGAGAGTATAGTAAGAAAGTCCACCGCCAAGAACTTCGTTAGCTAAAACAATAATAAGAGCAGAATCTAATTTATTGTCAGTCATAGTTGAAGTAATTAAACTCCTTAGTTCCGAGAAATTCTATTAGGAAAGTTCTGTTCTCAAGGAAATTAAACTTAAGAATACTTACGGAAAACATTCACAGAATTGTTTTACACTTAACGGTTTTATCTTCCTTTATTAGTAGATATTTGGATTACAAGTCAAGTAGCTGGCAGGCACACTGGAATTTGGGAGGGATCTATTTCCATCAGTGGTCCGCAATTAGCTGAGTTATCCACATTTCAGGATGTGTATCGAAACAGAATTTTGTTGGAAAAGAGAACCTATGAGCAT
This sequence comes from Chrysodeixis includens, assembly GCA_941860345.1. Taxonomy (NCBI): domain Eukaryota; kingdom Metazoa; phylum Arthropoda; class Insecta; order Lepidoptera; family Noctuidae; genus Chrysodeixis; species Chrysodeixis includens. The sequence goes on from OW796096.1 coordinate 11,719,369, forward strand.
TTAATATGCAAAAGGAGTTACCTCTTTGTAGAACTAATTGTATTACTGAAATAACGTTGAGGGAATAACGACTTTATGCTTTAATACAATTAATCGCATCTGTAGCTCGTACCACACCTGTGAGCTCTGCAAAGGTTATTCTGAATAGTATCCGTTTATACGCCTACATATTGACCTTTATAAATGTTATTATTGATATGGAATTCCTGCTAGAAATTGATTTTCTATTTTGAACCAAAGGGGTGGTTTTAAGAACTATGCAAGCAATTGTTATTTAAATAAAAATAAACTACAATAACGCCTCGTGATACAAGAACAAAACTCATTAGAAAAAATAAGGCAGCAAACTTGTAAGCGTAAAGAACTAACCTGCAAAGCTGTAGTAGTAGTTGTGTGAAAAATCAATACCTCTGACGTAATTGAAGTTGTGAATATTCAAAGTGAGGTGCATCTAAATTCAGAGCGGACACCCGTCAGCCTACCTTTTGTTAAAAGTGTGTCAATTTTGATACAAGCCCTGGCTTTTGTTCCGAGCCGCCGGCGTTAGCGACAATGGCTTCGGCGAGTCATTCAGCCGAGCCCAGCCGCCCGGCCGCCCGGCCACCACCGGCACCGCGCCACTTTACAAACTCTACATTGATGTTTCAGAAAGCTATTTTTATTGTTCCGAGCACTTTGATACTGTTTGCCTTTGGAGGGGAACTTGGGGCTTGTATGGCGGATTGTTGTACTTTAGTTACTATGCAAACACCGAGACAAGACAACACTAGGGCTCTTGTCTTATTGTTTGAAGTTGGTCATGTATTGTACGTTGTTTGGCCGCACAAGGGTTCTCCACTTTAGCTAGAAAGACATTTAGAACTGAAAACTGTTAAACAAGGTTTTTTCTTAAAATAAATACTCTATTTCATTAAGTAAAATATGCAATAACAACTATTTTAAATTTGAAGTAATCCGATTAACGATGGAAATAGATACCCGTAATAAGCTTCAGAAATAGGGCAACAATATTAAATTCTATACGATGTTATTTTCTGAACGAGGCTTCCGGCAAAAACATAAAAATGATAATAGGAGATACGTCTGCACGAGTTCACACAAAATCCGCTCTTCCTTGGCGGTAGTTTTACGCCAATTTCTTATTCTTAAAGGAACATTTCGCAAAAAATTTAATACATCACGTATTCAGGTCTTAGCTTGCATTTTCGGATAACTTGTGTGTCGACTGCACGTCATATGTGCTGGTAACGTATTACATATACGTCGGTTTGATACGGAAATGCGGCAAACTGCCTCGAAGTTCGGCTTCAGTGCTCGAACAAAGGAACGAATAATATTTAATTCGGGACTAACTTCCTTGAAATTGACTTGGAGCGTTTCCTCGAATATGGGCAGTAAAATCTTCGTCACTGAGCCAAGAATCATGATTGCTTTATTTAGAAGCTGAATTAGTCTCTTTAAGGAAATACAAGAAAAAAATATTTTTTTTAAGGGAAAAAATAGAATGCCTTTTGTCCAGTCCCTGATTCGGGCATCGGATTATTACACGCTTTTTGATTATTACATTCAAAATTTACATCTTAGCACAATTTGGACGATCCGGCGCGTTTTCATATTCATTGCTTGCGCCTTCCCTCTCCAACTACAAAAGCGTATTGAAATTTTTATCTTCGGAATTCTGTAGCTTAATATTGAAGAAATCCTTTGTAGTACTGAAAATAGCTGAATTTTGTATAGAGGAAGGTACATTATGGATGTCGTTGATTGGACATAGACTTCGGGATTCGCATGCGGGTGCAAGTTGAACACGATAGTGACTATCAATAATCTCACCTGGCTCTGACCGAGCATTGTCCGCTGCAACTAGGTCAACAGCGACCTCCTTTATAAGCCCACTTTAGTCTTTTATGCAATATAAATGTATTTAATTTTTCCGGCTTACAAAATACATGCAACAGTAATTTCCTCGTCGTGAATGGAACTCATTTGCGTTGGTCGACGTAGTAAAGAATTTATCTCTATAAAGTTTTGAAAGCTTGAGAAAAATTTGTTTCATTTTTAAGTGCTTTATGTTCCGACGAACGAAAAAATATTATTTGCTATTAACTTGCACACGCCGCTTACAATTTTATGCCTTGTAATCTATTCAAATATTTATAAAATTGAGTACGCTGTTGTAGTTCCATTGACATGACCGAGTTTGTTGCCATGGGATTTTACAAAAAAAAATAAAGCCTCGGATCCAAAAATAACTTTACGGACATATCTCCTCAAAGTAAATCAAAATACTTCATCTGAGATAAACGTCCTTTGCAGTTGCCAGGAATTCAATGGAGCGAGAAAGATTGCCATACATCAAGCGTAGGGACGTGAGCCCATAGGCATTACATCGGGCCTCACCATCTAAGTGAAAACGTGAATATATTCCGGCCTTTTTTATAATAATGTCATGGCACGCAAATGTACGAGATTTATCTTAGTCTGGATTTGGTTTTGACTATCGGTATTTTAAAAGGTCGGCAAATTTACATGTTCATCTGCATTTTAGGCTATATCCATAAACTAAACTAAAACTTTATCACAATTATTACTCAGTGCTTGTTTATATACTTAAGTAGTATAGATTAGCGAGAACCCAGTAGCATTACAATGACCAATATCGCAACCACATGTGGTTATCCGATTTACTCGATAATTACATTGGTCAAATCTGTTCAAATTAGCAATGGCTATGTAATGATGTAAAGGAACACGCAAGGGACTTAAAATTATCCGGATTTGATGACTTATTTACTTTTCTTTAAACTCAACCGGAATGTTGTCAAGATATGGCGAATATTGAATAGCATAAAAACCAGAAACTTGCCCGCCGTCTACGAACAAACTCCACTCGCTCCGATCATCTTCTCCAACTTTGATAATAGCTAATAGTGAACTTCGATATTGGCATCTACATTAGCGCTGAATGTAACTCGATTCCCAAATCACTAAGGATCTCCCAAACATCTGATAACTTGATACTAAAGTTATTCTCAAACTTGTTCTGAATTTCAAATGTTCAAATACTGATTTATAGCCGTATGTGTTCGGGGCCTGCTTGTTTAGGAGCCTTGTTTATGGTCCCCCCGAGAATTCTAGCGCAAATTCTATTGCTTCAATTTCGGAGGATTGCGGATTTATTGGCGAAGAAACGGAATTAAATGGAAAGAGTGATTGAGATGTAGTGAATTATTTACAATTTGTTAGCACAACAAAAATAGAATGTATTAATAGAAATTGCCCAGCAAGTCGATGAGTTTTCTTTACGACCTCTCTGTGTTCGGCCCTTACGTATCCCACCCTAGTAACTGTTACGGTGTGAGAATTTTGATTGATTGATTCGTTGCGACACCCTACGCCAGACATAAAAAGTAATGAATGCGTCATTACCATTACGTCATGTCCATGGCAAAGTTATCTGCTCTGGTAAATACATTTTTCTGCTTTAGACACTATGTCGAAAACTGCTGGGTCGTCAAGTTTTTATTGAAGAGCACGCCTCTGAAAATTGTGACTATTAGGTAGTCTTATTTCTTTAATATTATCCTTTAATATTATTCTTTAATATTATTATCAGTAAATCCCAATAATTCTTTCTGGATAAACCCTATCCGGTTTGCCAAGCTGACCACAATCCACTCGGAGTTAGCCAGTCCTAACCGCACATCTGATTAATATTTCGTGTTCGCTAGCCTCAGCAGAGCTATATCGATGTTACTGTAGTATATGCAGTACTCTATACTTATTATATGAACACAATAGACACGGTTCCTGCACATCAAAGTCAAGATCGTTATTCCTGTGCTCGATGCATAAATATTTAAGGGTTGGATACGTTTGAACATCAGAGGATTGGAATCTTCGGCGGTACGTTTAGCCTAGTGTAGCGTTTAATGTGAAGAACGCCTTGGATTTCTTGCTTGCTATTTCTTTGTTTGTTTTTAGACTTAAGTTAAAGGGGTTTAAGCTTTCATAACTCTTAATGATTTTTTAGTCATTATTGTAGGGATGCGATCGTTCCAAAATTACAGAAACTTACTTTAACTAACTACTTACTAAAATCTTTAGATTATCAAAACTCTAATGTCCATCAAAAGACCGCATTTCAGAGCTATTAAAAATTCCTGCAAACGATGGTTAAGTTAATTCAAATGCATGTATCCCCGAAGGGTTAGTAAGGAAGTCTGTTACCGACTTCGTGCCAATAACACGTCAACAACTAAATCCCAAGTACCCATCATGAACTTCGACGGCTACCTTCAAAATTGTTGATATCGAACCCCTGCCGAGCCCTGTTTGCCCTAAACGAGCCATAAAGGTAGATGCGCCCTTTATTGCTACTTACCTCGTCATATCAGTAAAGCTTAGTCAAATACGATTTATAGACGGATAAAAAATCCAATTTCTGTTTATGGTATATTTTTATAACTTAGTAAAACGCATCCGGTCTTCCTACGCGTACCGAATAGCCATTTCATGGAGAAATTAAATCCAGGCGATTTTGTGAAGCTCGTAATAGTTAATAATTCTGTTTGGTAGAGACGAATTAGTATATCCCACGAGGTAGATGCCGTATGATCTAAGCAGAAACGGGAACGTCAATTGCGATATTACACAAACAATATGCAACGGCATATAATATGCTAAGTTGGGTACACATGGGTGATTTAATGCCACAATTAGCGACGCTACTAAATCGCTTTGAATATGATTGATGGCTCTGCTAAATTAGCTTTGCACTCAATTCAGGGAAACTGTGAATGTGCGTAGAGTTAGCAAAAATGTATATAAATGTCAGTGAACTCGTTAATCATTGCCAGAATCAAAAAATAATTTTATACATAAATATTTTATTTATATATTTGTGCTGTTACCATTTCCAGGAGTCACATCGGAATTTAAATCCTGCAAAAGGTCAAAAGTATATTTGAATGTTAAGTATTTTTCATATGTAAAATTAAAGAACAAAATTTTCTCTTAACGTCCTTAGCTCACAGGTAAATTTTCAAAGATACGTTGTTACAAGATTTGAATAAACCCTCGTGAATTCACATTTTTAAAGTTGTGTGCATAATAACGTAGTGGACAAATATATTAGACAATATTTTGCTTGTTTGCAGTGTCCACACATTTACAGCAAAATAGTCGTTACAAAAATGGCTTGATTTATTATGGGGTTTGTATTACCACAAGATACTGGTATTGATCATGGATGGATAGAGTTTAATATTCTTTTAATAACTCTTCTATGAAAGTATCTCGTCCGAACTGGTATCTTACGCTATACATCACATGATTTATTACAACTTTGCTCGCGTAGAAAACTGCAGATATGCCCAGATTTTCATGCCCAGATTTGATCGACTAACGAAGACTGATGATGTAACTTTTACCCAGTTTAAATAAGGTTATATTTCGCTTCACCTTGTGGAACTATTTTTTGCGGATTTGATCTAGAGATTGGTTTTTGTTTGTCTGGGAAAAATTGGTCTTGGATTTTTATCCCTATGTGCTAGAATCGGTAGTACAAATATGTACAGATTTGGGTTCCTAGTTATATTCTTTTCTTTCTGATTATCGTATCTTGATCTCTGGAAGTTACAACAGTTTTTTTGTTTAAATAATATGTTTGTGAGAGAAAAGATTCAAAGGAAATTCCACTTTAGTTGGATAGAACTTTATTGTGACTTCATGCATTTTTCTTACGGTAGTTACAGCAGATGGTTTAAGTTTCAAGACTGGAGCTTTTTAAAATTGCATAATATGAGGGATGTAAAACCTAGGCGAAGGCAACAAAAGTTAATTATTCTTTACGATGTTATAACTTGAAATATATGACCTAATAAAGAGTTAACTACATATGTAGGTAGGCCGGAAGGCGCGAGCTGGCATGAATAATGTTCGTCCACGGCCTCTGTTTATTCGTGTTAAGGCCGGTAATCTAGCCGCACAGAACAGCACGGAATATAGTTGTAACACGATAGCACGCTAACTTTGCCGTGTTGGGTTAGGTAGCTTTCCTGTACGTAAGTATTGTGTGCGCGGCGCGGGTGCACAGGCGGTGCGGCGAAGCGAAGCGTTCTCAAGTATGTTTGAAGAGATTTATGCTGATGCTGGTATCTTCCGTCAGAGTTCAGGATAAGATGATGTAGTAGCTGAAGTCTGGAATATAATGTTGATGTACCTACTCTCTTTTAACACCTTAACGGGGATTTGTAAGGCTCTCATAAAAGGAACCTAAATAAATCTTACTAAGTACTTTAATATTACATCGTAGGTATGAATACTAATGCAAAAGCAAACATTACCGCTTACGAACCCTATTATAAATAGTGGTTAGGTGTTGTTGTTTTTATAGTTGCCTAGCGACCATGAATATTGCAGACTGCTGCTTTGCAGTCTACAAGCCCTTTTGCAAGAATCATGTTTTTAAAACTCAGCCGTTACTTATATTGTAGCTTACTTATAGTTTACCTTTCAAAATCATCACCTTCAGCATCAATAGCTTTAAATTGATAAGATTTTACCTCCGAGTGAATTAATGATCACATTATTGATAAATATTTAATTTAAGATCCATCGTGTTTAATAACAACTAACATTGTTTATCTCGGCTTAAACCTATAAACCTAAAGCTAGCAAAGCCAAAATTTCGAGCGTGTCTATCCATAAAAGCGTGAGAACATTGAATGCTAATGAACTCGTCGAACACGAACGAACGGACATGAGTGACATGATTCAATCAAAGCTCACGTCGGCCCGCGATAATCCGGTAGACGGTGACATAATCACCTGTGTCGTACGCGTCGGAAGGCTTGCACGACAATGTCGGGTCGAGTGCGGCTCACGGATTTGCACTAAGGGCATTGTTATCATTCCGGATTGACGTTGTCAGATTACCCGTCAATCTAACATTATCATATTTAATGGACATGCTAACAAGCAGCTACGGATTATAATTGACATCAGCACTGCGGCGAATTCTTATCATTGACATTTGATTGTTTGGTCGAATCATTTTGAATAGTTACTAAAAGCACAAAAAACCTAGAGAATGAGTCGCTATCACTGATTATGACGTTTGAGCAAAAATATCTCTATCATAAGACAAATAATAATTTTCGTAAACATTGATATAGTAGGTAATATTCGCGTCATTAACCCTTTATCTTTGACCGTTGCGGGGTCGTTCATCACGCCGCGCCGGCCTCCGCGACCCATCTAACACAATCAAACGCACCCTACGTCTTGCCTCGCAGGCTTCGGCCGAAGTAATGGACCGCACCGGACTTAACGGCCATTTCTGAATGGATTGCAATTTTCTAAAAGTTTGCTCAATAATGTGGTATTTTAGGTTGCTAGATGGATTCCATTGTAGATCTTTTGAGTAAACGATACTTTTTTTTTACAATTCATACTGATCAAAATTCTGAAAAGTTCTAGTCTAAAAAAAATCACTATGTTTCTGATGAGGTCGTCTTTTGCCTCCAGACTCCTCAGTCTCGATGTGTCGTCACTGGAAGACGTGTACTGGCTGGAGGACAGCACGGCGCGCCACGTCCTTGACCCCAAGGACTTCGGAGCGTGGTCGGCGGCGCGCCAGAGTCTACCCACTGGCAAGGAGGCGCTGCAAACCCTGAAGGCTGACCTCTGGAGCGCTGTGGTTAAGAACAGCAAGCACCAGGACGCTTGGACTTGGGGTAAGATAATTTTGAAACTAGGTTATTTTTCTATAAAGATACCATTTTTATTTTCTTGGGTAATCATCAAATGATCCCGCCCGCTGTGGGTGTAGCGGGAGGGAGAGTCAGACTTTTACTGACTAAAACCCACTATGTTCCTCCTGGAGACCGTTGGGTGCCGGGCGAGCGGTAACTCTCACGAACATCCCGCAGCTCCGGCAGGTATATAAATATACCTGAAATAGGAATACGTAATGAGCTGATGATGGGTGTACATCCAGGTGGCATGCTGGTCGTGTCAGTGTCGGTGTGCGGCCTGGTGACCCTGGCGGCCATGACGCAGCCGTCCCTCGCGCCGGAGGCGAAGCACTCATTGCTGCAGTACGTCACTGGGAAATATTTGCACCCACCTAGTTGTAAGGTACTGTCACACAACCTTCAAAATTTTTCACATGAAGTTTTATAACGTTTGATATCGGGAGTTTATGGTGCGTTTTGTTTCCATAGGTTGAATGGGGTTGGACGGAACCCCAAGCGGTAGGTGAGACGATGTGCTTCACGGTACACTGTTTCCAACGTAACGGGCACCCGTACCCGATCTGTGATACCGACGAGCTATCCGTCTCCATATCACACGGCACCAGGAAGGTAATCGTGAGTTTGGTATTCTTGTATACTTAGCATGATCTTAATAACATTAGTATTTTTGGTGGAGACAAATGTTACGGAACGATTTGCAATCTCTTCAAAAGTCAAGGTAAAATAAAGATTCGATTCTCATAAAATGCACCTAGATAGAATATAAAGCATGTCCGTTGGGTCGAGATTCGCTTTTTGCAAGATTTAACAGCAAGACAAACTTTTAGATTTTGGCTTTGTACCAAACTTGGATATTTATTGTTTGTTTGAAGAATTTTTGTTTTAGCTAAAATTTTATCTAAAGTAGATAAGTTAGCCAAAAAATTTGGCATTTTGGAATGTAAATATTTTACTTTAGGTAGGTAGACTAATTTTCTTTTATAATAAAATTCTATATTTTCTGAGAGCTTAAGAAATTGTATTTTATAGGTGACGGCTGTGGTAGAACTAGGCTCAGGAGACCCGGCGCAAGCCAACACTGCGAGAGTTAAGTTTACTGTCAGGACTGCTGGCGTCTACATCGTATCTGTGATGATTGGTAAGAAACTATCATATTTAGAATAGAATAGAACTTTTATTTTAACATAAGTGTTACAAAGTATATCATAACTTAAGACTAAGTATTACTAATTAAAACGAAAGATTACAGCCAAAAAACAACCTTACAATCTAAGTAAATATTAGGTCGGGGAAAAAGTTGTGTATGAACTTGTAATAAAATCTTTTTGGCTATAGTATTTGTATCTGGCTGGTTTTGGTACAATTGAAAGTTAAAATTTTAAAGAACGTAATTCTAAATTCTAATTTTATTAGAGAGAGAAAGATTTTATTACAAGTTCATACATACTATAATGCGAAAAGATTTTTTCCCCGACCTATTACAAGTAATGTCACTAGATGATTGCAACGAAAGCTTGAGGATAAGTGGTTATGTCTGTGTTGCGTGCAGGCGGTGTCCCGATCAGCGGCAGTCCGTACCGGCGCTGGTTCACGGCGGGGCGCGTGGAGGCGCGTCGCTCGCGCGTGGGGCGCGCACACCACGCGCTGGTGTGGGCCGGCGGACACGCGCGCACGCTGCACGTGCACCCGCGCGACCACTACGACAACCCCGCGCCGCTGCCCGACACGCAGCCCCCCGCTGTAACTATACCGTACACCAGATACTATACCTCACATACATACACACACACCTGTCTAAATTTGGATCTCAACCATAAACCGGGATAGGTGGAAGGAGGGAAGGAAGGCCTTTGCCCTGTAGTGGGATACAAACAGCTAATAATAAAGGATATGAGACTGTAGTCTTAAACAGTACATAAATATTTTGCTTATTTTTCATGTATAAGTAGGTACTCACATTTAAATTCATATGAGACAGTGTGATTTAAGCAACAACAACGTAATCTACAGAGCTGATGAGTTAAGAATTGCCAAACGTATTGTATTGTACCTATTCAACTTAAGCAGAATAAACTTTACAGTAATTTCATCTTGGTAATCCTTTCTCTCCACACTCCTACATTACCTGCAAGTGTACGAACTGTACAGGATATGAAGACATACAAACTTATAACTGAAAGATAATTCTCCAGGGTTTCTCCATAAAAATCAACCCTCTGGGCGGCGAGGTGGACGAGAAGCTGTCGAACTCTGCGACGTTCACGTACGACAGCGTGAACCAGCGCGTGAGCATGTCGCTGTGCTTCGAGCACGCCGGCGTGTACCGCGCGCAAGTGCTGTACGAGGATGTGCTGCTGCATAACGGGGAGTTTGACTGCATCGTGCTTACTGGTAGGTAAATTACAGCTTCCGGATCTTGTTGAAGGTTTTAAGATACGTTTGTTGCGAGTATCTTACGTGAAAAATGCTGATGTCTGATATCAGAGGAATTCGGAAGAAATAAAATTAAAAAAATACTAAATTTTTAGGAACTTGAAAAATCGTGGTTTTATGAGTTTTACCATTATTTTAGGTTTCAAGTCTATTTTTCTACCTGACAGGACAATAACAACTGTCAATACTCAATACTTTATTTTGCTCTACAATGTATAACGGTTTTAAATATAAAAAGTAGCAATTGTTGACCATGTCGGGCACTCTTTGAGTGTAACCAACTTTTTCCTTCATACAAGTACGTATCTCACAAGTACCTTCTCCCACAGCTAGCGACACAGCGACAGTCCAGCGCAACATATCGTCAAAACGCCACAACATCTGCTACGAGGCGCGCCTGCTGACGGGCAAGCCGCGCCGCGTGCTCTGCTGCATCAGTCCCAAGCAGCTCACGCTCAAGGACTACATCCTCAAGTTCATCCCCAAGAGGATCACTAGCTTCCGGCTCTGCCCCTCCACCAAGGTAAGCATTGACCAAGATAAATAAATAAATAAATATTCTTCAACATTCATACAACGCCATCTAGTCTCAAATTAAATATACGATAGTAACTTGATGATGACAAGATGATGTTAATAAGTGACTGCACGGATAGCCGAGTCTTGGTCACCACGCCAATTACCACTGTACGCTACGTCGCTACGTGTCGCGGGTTCCATCCCCGCGTAGGACAAGTATTTGTGCGATCCACAAAGACTTGTTCTGAGTCTGGGTGTCTTTGTGCATGTGAATTGAATGTCTGTGAAACCCTCCGCGATATAAGTATTAAATTCCTTAGTGCGGGAGTTGTTATTAAAAAAAGAAAAAAAAATATATGCACACGGTAGATGCTTCATGGAAGAATAGTAAAGTTTTTAAATGGTTTCCCTTGATGTCTACCTTCTTTATCTGTTACATATCTATCTAAAGATGATACTACAAACCTACCCTAACTACTTAACTTTAAGATGTTTTCAACAGTCATCTCTCACGACCTAAGACTTTCAAGTGGTAAAGATCACAAGGCTAAACGCCGACTTTGAATATTGAAATTTACTTTGACAGCCGATTCAAATCATTATATTTCATCTCATTTTAATTTTATGAGTAAATACTTGTTTTCTCCTACCTTTACTGACAGGCCTGTTGTCTAGTGGTTAGTGGCCCTGACCGCTATACCAGAAGTCGTGGGGACGATCCCCACCCAGGACAAATGTTTGTGTGATGAGCATGATCATTTGTCCTGTGTCTGGGTGTAATTTATTTATAGTATGTATTTAGAAGAATATAAATATATTTATCAGTTGTCTAGTATTCATAATACAAGCTCTATTTAATTTGAGACTAGATGGCGTTGTGTGAAATTGCAAACCTCTTTATGCTGTGCCCTACTGGGTCCATATTGTTTTAAATATATTGTCTCAACATTATAAAATACCAACTGTATAACATATGGAATGCAAATAAAGATTTGATTTGAAAGTCGTGGAACATTTATCTATTTACTATATGACTCTATAGCTATGTGTATGTCGTGCAGTTGATCCTGAAGCCGACGCCCGCGGGCTCGGGCCCCGGCGGGCAGTTCACGCTGGAGGACGGCGTGCAGCCGCAGCTGGAGCTGGTGTCCGCCGAGCGCGACCTCATCGCCGCCACCTTCACGCAGCTGCTCATCGCCAACTGCGGGGGCGAGGACACCTTTAAGGTAAGCCTGAATGAATTAAAATAGGGTGATTGTACTTAGACTAAAATATTTTTAGGCTTTTGGTTTTATTTCTCAAAGTGTCAATGTACGACCCTTAGAATATGAGTTAAATTCGGTCTCATTGCACATGAGTAGCCTCCACGACATTAGGCGTAATTGTTTATAAATGGCGTAAACGTTTGAGAGTTTAAGAGACCTCTGCCCCTACCAGACTTGTATACGACGCGGCGTTTAGCGTACGTGCGGCGTGCGCGCGGCATGCACTCGCCGCGCCGGAGATTGTAGAGAATAATGTTAGTCGTTGTGTTTGTCGTGCACAGAACAAGCAGGAGTTCTTCTACTCGGAGATCCGCAAGGCGCACGCGCGGCACCCGCACGAGAAGCTCGCCATCCGCGTGCTGCGCTCAGAGCTGCTGCGCTCCAGCCTCAAGGCCACGCGACACTTCACCGTGCAGGACTGGTGCAAGAACTTCGACGTCACCTTCCAGGGCGAGCAGGGTACGCACACACACACGCACACACACACACGCACAGACACACACACACACACACACACACACACACACACACACACACACACACATACTCACACACACATATGTACATATCTCAGTTAGAAATTAAAGATCCGTGTTACATTATAATTATAGTGGTTTACACAATTGACATACCTACTATACTCTATAACCAATGTATCCTGAGACACGCCAGGACTCAAGTGTCTCTGGTTTTGTTCCCAGGCGTGGACTGGGGCGGGGTCCGTCGCGAGTGGTTCTCGCTGCTGTGCGCGCAGCTGTTCGACGCTAAGTTCGGTCTGTTCGTGTCGTTCCACGACTCGCCCACCGGCCTCGTGCACCCCAACCCCGACCGACCGCCGCATCTTAAGGTAACATTATCTTCTAAGACGAGGCTTGCAGTTAAGTTGTTGGAATAGAGGAAACAAGACAGCACCCTGTATCGCGTAGGGTGTTTCTTATTCATAACATCAAGAGATTTACTTTAATAATGGTGATAGGGCTCTGAATTACTTTTGATGTAACGGGGTGTGAACATCTTCTTAAACCGCTCAATATTTCTACAACATAGAACAAAATATTAATTTAAAATTCATTGAAGACAAAATTGTTACTGCCAAAAAAGTGCCGTTGTTCGTTCAATTGTCTTCTGCATTTTTTATAATCGAATAAAATTTATTAAATTTTATGCTGTATTCATATTGTACCTCTATTTTATGTACCTTTATTTTAACCTTAATTTTATGCTGTATTCATATTGTATCTCCAGCTAAAGCACTTCGAGCTGGCGGGCAAGCTGGTGGGTAAGTGCCTGTACGAGAGCGCGCTGGGCGGCTCGTACCGCCAGCTCGTGCGCGCGAGGCTCACCAGGTCCTTCCTCGCGCAGATCATAGGCCTCAGGGTGCATTACAAGGTGGGTACTACATATTCAACTAATTTAACTATGAAAATCAAGTTTTTTCCTTTACTAGGAAAAATATCTATGGGATCTCGCCGTGTGAATAGGCACTAGAGATTTTCGATATTCCTTCCACGTTTTAAAGCAAATATTTAGCCCTTTAAACCAGCTGCTGTCAATGCCAAACAGCAATTTTTGACAGCAGATTATTTTGACGAATTTAATAAGTGATTGTTTAGAAATCATTTTGAAACTTAAAAAAAAAGAAAAGTAGTTTATTTGATCAACTTATGTAAATTTGGATATTTTGACACGTAGACCTTTAAAGCAAAGATTTGATTGTACTAAAATTAACAGTTTATTGTTTATCACAGTCTACCAAAGTCTCATATGTAATGTCCCATTTGTCAGTACTTCGAGCAAGACGACCCCGAGTTGTACCTGTCTAAGATCAAGTACGTGCTGGAGACGGACCTGGACAGCGGCGAGTCCGTGCCCGAGCTGTACTTCGCGGACGACGTGTACGACGCGAGGGGAAGACTGGTCGAGACGCACGACCTCGTGCCCAACGGGTCCACTATACGGGTATGTAGGGGAGATAGGTCACAAATCATGTATTTCTGTTGACGCTATAACAAATACAAAAAAAAAATATTAAGGGGGGTCCCCCATACATTAAACGTATTTTTAACTGTATTTCTAGGATCCCGTAAGATTAACCTGTTTTTTTGGAAGAACGCGTTGGTTGTTTTGAGTGTGGAGTGTATTCTGGAGTAGTACATCTAAAAATGCATATGATCTACTTTTAACGATCACCTAAGTTCCATTTTACGAACCGACTTAGATTGTTACTTTTTTTTAAACGATTCCCACACTAAGGAATTGATCCTTGTGACTAAGTTGTGACGCAGGGGTTTCACAGACATTCAATACACATACTCAAAGACACCCAGACTCAAAAAATGCGTCTGTGGATCGTTTAGTCTTGTCCTATACGGGGATGGAAACTGGAAACTGCGACACATTGTGCACAGCAGTAACCGGCGCGGTGACCTATACCTCTCGGCTTTCCGTACCTCCGTTGTGTATACTAATCGGTTGATAAAATTCTATTTTGATCTGTAGAAGCTTACCAGTCTGTGTGTCGTGTTGTGCAGGTCCGCAACAGCAGCAAGGTGTCGTACCTGGACCTGCTGGCGCAGTGGCGGCTAGCAGCACGTGTGAGGGCCGAGACCGACGCCTTCCTGCGCGGCCTCACGCTGCTCGTGCCCGACAACCTGCTCGCTATCTTCGACGAGAACGAACTTGAGGTAATTATTTATTCACAATTAACGATTTTAAACTTTCGCGACTTGTATACATAGTATATGCAGAATATATATATATACATAGTATATGTTTCTCGACCGATTTCGGCCACGGCGACCACTTCGCACTCCGTTTTACAGTTCCATTTGTCGTTGGTGTGCTCGTGCATGGCTTACATAGTCGATCTTATTACTAAATGTTCGCGCGCAATGTGGGCAGGTGAGCACACCATTGCAAAAATTGTATGATATGGCACGCGACTTGTACACATATTTTAGACGACAAACGGGACTTATTTGCGATATTAAACGATGTTTCTTTTTTTCGACGTTTCGGTCGAGTTGCACTGACCGTGGGCACGGGTGGACTTAATAGTAATTGACAAGTTAACCAAGAAGACTCTTTCTGTGACCCTATCTGAAATGTACTAACATGATATAATAATTTATAATAATGTCCGGACCGATTTCGGCCACGGCGGCTTGTGTTACTATGACACCAGCCAGTTACGCGGGACAAATAATTGTGCCAGGTGTGTGGGCAAACACAGATGAACTTTCTGTTCCTTTACTCTCACAGCCCGATTAGACGGTAATCCGACACGACCGGAGAGAGATCAGGCGCAGGACCTACATTTTTACCTGCCCTCCGAAACACGGAAGCTGTGATATTTAATTCTAAAACGCACACAACATTCCAACAGTCGGTACGCGCCGTGGGGATCGAACTCGAGACCTTTGGCTTGGTGTCATACCACTAGTCTATCACAGCTTCATCGTAATTATAATAATTATTGAGAAATGAATCAAAAAAACTCTTATTGTAACTTAGATATTGACACCAAATATTAGATGAAAATAAAACCAGGCCCGAATATATTTTGCCATCAGCAAGTTTGAAAAAAAAAAACAGTGTTTACGACGTCTCTTATGATACTTAATCTAGTATCAAGGTGATTAATGGATATGAACAAAGTAAATTTTGTTTTAATATACAACGTTGATAAAAGCGAGAGGCATTAAATGAAACCACATATACTATAAGTGCCTACTGCTAATCCGAAACTATTAAAAAAAAGTTTTCAAGAAGTATACGAAAAAACTTTTTTCAAAGAACTTAAATAGCTTAATTATTAACTTAAAATGTAAACACCCTTAATAAAAATTTACACTGACGTGCGGTGACCTGCGTAACAAAACGGCAACATCGCATTTGTACCTATCGCATAGCGCGTGCGGCGGGCTCACACACAGCAGAGCGGCCGGGTTTGATGTAGACGATAATGTAAACAAGTGGTGTAGGTATCGTTGGAAAGTATGATCAATGATCATAATAAACAATAATAATTCATTGTTATACTTACACATTAAATCTTCAATTGTTGGAAATGTCAGCCGTTTGCATTAATACACAAGTTATAACGACGTATAATATTGTTATTTAATCGTGCAATAAAATCTCTGTTTGTTGAATTTTTTAATTTATGAAACGCTAAAATAATTCGGTTTTTAAGTTCCTATACGGTATTCACGTCTGTTGCATACACTTCACCTTTCACAAAACCCCACAAAAAAAGTCCATCGGAGTGAGATCCGGGGACCTTGGTGGCCATCGTACTGGTCCAAATCGACCAATCCACTACTGTCCAAACATTTCGGTGAGTCGTTCTCTAGAAGACAACACTGAATGTGGGGGAGCTCCGTCCAATTGTCCGTACCATAAATTTAATTACAAAATTATTAAAAACTGCACACACAACTAAACTTAAACTAACTTGTCCTGTCACAACATAAATCACTATCTTAGAATAAGAAGTTTGGTGTCCTAACACAATAAAAACTTAACAATATTAGAGAATATTGAAAACCGGACGCGTGAGCGACAATAATTTGTGCTTAATTGCGTAACGTGCACCCCGGAAGCGACGCGTCTTCGCACTAAACAATGTAACCTACTTATCCGAGTCACCGCCGCCGTCGCCCGCGCAATAGCAACAGACTGATCTATTTCTTTTTCTGTTACGCTTATTACATTAGAGTGAGATGACCGTGATCTGTACTTTCTTTTAAGGAAATATTTGGTAATAGTGCACTTGTTTGTATTGCAAACTTACGATGCGGAGCGGCAACGTCGCGTGAATTTCGTTGTTTTGCGGTGAATGACTCTTAGATAACTATGCCTATAAAACTTAGTCACCTAATCAGGAAGATACAGCATGTTCAAACTAAAAAAAAACTAAAAAAATATCCTGTGACTAAACTATTGCTTACATTGATTTGATTTTTGTTGTGTAGCCTTATAATGATATACAGAATATGTGGTTTCATTTAATGCCTCTCGCTTTTATCAACGTTGTATATTGTTGTATTCCAAAGGTTAATCTATTAACCTTGATAAGTTGATAAAACTTCATTATCATTAGGATGCCCTGATGTTTGCTATCTCTGGCAGACTTTGTACTCAGTGTTACAGACCCAAATAAGTGCACATTAGCATAATCCGCGTAATAATGGACTTCTGTCATCGTTATTATCAGTGGAGCTTGTCCTTTAATTTATATTAGCAACAAAACTAGCGAAACGTATACATAAGTAACGTGACGCATCGCCCTTTAACATTTACACCCACGCCTTAGTATTTGACACAACAGTTTGAATGTGACCAACAATCAAGAAACTATAATTAATTCTCCAAGGTGAAATTGAGATTATTACACGTCACTGGGCACCACCTTTTCACTGGGAAACCTTCAAAGGCATCCGGCTTTTGGGAATTAATAAGACCGGACAGTGTGGGATTTTTACCAAAACCACCCACACATGATGACCAACGTCATCATCCACACAAAGTAAGGGTCTCTATTACCTCTTAGAACACTAGACACCACCTGATCAAATGATTTTTGTGGTGATCGGAACAAATTATGGTGTTCCTGGAGAAAATTGTTAAGTTACATAAAAGCATGGCTTGTTGGTGTAGGGGTTAGTGGCCCTCGGGGGTTCCCCCACAGCGCTGACTTCTACATAGTAACCCCCGGGCAACGCCGTGTCTGACCACCGTAACGGAGTGGCAGACCGGCGGCTAACGAGTGCTGTGCACAGTTGCTGTGGGACACCATGCCGAAACCTATGCAGGACGTCTCTGGGCGTTTCGTAAAACTCGCCCCTTATCAGGGCGATCCAAAAGGCCTTTTCAGGGCCTCTTAAACGGCTCTTCTCAGAGCCACCAAGGTCCAGGCACTTGAGGACAAGCCTCTGCGCTGCTTCAAGTGCTTCGGTATCGGTTACACCCGAGCCATGCTCCCCTCTCCAGGTTAGAGGAAGGACACTTGCTACCGATGCCGCTGCCGCCACTTCCGCTGTTTATTTATTTATTTTATTTAATTAATGATTTACACGGTTTGAAACCAATTACATAAATCATAGAAAAGCTTAAGCTGTTGCTTAAACTGTCCTGGCCGATGAGAGGGGTACAATGTCCGAGTAAATTAAACCCGGCCATCGTATCCTCCAAGCCAACATCAACCACTGCAGAGCCGCCCAGGACCTGCTGATGCAGTCTATGGCCGAGTGGTTGGTGGATGTGGCGATAGTCGCCGAGCCGAACTCCGTACCGTACCGTACTGGTACCTGGCTGGGTGACGTGGACGGCTTGGCGGCGCTCGAGGCGCGGCCCTCCACGGCCCTCCTCTCTTGCTCCTAAAGAGAGGACCGGGGTACGTGGCCGGTGCGTAGGGAGAATAGCCCTGTACGGGGCGCCTATTTGGGCGGACTCCCTTTATAGAAGGGAGAACGCCACCGCCCTTTAAGCGCCTTAAAAGGCCATCGCCCAGAGAGTGGGGAGGACCTACCGCTGGCGGCAGAGCACTGAGCCAGCGCCCGGCCTCTGAGGCGCGTGATGCCATCCTTCGCCATTGGTCGGAGGACCTGGCCGACGCCCATTTTAGACGCTGGACATTAGATGCCGTCGAGCCGGTTCTAAAGGACGGGCTCGGAAGGTCCCATGCTTTCCTCTCGTTCCGCCTGGTGCAGGTATTGCCCGGACTACTCCGGATACGGCTGTTTCGGATCGTACCTGCGCCGCATTGGAAGGAAGGAGGCCGCGTCGTGCCATGACAGACACTCTTTCGAGAGTGAGCTGCGCCGTGTCCTCCGCCGCGCCACAGTCTTACAGTGGCGATTGGGCGGGACCTCCCGCTCCCCCGCGCGATGTTGGGGAGCGAGGAGGCATGG
The DNA here is from genome assembly GCA_941860345.1 of Chrysodeixis includens. Classification (NCBI taxonomy): domain Eukaryota; kingdom Metazoa; phylum Arthropoda; class Insecta; order Lepidoptera; family Noctuidae; genus Chrysodeixis; species Chrysodeixis includens. Next base: position 11,738,260 of record OW796096.1, read on the forward strand.
GCAGCCGACGCCTTCTTCTGCGAACACGTGATGTCTCAAAAGGAGAGCGAGCACGCTCTGCCGGCGCTCCGGCGGCGACGAGGGGGACGACGAAGGCGAATATACGACCGCCTCCAACCACCCGGTGGCGGAAAAGGGGCGCCTTATAAACGCTCCTAATGCTTCCTATATTAAATATGACTATGTTTAGCCGAAATATTTATGTCTCGTCGACCTTTAATGTGTAATTTGTGTCAAGCTTTGATTCCTCTGTCCCCTGTAGTTGTTGGTGTGCGGCACTGGCGAGGTGTCTGTGGCGGACTGGCGCGCGCACGCGCTGGTGTCGGGGTCGGGGCGCGAGTGGGAGCGCGTGCTGGGCTGGCTGTGGGCCGCGCTCAACAACTTCAGCACCGAGGAGCGCGCCAGGCTGCTGCAGTTCACCACCGGCTGCTCCCAGCTGCCGCCCGGGGGCTTCCAGGTCACATACCTAGCTATAACGCGCGCACGCGCTGGTGTCGGGGTCGGGGCGCGAGTGGGAGCGCGTGCTGGGCTGGCTGTGGGCCGCGCTCAACAACTTCAGCACCGAGGAGCGCGCCAGGCTGCTGCAGTTCACCACCGGCTGCTCCCAGCTGCCGCCCGGGGGCTTCCAGGTCACATACCTAGCTATAACGCGCGCACGCGCTGGTGTCGGGGTCGGGGCGCGAGTGGGAGCGCGTGCTGGGCTGGCTGTGGGCCGCGCTCAACAACTTCAGCACCGAGGAGCGCGCCAGGCTGCTGCAGTTCACCACCGGCTGCTCCCAGCTGCCGCCCGGGGGCTTCCAGGTCACATACCTAGCTATAACGCGCGCACGCGCTGGTGTCGGGGTCGGGGCGCGAGTGGGAGCGCGTGCTGGGCTGGCTGTGGGCCGCGCTCAACAACTTCAGCACCGAGGAGCGCGCCAGGCTGCTGCAGTTCACCACCGGCTGCTCCCAGCTGCCGCCCGGGGGCTTCCAGGTCACATACCTAGCTATAACGCGCGCACGCGCTGGTGTCGGGGTCGGGGCGCGAGTGGGAGCGCGTGCTGGGCTGGCTGTGGGCCGCGCTCAACAACTTCAGCACCGAGGAGCGCGCCAGGCTGCTGCAGTTCACCACCGGCTGCTCCCAGCTGCCGCCCGGGGGCTTCCAGGTCACATACCTAGCTATAACGCGCGCACGCGCTGGTGTCGGGGTCGGGGCGCGAGTGGGAGCGCGTGCTGGGCTGGCTGTGGGCCGCGCTCAACAACTTCAGCACCGAGGAGCGCGCCAGGCTGCTGCAGTTCACCACCGGCTGCTCCCAGCTGCCGCCCGGGGGCTTCCAGGTCACATACCTAGCTATAACGCGCGCACGCGCTGGTGTCGGGGTCGGGGCGCGAGTGGGAGCGCGTGCTGGGCTGGCTGTGGGCCGCGCTCAACAACTTCAGCACCGAGGAGCGCGCCAGGCTGCTGCAGTTCACCACCGGCTGCTCCCAGCTGCCGCCCGGGGGCTTCCAGGTCACATACCTAGCTATAACGCGCGCACGCGCTGGTGTCGGGGTCGGGGCGCGAGTGGGAGCGCGTGCTGGGCTGGCTGTGGGCCGCGCTCAACAACTTCAGCACCGAGGAGCGCGCCAGGCTGCTGCAGTTCACCACCGGCTGCTCCCAGCTGCCGCCCGGGGGCTTCCAGGTCACATACCTAGCTATAACGCGCGCACGCGCTGGTGTCGGGGTCGGGGCGCGAGTGGGAGCGCGTGCTGGGCTGGCTGTGGGCCGCGCTCAACAACTTCAGCACCGAGGAGCGCGCCAGGCTGCTGCAGTTCACCACCGGCTGCTCCCAGCTGCCGCCCGGGGGCTTCCAGGTCACATACCTAGCTATAACGCGCGCACGCGCTGGTGTCGGGGTCGGGGCGCGAGTGGGAGCGCGTGCTGGGCTGGCTGTGGGCCGCGCTCAACAACTTCAGCACCGAGGAGCGCGCCAGGCTGCTGCAGTTCACCACCGGCTGCTCCCAGCTGCCGCCCGGGGGCTTCCAGGTCACATACCTAGCTATAACGCGCGCACGCGCTGGTGTCGGGGTCGGGGCGCGAGTGGGAGCGCGTGCTGGGCTGGCTGTGGGCCGCGCTCAACAACTTCAGCACCGAGGAGCGCGCCAGGCTGCTGCAGTTCACCACCGGCTGCTCCCAGCTGCCGCCCGGGGGCTTCCAGGTCACATACCTAGCTATAACGCGCGCACGCGCTGGTGTCGGGGTCGGGGCGCGAGTGGGAGCGCGTGCTGGGCTGGCTGTGGGCCGCGCTCAACAACTTCAGCACCGAGGAGCGCGCCAGGCTGCTGCAGTTCACCACCGGCTGCTCCCAGCTGCCGCCCGGGGGCTTCCAGGTCACATACCTAGCTATAACGCGCGCACGCGCTGGTGTCGGGGTCGGGGCGCGAGTGGGAGCGCGTGCTGGGCTGGCTGTGGGCCGCGCTCAACAACTTCAGCACCGAGGAGCGCGCCAGGCTGCTGCAGTTCACCACCGGCTGCTCCCAGCTGCCGCCCGGGGGCTTCCAGGTCACATACCTAGCTATAACGCGCGCACGCGCTGGTGTCGGGGTCGGGGCGCGAGTGGGAGCGCGTGCTGGGCTGGCTGTGGGCCGCGCTCAACAACTTCAGCACCGAGGAGCGCGCCAGGCTGCTGCAGTTCACCACCGGCTGCTCCCAGCTGCCGCCCGGGGGCTTCCAGGTCACATACCTAGCTATAACGCGCGCACGCGCTGGTGTCGGGGTCGGGGCGCGAGTGGGAGCGCGTGCTGGGCTGGCTGTGGGCCGCGCTCAACAACTTCAGCACCGAGGAGCGCGCCAGGCTGCTGCAGTTCACCACCGGCTGCTCCCAGCTGCCGCCCGGGGGCTTCCAGGTCACATACCTAGCTATAACGCGCGCACGCGCTGGTGTCGGGGTCGGGGCGCGAGTGGGAGCGCGTGCTGGGCTGGCTGTGGGCCGCGCTCAACAACTTCAGCACCGAGGAGCGCGCCAGGCTGCTGCAGTTCACCACCGGCTGCTCCCAGCTGCCGCCCGGGGGCTTCCAGGTCACATACCTAGCTATAACGCGCGCACGCGCTGGTGTCGGGGTCGGGGCGCGAGTGGGAGCGCGTGCTGGGCTGGCTGTGGGCCGCGCTCAACAACTTCAGCACCGAGGAGCGCGCCAGGCTGCTGCAGTTCACCACCGGCTGCTCCCAGCTGCCGCCCGGGGGCTTCCAGGTCACATACCTAGCTATAACGCGCGCACGCGCTGGTGTCGGGGTCGGGGCGCGAGTGGGAGCGCGTGCTGGGCTGGCTGTGGGCCGCGCTCAACAACTTCAGCACCGAGGAGCGCGCCAGGCTGCTGCAGTTCACCACCGGCTGCTCCCAGCTGCCGCCCGGGGGCTTCCAGGTCACATACCTAGCTATAACGCGCGCACGCGCTGGTGTCGGGGTCGGGGCGCGAGTGGGAGCGCGTGCTGGGCTGGCTGTGGGCCGCGCTCAACAACTTCAGCACCGAGGAGCGCGCCAGGCTGCTGCAGTTCACCACCGGCTGCTCCCAGCTGCCGCCCGGGGGCTTCCAGGTCACATACCTAGCTATAACGCGCGCACGCGCTGGTGTCGGGGTCGGGGCGCGAGTGGGAGCGCGTGCTGGGCTGGCTGTGGGCCGCGCTCAACAACTTCAGCACCGAGGAGCGCGCCAGGCTGCTGCAGTTCACCACCGGCTGCTCCCAGCTGCCGCCCGGGGGCTTCCAGGTCACATACCTAGCTATAACGCGCGCACGCGCTGGTGTCGGGGTCACTCAAAAAGCCTGAAAAACTTTGCGCCAACCTGCCTATATCCCTTCTGATCTTATAACCGAAAAGCAATTATACTTAATCCTTTTGGCACTTTACTTTTACGCAAAATCAGCCACAGGAACCCAACGAACCCCCAAGAACGGACCAAGTTACCTACACAAATGTACAAATCCTTAAAAACTTAAAAACTATGACATTACTAAATCTAAAATTTCTCCATTCCAGGAGCTGAACCCTCGCTTCCAGATCACGGCGGCCCCTAACTTCGGCGCCTTACCAACAGCCCACACGTGCTTCAACCAGCTGTGCCTGCCCGACTACGACAGCTACGAGCAGCTCGTGCACGCCCTGCTGTGGGCCATCAACGAGGGCGGCGAGGGCTTCGGCATGATCTAACGTAACTATAGCACCGCTGGTATACTTGCTCGGTTACTAAAGTGTTTGTAATTAAGTCACGCGGAAGACAATGAAGATACAGACTTGTAAAAAACATCTCGATTTAAATCGATTAGTTAATCGATAAAGTGGATGTTTTGAGTTATGTAAGAATAAAACGATTCAAATCGATATTTGATAATTGAAAATCGAGTAAGGTCAGGTAATGGATTGTAACCAATAAAGTCAGTTAAAAAAATCGAGCAAGGTTTAAGTACTTGATGCTGATTTAAAAGTAATGCACCCAAAACAAAGAAGAAAGAAAGGAAAAAAGGTGAAGAATAAACCTTGATTTCTTAGTGACGTGTGGATTATAATAAACAATTGGAAGTAAAAGCAGGCGGCCCTGCGACAGATCTAGTCATAATTCTATGTCAGATTGTTATACGAACGTATCGTTTCGCGTTATGGCTCACACAGTGGCCCGGGTTGGCTGTGCAAATGTTGATAACAGATATGAAACTAGTCACTGCAACTAGTGTTGGATAAAAAGAAAGTTATATCCAGGAAATAGCTGGATATGTCTGTTTATGTTAGTCATGATTTGGGAGATTAATAAACTAGTAAAGTAATAGTTACTAAACAGTATCTATTGCTTTGAGTTGCAATGTGATGAATCACGATCGAAACATTGTCGTTCTGATGTTGAAGACAATTTGTATTGAGGACCACGTATGGAAGCCAACGCGGGCCCGCGAGTCCATGAGCCTTTAAATAATATTGGAATCCTGCCAAAGACGATGTCCATCTACATGGAATTGATAAACGTATGACAATAACAAGTTAAGGAAACATCTATGTTAATTGTCTATGCTAATCTTAAGAGAAAAAGTGATCCGCTAAAATAATAAAAATAAACGGAAAAAAATAAAGAACGATAACTTAAAAAATAATAATACTTAAAACGTATTAAGACGCAGTGAGATTAAATAAAGCACTTTTATTTATACATTTTAAATTTAATATAAAATATGAAGCACGCTTTTACTTTTGTAAGCTGCCAGTGTACATGAGTGTGTGAACTAAGGTTAGTCACGATCGCGTATTATTAGCATTCTGATTATATTGTATTGCTTTACTCAAGGTTGTCACGGCTACGTATTACTCTAGTATTATTATTTACAGCACGTAATTAATTTAATAGTACTATTCGTAGCTACTCAATAGCTAGTTTTGGGAATAGTAGAAGGTATGCATAGTTGTGGGCAAGTAACTTTTAATAACGAATTTGCGAAAACTGTTTACATTAATATCGCTTTTATATTAAAAGCAGTAAGCTTCATTTTCGTAAGTTTTCACTGCCGTACGGATGTTGCCATCGTGATTGCAACAAACTGTGTTGTCGACATTTTTTAAGTTACCTGCCAACAACTATTTGCCACTATTTGAGTAATAAAGTTCAATAAACAAAATATTTTATCTGTTTTTAAAATAATTGCAATAAATAACGAGGCTATTAGCGTTTGAGGCATTTACTTGTTACCCGACTGCGAAAGGAGGGTAATGTTTTTTTTCTTAAAGCACTCATAAAGAGTAGTGTTAAAGTAGTGATACCGTAATCGAAGTAGTGTAGATTCTATCTGAGAGGACGCAATATTATTTTAAATGAAAAGTATTTAATAGCATTTATTCTATTCGTAATTATATTGTTACTTAATGATGTTTATTTTATTGAGAGCTTCTATAAATATACTTTCTATAAAAACAAGAGACGAGTTTCGAGTTTTTCTATCATTAATTAATAATTTATATTGTCATGAAAGTATTTAATAAATAATGTAATTATATGACAAAACCTTGTACTACAAGGAATGCATTGATTGATAATAGACTGTTGATTTTGTAAAAGCGTGACGGCACAATACATTAGTTGTTATACAATTGCACAACTGCAACTATTATGATTTTATTTTGACAAAACTCGAAACTCGTTCTTTAATAATATCTTAATTTTAGTACAAATCTATTTTGGCCTAAAATGTTCTAAAACTCCAAAATAAACTCCAAAGTTGTATTTAATATACATAATTCTAAATAAATCCAGTGTTCGTATGATTCTATGAGAGATTGTAGATTTTATGTATAAAGGGTTCCGACTCTGTAGGGTCGCGTGACTTGGACTGTTAAAATAATAATTTATAAAGCTACTCATTTTAAAATAAAAGTTTCCTTCAGGTTAATGAATAATGAACCTTCGTGTAAATACATAAGGTTGGTTTTTATTTAACCTGCCGAGTAGCATCTCTTGTTACCACTATTAAATAATTGTTATTCATTTATTCGGAATAATTATCTAATTGTAATAAGAAAATTTGAGTATATTATAAACCACGAAATAACAGTCCAAGTGTCGCGTCTATACACTGGAGTGTCGACAATCCTGTATTAATATAAGCAAAGCAATGATTAGTGTTCAGTCAATGTAATTTATTGATAATTATAATTTAGCTGGCTAGGTCTCCACGTCGATACTGTTCTAGTCACTTTGTATTCTGTACTCTTAGTTTGCGATATGATTGCATTTTATTGTCGTGGGGAACAGACATACATCTTTTTGTATTTATTTCACTCTGCCATCTGTTGTCAGATATTTACCTTTTCTTAAGTATTTTTTACCCGTTTGGATCACAGGAAGGACAATATTTTCGGGTGTATTTTTTTAACTGTATACTAGTCTTTTGTACTCCTAAATGATATTTATTTTAATGCTTACATATCAATGAGTTATTATTATTTAGTTTAGTAATATAACTTATGTCTACTCCCCACTTAGAGTCCTACTGGTCACAAAGCTAGATATAGTTTTATATTTTTATTGTATTATAGTATACTTTAGATGTTAATATCATACTTGCCACTTACATATTCAACTAAAAATGATTATATTAGTATTTTCTTTTTACATGCGTCAATGTTATAATTTTAAATTTGTACAGCTTTTGTTGGAGGCCCATAAACAAACAAAATATGTTTTATTATTATGGGAAACAGACCAATCCGTTTTAAGTATTGGAGTCAATGTATTGCATTTTTATATTTTTTATTTCAGTGCCTAAACACTGTGTGGTGAACAATAATTTAAATGAGTCTAGAACATAACATTTTTATTAATTATTTACGGTTATCAAACTTACAACACTGTAGTAAGTGACAGGTATGATCCAAAATTCTTCTTAATTATACAAAGAGTACTTAATTCAAAACCTAAATCTTATTTATGTAAAATTATAGATTTATTGTCTTGTAAATATACTATTTCCAAATTGAATAGGTTGGTTCGTGAAACGGAGATAATTCTCATATTCAAACCCTTTTTATTAGAATTATTTTTAAGTTCAACGTGACAGATTCTATAATCTAATTATGAAATGTTAATTAATGTTAAATGTAATTTTGATTTTATTATAATTTATTGAATATTTGAAAAATATTATTTTGATTAATAAATTGACACCTATAATGTAAATTATCTCCATATCACATGCTGCCATAGATAATTGACACACTTACAAAAACTATAACGCTGATAAAACCGTACCTCCCAAAAGCATGAATTTGTTTTAAATATTTATAAGTCCTTTATACATTGTGAAGAGCAAATAATTACGGGCTGAAGTGGTTAAGACTCGCGTGATTTATGAAGATGTGAACCCCACAGAGGGCGCCCTGAGTAAATGTAGTTGACCCGGCAGTAAAACAGTCAAGCTAACTGATGCTACATACAGGATTTATTTATGGATGTAACAAGAACGAAAAAAATAGTTTATCATCATAAGGTCTGGTGTTTTCAAACTAGAAGTACTATTTTCATGTATTGGAGAGGTTTTATCATCGTTAACACGTCACTTGTCTATGGCGGCAGTTCGCAACGTCTTAACGTTAATGTAGTGTGGGGGCGAGCAGAACAATAGGCCTAAACTGAGTAACACAACACTAGCCATCTAATAACTAACCGTATGTATGTATTGCTTGTTTAAATTGGATTATTTATATCTCCATTGATATATTATAAAACCATACAAGTTACTATCAAAAGCATATACAGCATAAACATAAACTCAACCTTACCAACCAGTGTTAAAGTTCAATTTACATTTGATACAATTTGCAATTTGCAGCACAATTTCTTGAGACTCGGGGTTTTTAGATATCAATGGATTTTTCTATACTAATTGAAGCAAGATATAGTTTTATGATTAATAAAAACAATTTAAATACTTATTATTTTTCAGTATTTTTTGTATATAAATTGTATTACATATAATTCTTTCTTACAATTTGCTAGTAGATTTATTTTGAATACATGTTAAAATTGTTATATTTTTGTTAGTTGGTTAGTCATGTATAATAGTGTAGTCACAAGTAGCAGTAATGTAATGCTATAATGCTCGGCCCCAGTGATAGGAACCATTCCAAATGTTGATATTTTGTAGTTGAAACATTGTTGTTTAGAAATGTAAGACTGAAATAAATTGATGACGTCGATCTTGTCTTTCATTAGTTATTAATATTCTATCTTTAGTACGAGTGTAGTCTACATGGACTTTTGGTCATAATTAGCCAAGATTAATTATAGATGAGGCAAGAGGTATCGTGAGAATAAATTATAATGTACTTCAAATACACGGCGGAGCTACGCAGGCGCAGGTTTAGTACTTTAGTGTTTATCATCGCCGGCAATGTATGTATTACACCTTACACGATATTTCTCGCACAGCCTAAATCAGCTTAAATGGAAAATTCAAATACAGTTGATAAATCGAAACAACAAATATATGTTCGAGTTTTTATTACTAAAACTAAATAACAAGAGTCACTTAAAAGTATTCAAGAACAATTAAAACATTAAAATTATAATATAATAGTTTATCTAAAATACCGACTTCTTATATAAAATTAAAATACTTACCAAACTTACCTTGTATAAAAGTATGTTAAAGTGTATTCTTACCAAACATTACAACGGTCCTTTATTATTTAAAATGGAGGGGAAACTAACAGACTTAGCTTCATTCTTTGAAATTATTGCTCATATTATTTAAACTAAAAGTTATGAACCTTAGCCCAATGTCAAAAAGAAGAGTCCTTTTGGACATTGACCTTAGAATTCACAATATGGAGGAAATATTAAGGGGTTATAAGTAATAAGTATAGTAAGTTGTTATGGTATGCCATGCCTGGCTGGTATGAGGGTCCACATAATAGCGTCCGGGACAGTCTTCGGGCCTCGGAACCAAGACCTTGCAGCTCCCAGTATCCTGTAAGTATAAAACAAAGTCTTTAAATGTATGAGAAAACCGCGTCTTTAAACTTTTTGACATGACTTCGGATTTAACCAACGTTACTAACGTTAGTCAAATAAGAGAAATGTAAGTCTAAGCCCATCTTGAAAACGAAGCTTGTAAAATTAAAATTTAACAATTTAAACTAGTAGATTCTCTCAGATTTAATTTAGAAAGGGTCAGATTTGGTAAAAGATGATGGCAAAAATATGTATATGGTAAGTTGTCTCACTTTGAACCAGGTAAATTTTAAAGTCCCATATTGGGCTGGATTTTCAATCAATGCCTCCAATTTTTTGTGTATAGTTAGCATATTTATTTAGCTTCAATTTTGTAAGTCATTAATTTCTCATATTCTTTTTAGTTTCGGCGTAAAACAGGTTTTTCTGAAAAAATATTTTTGGTTCAATGAGTACCACCGGTGGTACACATTTAACCAGGGTATGGTCCACATTGAGCCACCTTATTAACAATGTCTTCTAGATCAATTTATAAGGCAAATACTTTGTAATAATAAAAATCAGTCTTATATTTATTAAAATCACTTAACATCGTATGATCCTTTAATTGGATAATTAGCCAAATCGGGTTCCAAAGGCATCCGGAGTTTCATGGCACCTGATCTGTGCAACTTAACACTTAGGCTTACTCTTTTTCTTATCGTTACTTTGTTTCGCACCATTTTATAACAAATTAAAACAATTGTAGAAAAAAAACTCATTTAACGACTTGGATGTACACAATAAACCATGGTTCAATGTGTAACACCCCCAGGTGGTTCACTGTGAGACACACCACGTTTGATAGCTAATCTTAAAAATTTACCGGCATACCAATCACTTAAAAACTTGAATTGTAGCGCTTTTAATTGCTAAATAACCGTAGAATACAGTGTACATATAAATAAATTGATATTATTTAAATGAAAATAGCTAAAAAAGAATTAAATTGGAAAAAAAATCTTACTTTTTGAGTCTATTTGCTTTCAAATGCTCCTCACACAACCACTTGGCACATGATATCCACGCAAACTAGTGGGCAGTAAGGGATCGTAAATACCTCTCTTTCACTCATATTAGCGCGGTTTAGCAACGTGGCGTTTTCGAGATTCGGCGGTGGTTCAATGTAGCTGCCTGGTTCACTGTGAGACACCCGACCCTACTATTAGATTGTCAGACTAAGTTGAGGACTAGCATTCCTCCTCTCTCCTAATATTTTCCTAGCCGACAGGGTCCACAATTACTACTTTGTTTTATTTAAGACCTTTATACATTGTGGAAAGAAATAAAGTATTGATGAGTATTGAACACTTCTCCAAAGCTTAGTGAGAAGGAAGTATCTGGTGTGAAGCGAGTAGACAGATAAGGCCTGCCGGGGCTGCGGGATGTTCGTGAGAGTTACCGCTCGCCCGGCACCCAAAGGGCTCCAGAAGGAACATAGTGGGTTTTAGTCAGTAAAACTCTAACACTCCCTCCCACTGCGCCCACAGCCGGCGGGGTCATTTGATGACTTTCCACGAAAAAAAAAACCGGTCAAGTGCGAGTTGGACTCGCGCACGAAGGGTTCCGTACTATCATCTATACATAGCGAAACTTTGTTACCGTTTTTATTATTAAGCAAAAAATTCGAAAAAACACGTTTATTGTTTTTAGACACCCTTAACATTTTTTTTTTAATTTTTAGTATTTGTTGTTATAGTGGCAACGGAAATACATCATTTGTGAAAATCTCAGCTTTCTAACGGTTTATAAGATACAGCCTGGAGACAGACAGACAGCGGAGGCTAAGTAATAGAGTTCCGTTTTACCTTTTGGGTACAGAACCTTAAAAAAGTAGGTAGGTAAGATTGTGTTCGGGTAAGGTACCTGGTGAGCGGCTTAGGCCACCAGTCGAGCTGCTCCTGCGTGAGCTGCAGCTGGTGGCGCATGCGCAGCAGCTCGTGGCGCAGCTCGTGCAGCTCGGCGCGCAGGGCCTCCGTCTCCAGCGCCGCGCACGACACGCGCTCGCTCAGCGCGCGGCACTCGCGCGAACAACGCGAGCGGGCTCTGCAAACATACAAACACATACTTATATCACAACTGTTCCTACTAGCTGTCAGGCGTACAAGCTCAATTGTCTGTTTGGAAGGTGACTTCGAAAATCAAAAATGTTTAGAATTTCAGTTTTAACGGGACATTCAAATATCGCGAGAGGCATGTAGTGCAAACCTCATTTTTGCAAAAACGAAAGTTTTTGACAGATTTTTTTCAAAATCAAACGGTGTTTAACAGAAATTGTCCGTAGAGACATAAGTCTCTTAGTAAGTGAAAGCAGCTAACTCCTGTTCGTGCGCCAGTCGCTGGCTAGTCTCGTCCAGCGCTTGCTGCTTGGCGTCGGTCTCGCGCCGCAGCGCCGCCACCTCGGCCTCCGCCGACGACAGCAGCTCCTCGTGCTGCGCCAGGTCGTCCTCTAGCGTTTTCAGCTACAGAACATACAAAACTTACATTATAATCAAAAAGCTTTTCATTGCATTGAAATTTAGTTTTTTTTATCAGAAATAATCAGAATTTGGTACTGTTTCGATATACCGATACCAACAGAAATTCGACTGTAGGGTATTTAAGCTAAAACTACACGACCAGGTATTTGGTCAGTAATCAATATAATATAGGGTAAACATCGACTGCAAATGATGCCGTCGCCAAATTACTATAAAGTTTGTTGTGAAAGTAGTTGTCAAAGCAGGACTAAAACAATCCCTGGTGTTTAAGCCCTGAATTGTCCAGTGTTCGTTGCCGTGTTGTGTGTTACGCACCCTGCCATACGCGTGGTCGCGTGCGGCGAGCGTGTTGCAGTGCGCGGCGCGCTCCAGCGCCAGCGCGTGCTCGCTCACCGCGGCCGCCGCGCGCACGCCGTCCAACTCGTTGCGGCAGTTACGCCAGCCTACAACACCCATACACATACTATATATGTCGGGGAGGTGCTATACCTATCCTATGTTACGCCGACGACAGTGGCAATACGAGATTGTTTTGTGGAAACGTCAAGTAAGGCAGCGGGGACTGGATTACTTGGGTGTGGCTGTGGTCTGTGCTTGGCCGTGAGGAGGATTCTTGGAAGATGAACCGAGACGGCGAACGGACGGAAGTACAGAACTCGCCTTACATGTGTTATTACAATTTGTTAAATAAATCGTGTAATCGGAATAAAGAATAATCAAGCGACGTAACGAAGATTTTATTTCAACAAACATTGAAAATGGCTGACGAAGACCATCTGGACGCTGCGCTTACACCTATCCCGTCCGTCTCGCCGTCATATACTTATCATAAGGTGTTAATTAATAAACATTGGCATTAACAGCGGCTAGAACTGTAACAGTTTAATCTGTAATCGCTTACCAATACTCATCTCTGAAGCACGGTCTTCTGCTGCACATACATCCTCTTCTAAAGCCAGTTTCTCCTGTAGTCAAAATTACAGATTAAGATAGGTACAATCGAATAAATAGATTTTTCTACATCTAATAGGTCGAGGAAAAAGTATTTTGGCATTATAGTATGTATGAACTTGTAATAAAATCTTTCTCTCTCTAATAAAATTAGAATTTGGAATTATGTTCTTTAAAATTTTAACTTTCAATCATACAAAAACCAGCCAGATACAAATACTATAGCCAAAAAGATTTTATTACAAGTTCATACATACTACCTACCTATAATGCGAAAAGACTTTTTCCCTGACCTATTATGATCACGAGACGACGGGGATACCGGGGAAATCCCTCGAGATATTTGGCCATCTCTCTGTTTTTGCCAGTCTTGGTGCACTCACCCGCTCCAGCACAGCCTTCTCCAGCTCCTTGTCCCGCAGCAGCTGCTTGAGTCGCTCCAGCTCTCGCATCGCCATCCGCACCTTCGAGTTGTCCGAGTCCAGCAGAGACTTGAGCGCCGAGATCTGTATGCGAAGCCGCTCCGACTGCAACACCTGCAATATTCCAATTTTAAAACTGTGGATTGTAAACACTTACAAAAAATAAACAAGTCGTGGGATTTCACTAACGACAATATTAAAGACACATTCTGTTTCTATTTATCAGTTTAAAAATGTTTTAGTCTGAACTTTAAATTTGGAAATACCTAAACGTGCAAGGTCGGAAAATGTCTAAAATAATATAATCACGAGGTAGACATTTAATTATAAATAACCTGGGTCTCCAGAGTCTTGCGCAGGCACCTGACGTCCTCCCTGCGGCGTCGCCACGCGGCCACCAACATGAACCGGCAGATCTTGGTGGCTGCGGCCTCCTCCGTGAACACATGCTCCCCGGGGGAGCGAACCACCGGCAGTCCCTCCTTCCTGGAACCATTACATGAGATGAGACTTAATAGTCGCTTATTATTTTTTTATTTTCTATTAAGCTTGTTCTTATTCCAAGATATTTTTATTTAAACAGTTCTGAAGAATGTTTTTATGTATTCAATGGTCACATCGCAAACCTGTTAATCTTGATCCGCTTGGTAGGCGTCAAGTCTTCCATGGAGGAGGCCTTGGCAGCTGACGGCCTGACAGGGGTCTCCTGCAGCCGGAACTCGTCGAGACAGCTGCGGATGCGCGCGAGGTTGGGGCTCGGCGGGCACCACTTGGCTGTGAACTTGTTGACCGGAGCTGAGAACAGCTGCTTCTTCGGGTGCGCTGGTTGCACACGGCTGGAAAAGATCATTACTTACAGTTAATTTACTTACTACCAGCCTTTCCATCTGAATGAACGTCTGTGAACTCTTACATTTGAAAATAGAAAAAAATTGCGACTTATAGTACCTAAACTCGTCCATTTTTCCGATGGCTGAGGAAATATTTACCTAGCAGTTCTACAATAAAACCTTACATTTCCTTATTCAGTATATACCTACTGGTCTAGATCCAATATTTACCTTATTTTCATTATTGAGTAACTTTACTATTATTTTAAGGAAACTTTACTGATTATATTATTGTCGACGCTGCGTAGTTTCCCGGCGTTAATATTGTGTTGTTATGCAAGAATTACCTGAGACGTAAAGATGTGTCATGGAGGGAAACGCCACTGAGATCCAGACCGAAAACGTGCCACGTATGACTCATCGTGATGATACGAGTAGTTTCCATAATAACAAGTGAGACTACTTTAATATTGTCCTTTCCTTTGCCTTTTGCGTTCCCAACCGAATTTATTCAAGAGACCCTAAACCACCTCTCAACCCAAACTAATGATATCTTTTCTATAGCATGAGAAGGAACGTGTACTAATCTGTTGAATATTCTACGATATGAATGCTATTTTACAACAATACCTGTACTATGAGGGCCTGAAGCAATACTGTTTGGAAAACCATTAAGAAGCTTGACAAACGCATACGCAGCGCCTAGCAGCATCGGTTCCACAACCGCAACCTACCTTAATACCTACGTCTCAGCCAGCACTCAGGGCTATTAGCCCCATTACTTTGTTGAAATCATTCGTTAATAATAACAATGGTTATCATATCAGGCTACTCGATCAGGTCAACTAATTCTACGAGACAGATAAAGCTTCGGAAATACCCAAACATTGGAAGCAGACTATTGAGTTACTTCAATTTGTTTTGATTCAGATTAGTTCAGACGAGCTGTGTGTTGAGACGTTTGTGTGAGACTGTTACTTCTGGTAGACTGCGAGACGGCAGAGCGTCTTCATTGAGGATATTGTAATCAGATCATGTTACACTGGCGGCTGGTACATTGCTGATCTTCCGGAATTTTTGTAAGTGATTTGTGTTGATGTTATTTGAGACAAGTAAATGATAGTTGATATTTATTTTTTATTATTCAGCGTGTTAATGTATAATAACGTCTATTTTTAGATTTAGTGGTTCTGGAGAGAGCCTAATTTTGTGGATAGGTCCTCGAGTTCTTTGTAGAATTTTTGGAAAAAGATGCTAAGTTTTGATCCTTCAAATCAAGGACAATATTTCCTTGATTTTAAGCATCAAAAAAGGTACATACGAGTACTTAAACATTATTGGTTGCACCACCTGCATGTCCAGTCTAAATACCCTTATTGGCACTACTTTAACTGTTCCACGTAAATGACTGCGCTAGACCTAGGCGGTACCCAGCCAAACAGCACGAGGCAGACAGACTACAATTTAATACCGATGGGGGAACGGGGAACGATTCCCATTTCTAGTTAATTCGCGGCATCGTCGCCAGTGTTCCTGTGAAGTGTACTCACGCGGGCGGCGTGACCTGCAGGTTGTGGCGCTCCCGCGACAGCTCGCGCTCCGATATGTCGCCGGCGCCCGCCCGCGCCACCGGCGACGCGCTGCGGGGCACCTTCAGCAGTTGCTCAGGCATTCTCCACTCGTAAATAACCTAAATAACCCTCGAAAATTATAGTAATATGCTTGTAAGACTTTATAGCTGTTTTCAGGAAAGCGTTTAGTAATTGACAGTTTGGTAAGTCTAGGTGACATAGATTCGAAGATGTTTTTGAATTTTTTGTTGTTTTGTTTCTTTTTTATTTGGTTTTGTTAGTGGCTACGTTTTCATTTACATTCATTTACATTTACATTCCGTGTGGTGTCCGGATATAAAGAATAGCGCCACCCCATATCCTCCACTGGGTGTCGTAAAAGGCGACTAATGGACCTTAAGACCCAGTGCCCTGTACCAACCACCTTGGGTCACCCGAATGGTGGCGGGTAAACAACCAACAATCGCATTCCCAAAGAGGGTTAGTGTCAGGCAGGCGGCCGACTATAAAACCATAGCCAAAACTTTAAGCAACATGTCTAGAGGACGTGTTGCGCCGACCCCAAGTAAAAATTGGGATAAGGGCAGGGGAATGATGATAGTGGCTACGTTTAGGAGGCGCACGCCGCATACTTACTCTGTGGTTTAGGCTAGATTGTGTAGCGATAAAGTAAAAGAGCGTTGTTTTAAAAATAATAATTCAATTAAGTTAGTTATCTTTAGATATAGTTCAACTATAAGACGATTATTGTTAGATTATTTGATATGCCTATTAGGATTACAAGAGTTTGAAGTAAAATTATTCAAAATTCCGACATCAAAAATAACGTCTACGCTGTCGCTCTACGAGCATCACGAATTCCGCTACATGCTACGGCTACGCAGCTACACCAATTCACTATCAATTTTGAAATATTTATGAATACATTCAATAGGTAAAAATAATAATTAATGATATTGAAATATGGTTTTATCATAATCATGTTTGTTAAAAAAATACAATAGATTGATATTAGCTTCTATGAATTACAGGAGTAGGTACTTAACTGATTCCTTCCAAGTCTAACTACTTATTAGTTAGGGTTCGATTCGCTTTTCTTAATTTTTCGATCTGTTTCATATTCAGAGATCAAAAGACGTGGAAGCACAAATTCACAAATCAAAAACAAATCTAGTTTTACGCCTTAATAAAAATACGAAAATATTTTACAATTTACAAGGCGCCTTTATTGAAACCTACAATTAATTAGTAGGTAATTACGTATACCTTCCTACGCTTCCCAGACTATGAAAGAACAAAGTATGGTCGCTTATTAAAGTGCTTCGCCCCGGCGGGTCTGGCGGCGGCGGCGGCGGTGGCGTCGGCTGTCGTGCGGCGACAGCTCGCAGCCGCGGCGACGCCTGCCCGCCGCGCGCCGCCCGCCGCCCGCGTGACGCACGGGGGCGCGCGGCCCACCACCACCCGACACCCGCACTTTTTGTAGCAGATAATCAGAGTTCATAACTTACGCTTTAATGGAATCATTACTTGGGCGTTTATATACTTTTTTTTACAGTTTTTTTAACTGTTCATCAAGTCTTTTCAATAAGATCCCTTATTCTTTTTACAGATCCGGTGAAAACTGCGTAGAATATTCTGACATAGGTACCTACCAAGTATAACAAAATTATGGGGAATATTCGGCCTGATACGATCTGGCCTATTCTCAATGAGCTTGTACTACTGAGTACTTACTTTGGTAACAGGTAAATGTTTCGTAAAAGAGAGGGTTTCAAGAAATCAACGTTGTCATAAAGGTATGTACCAATTTGCTTTTTTTACCGCCCAGTAATATAACCAGTCAGCTACAGGATTGCAGGTTCGATCTCTGCAAGATGTTGCTTTCTAAATACGCGGGAAATGTGTACCTAGTGCGTTTACAATGACTATAATATAAAAGAAAATACCATAAACCAACCATCGAAGTGCGTTGCGAGAAAGGTTACATATTAGTATTTATCGTGCAGTGGGACAGTTAAAGGCCGAAATCATTATACAACAAATCTGAAAAAGGGGGACCAAGCAGTGGAAATATTACAGCAAACAGTGCGCCATGATTCCCAGGCGATAGTTCGCACATACATCCGCCACGTCACCGTATTGCGTAAATATTAAATAATGCCATGTCGCAGGGGTTGTGAGGGTTGGTCTAATTTAGCGTTTGGTAAGGCAGGCCGGCGTCGGAGCGCGGCGCCGCACGCAACACGCGCGGCCCGCGACCCGCCGCCGCCGACACTGACTCATTACTGAACGTTTTTGTTTGATATAATCGCCATGAGGAGCCGCCACGACGGAAATAGAACAGGTTCCAGGCTGAGCGAGGGTGCAGGGGTGGAACCACGTCCAGGACCGACTAACAACGCCTGAAGATATGATTAGCTGAATACAAAAGTAAGTGCAAAGTCATTTCTAACATTTTTACTTTTAAAATAATTATTTTCGGGTTGTCGATGACTCATTTCGACCACGAATATAATAAGGTTTTATGGCAAGGCTGCGTCTTTATAAATAATCTCAGATAGGATGCGTAACGCGGGCGGTGAGTCACCGCGCTCTGAAACGTCCTGAAATTGAGCCTCCCTGACCCCGCACCCCGCACCTCACACCACTCTGCCTTACTACGGTTATTCAGACCTTAGGTGACTCATGCTTGTTTTCAGAGGAAAATTATGGGCCCGTAAAATGTTTGTTTCATTCACAATTCCCTAATGGGTTTATTTTAGTTTCTTACTTGTTGTTCCCGGTGTGTTACCTGCGCTTTGTCAGATAGGTAGTTTTTTTTACTCTTTCCATGTACCTAATCATAATTTATTTCGAGTATAAAGTAGAGTTTAATTTAAAGTGCCAGCCAACTCCTACCCCCTAAAATTGTTTATCGTACCTACATAATTACA
This sequence comes from Chrysodeixis includens, assembly GCA_941860345.1. Lineage (NCBI taxonomy): Eukaryota > Metazoa > Arthropoda > Insecta > Lepidoptera > Noctuidae > Chrysodeixis > Chrysodeixis includens. Next base: position 11,756,933 of record OW796096.1, read on the forward strand.
CATTACTTTTAAATATTTTGATTAGCTTTTATAACAACAAATACTAAAATTAAAAAATAAAATGTTATGGGGGTCCCCACCCCATACAATAAACGCGGTCTATTTAAACCGACTACTTTCGTATTTTTTTTGCTCCATATTAAAAACGGTAACAGGTAGATGCTTCAAATTTTCACAGAATATTTACTTGAATATTACCTTTCAAAATATAAATATAATTTCTTTAAAAATTAAAGGGAAGCTCCCATACAAAAACTTTTTTCGATCTTGATAAACAGGTAGAAAATTAATATACCTACAAAACAAACGTGATTTTCTATTAAAGGTACGGAACTCTTCGTGTGCGAGTCCGACTCGCACTTGGCCAGCTTACATTAATTTAAATTAAATGTTAATTTAATGTAATAAAATGTTTTTATTGCAAAAAAAACAATGGTTTTTGTCATATTTAATCATACAAATTTTATTCTGATCTAAAATATTATTTAATTTTGGCGGGAAACCCAAGCAAAGCACCGGTACGGTAATAGACTGTTAGAGTAGTTAACCGCTATCGCTTATTCACTCGCCCTCGTTGAATAAAGTTTTGAATACACTGTACGCATGCGCTATGTTCGCAATTCCGCATACGTCACTCGGCCGCCATGTGACACTTAGCGCCGCCAATCGCCGGCAGTCGTTGCTTGTGTGATGTCGGGTCCTCACGCACACTATTAAGATTTATCATTAGAGTTTTTGACGTTCACTAAGCGGAGTAGTGTTACTTCGCGACTATACGTTTGCACCTTATTATTCTTTGCTTATTTAATTAGCCTTATTTATCAAAATTTGTGCCGTGCCTTTGCAATAAAGTGTCAGAGTTCGAGACATTATCTGTGACAATTCTTGGAACTTGAAACTACACTACGTCGAGACGAGAGACCTTGATAACTAGTTCCTTGGACGAGCGAGAGCGAAGAAACAGTTATTATTATAGGATCATTCATGCTGGAGGTACGTCTATAGTTTACAATTTGTGAAGTATATCGTGTGTGTTTTTAAATCAGTCTCTCAGTATTCAGTTAAAAAGTGAGCTATAGTGCATAAAAAAGTTATCAAAGTACACTCTAAAAGTGGCAAGTGTTAAGTTTTAAATCGAAACGAGTTACGACGAAGTTTATATAAATGTGCGTTTTGATATTGTCGCGTGCGGAAGGACCGATGTGAGGTGTCCGCGGCCCGCGGCCTATTCGTACAGTGCCATGGACAACGTCGGAGGTAAACTGCGGACGACATGCATGTAATATGCCATACATTTATGTTTTTGGCGATTCGTCACTGCACTTAGTTGTTTGCACGTATTCAAAGCAAAGGAATCTGATTATACAGCCGAGTGAGCCGAGTCTGGTCAATTTCGGTGCATTTTCAGCCAGTACTGTACTGTGTAGCTTCTCAATGTTCTAGTTAGCTGGGTGGTTGAGTGTATGTTCTATTTATATCCTAAAAGCTGGCCGCACACTGTAGAAGATAAAATCTGCTTTCGATTTACGTTTAGTTATTTTCATAACGTAATAATACACTAATTTTTACTTATTTTGAACTATTTGCATCTTTACTCTGCCTCCGACATACTCTTAAATCACTTTATCGATACTTCGACGAATCTCGATCTATATTTAGCTTATAGATTCGTTCACTCGTTGTACATACATAGCAACAGTGTACATATTATTTATTTACATTTCTATCTATTATCTATGGCTGTAATTTCAAAGCTAAATAAATGCTAATTCTGAAACCCATTTTATCACATGCTTCATTATTAATTTTGTTATAAATCAACCGTCATCCTGAATATGGATCAAAAATATACCTTACTCCATTTATTACGTTTTATACGAAACTGTGTGATCATAGACAAAATTATATGCATGATATTACTTTTTTTTCTGTCATCAAATGTCACAATCCAACAAAATGTATTCATGTGTTCTTAAATCAAACACTTATTTACTTCTTAAATCATTTGCATAACCTTTCATTTTGTAGTCTTTATTTTTAATTGCATACTACTTTTAGCTATAACAATAAAGCTATGCAATATGCTTCTTAAGTCCTGAAATAATATGAAAATTCCTTTGGCTTCATTACTTTTTCTGGTCCTGACTAAAATCAACAAAAGTTGGTACTTGTAACTTAGTTATTTATAACCTCTTTGCTATAATGCTGAGTGTTTTCTAACCTTGAGCTCCATTGGTGAAGTTCAAAGAACTTTGTCTCAACTTAATTACACCATTTGCACTAACATTGAGTTGAGTTAATGTCAAGATTTGCATAACTCACTAAGTTTGTTTTAAATAATGATGACTTTTATCTAATTTTGCCTTTTTAAAATTAATGTGTAATCTTGTTTATTATTTTTAGCCTGGGCATTGCCAAAAAATATAAGAAATCATTCATTGATAGGCTGAACAAAATAGGTAAAATATCTCATATTTCATATATGCAACTCCTATACTTTAAATCATACTGTTCCCCTTGGTAGTTCCTTTGCATAAACATATCGTAGATACACTATTGATGGGTGCAACAGGTGTCAGGCAGGAAAGGTTAAGTTAGTTAGTTGCCATACAATGACCAAAATACATAGCGCTGTTTTATTTGCCAATTCTGTCTAATTCAATCTATTATTCATGGTTTTGCACCATATTAATTGTATACATATTTAATAAATTAGACATCACAAAGTCATTTTGCAGCTCTGAAAGAATAACATACTTAGTTGACGGCATTTGTAACTATAATTCTCTAAAATTAATATCCAAAGCAGTTCTACCTGCTTTCATTTCCACCATTACCCACATGTTACTCACACTATTGCTATCACAAATATGGTAAATAAGTTTGCTTATGTTCATATTTACTGTTTTTAAAGAAAAATACTGTTTTTAGAAAACTTATTATGAAAATAGGCACTCCACTGTTCAGAATTAACTATATTTATTTCTTGTTGAACTTTGATAGCAGGTTTCATAATTAGCTATCCTTATCAGGTAATAACCAACTGATAAATAAATAAGTTAATTAAAATCAATTTTACAGTAAAAAACACTCTAGACCTGATATTTATGACAAATATAGATATAGTATCACCCCTATTGCTTGGGACTAGTAATTACTAGACGGAGTTACACCGTTACATCAGGCCATAGGGGATTTCACTTATGGCATAGGTATCATGGCAACATGCAACATACGTTGTTAACCATAGTAAAAAGTATTGATAAACTTTTACCTCGTTGAGAAAATAGGTGGCCATAAGTTCTTTAAGAAAATCATACTAAAAAATACACAAAATGAATCAAATTTTATTTATAGTATTATTTTAGTTGATAAGTGTCCGGATATTCGCATGTTATCATGTGCGTATGGACATGCCTATCCAGATGAAACAAACTAACATCATTTTGATGACAGTTTGTGTCCAACGCTGTTCCTGCTAACACTGGTTCTACGAGCAGTGATTTGTTTTAGTGTCGAGAACAAAATCAATATTAAAATAAAATAACCATCTGACAAAATGACCAACTTTGATGAAGTTATAAGAAAGATAATTCGTTTTTTAGGTATGTGCACTAAATATTTTCAATATCTGAGGTTTTCATTGTTTATGCAGTAATTTAGTTTATTTTGAACAGGTTTTTTTATTAGTTTAACAAATGTGTATGGTCAACCCACAAGTGAACAATGGTGTGGCAGTGGTTCTGTTTAATGTGCAACCAATGATTGTTTCTTCTTTATTTAAAAGAGCCCTATACTCTATTGGATATTTATAGGCTGGTATTTATTATTCCAATATACAATGTAGATATGTTTAAATTTTATTGGCATTTAAAAAACAGGAAAATATTCTTTTTTTAAATTACATACTGTTTATTTTGTGATTAACTAGAATATTTTCAGGTAACCAGTTTTATTTTATTTTTATTTAATAAAGTCTCAAACAAAATTCTGAGTAAGCTTATACACAGGTAGAATAAATTATTTTCGAATGCATGAATATCACACGAGTTTTTGTAATGTGTCAGGATGACATAAACAAAACTAATAAGATAATGTAATCAAATACTTCTTATTCTTTCGGTCGATGATATTCTAAAATTTTGTCTCAATTATTAGACGATAAAAGAAAAATCTACGTCTTTACAATGAACCTCAGCTGTTGAGTTTTACACCCTTCGCTAATTAATTTTTACATGAAGGGCATTTAATGCAAGGGTTTCACCCTTTAGCCCTTACTTCCACACCCTAACATAATTATGCAACTGTATCACGCTATGCTAAAAATACAACCTTCGTTTCGTGTTTGCTATTCATATTTTTCGTAACTACCTTACATTTTACCTGTCACCATTATGTATATTTTGATATTTGTGACTAACACTTTCATCGATTGATTCGAGATCATTTCAGTACATTCTCAATCGTTTTAACCCATTACAGTTTATCAATCGTATCTGTACATATCTATATTATTATATTACGTTATCAAGATTATAAGGAGCAAAATTCAGGGTCGAACAACACAAACAATTGTTTTCATTGATTTTTTAACTTTAATCATACGAAACGTCCTACTATTACAGTCTACCTCGTGTAAATATTGATTTAGAGATAGTGACTCTGCCTTAGTGCTTGTACACGTTGCTACGCGCGGGCGCGGGCGCGTGCGCGGGCGCGTGCGCGGGCGCGTGCGCGGGCGCGTGAGACGTGGCGGGCTCGTGTTCACATTAAACGCCAGGCGTTCGCGCGATCGTGACGTATTTCAGAGGTTGTAAACATGGACGACGATCTTTTATTTTTAACCGAAAATTCATACCTAAAGTGGTAGATGCTAAAAATTAGAATTGGTGTGCACGAAATTAATAAAGAAAGAAAACGTTATGGTGAATTTCATACTTGATATGGTAATTTTCTAGACTGAACAGCACTAATAAACTCTTCTGTACTGAATGACATGATAAAAACGCGCTATCGCATCTAGCGACAAATTCAAACTGGTTGAACTGACCTGACGTCGCGAGTGAAACGCGCGCGCCGCCGCTAGTTCGACGTGAACACACACACAGGTCTCAAGCGTTTGAAATTGTCGCGAGCTCGACGCGCGCGCCAGTCGCTAGTTAGCCCGCTAGTTGGACCGCACGTGCGTTTTGAACGTGAACACTCGGAAGCACCTCATATGTTTGATATTTCGTGACATCGCCCGCCACCGCGCCCGCGAGTCAACGTGTACAAGCACTTACTCTTTTGGGGACCAACCATGGCAATATATACGAGTTCAAAATTTAGGCAATCTTAAATTACAACACCACTAGTTTTAAAGAAATTCGTCCAAATAAAGTACTCGTCAAAAGTTATAATAAAGAACAAACTTTTTACTCGAAATTACATGCGGATTCCTGTCCAGTCAGTAATATTTGATGTCATTTGTGATTCAGGAGACAAGTATAATAACAATTATGGTGATACTGCCGCTTATGGATTCAGAAATGTTAATAGAACAATACACGTCGCTTTGTATGCGGTAGAAGGGTCTGTGGCATCCTCTATGCATGGTAATAAAGCCTATTTTCTAGTATAAGCACTTGTTACTGCTATACTTTATTGCCAAGCCACATAAATGATAATTCCGTACGGTATACTTATTTTTATTCACATGCTATTGAATATCTTTTTGGGTAATTTTGTTGGGCCACTTAATAAAATTTGCTTTTAACAATTTAAAACCTTAAAGTAGCTGCTTAAGGCAATAAACCTTTATATGGGTGAAATAAAATCCCTCCGCTCTTTTTACATTTGATTGCATCGAAATCTATGCACACAAAAATATCGTGTAATTTTCAGGACTGTAAAGCAAATTTTACAATATTTTCATTATTTAAATGTTATCTCAGTCAACATGGCTAATCTGTTACGCCACATTGTTTCATTCATAATTATTTTGGGGTAGGTATATTGATTTATTCATAACTGCAAATCAAACACAGATGGCCCGAATATTAACCGGACTCATCGAAATATTGAATAACATACTAAAATCAAAATCAAGGAAATAGCTGATTTCGTAAAAATATACTGTTACGATAATCTGACACGCATGTTTGCACAATATGTTACGACGGTTACGAGATGCGAGTTTAGGTGAATCACGGTTTCCTTCTACCCACATATTCTGCAGCTTTAGACTTCCTTTTTCCAAAACTATCTGTTATGCATCCTTATCCTGCATCCTTTTTTTAATTCCGTTTGTAGTTTTCTTTGTATGCTTATCGTTTTTCATTTGGTGTAAGATTTTTTTCTAGAGAAATAAAGATATTATATGCTTTTTTAAAGTTAATTAAATTGTAATCTCCTTAAATTTTTCTTGCAACGTCCCGTAGCTCCCGTATCAATAGACGAGCACAAGACTTAAGTAATCTTTTGGAAACTGTTGAGGAGGGACCAACAAAAAATCTACTACCTATTATTTGATTTTTAAATTCCATTTGTGCTTGGAATAATTAGGATTGTGAGTGCAAATTTCAGAAAAATACATTTTTACCTTTTTGCTCTTACACAATCTCGGATATAGACATCTCATAACTCAGTGTAGTTTATTTTAATTCTTATATTCAGACTTGTATTTCAACCGGTTTAGACAGAGACCTATTGCTAAGTCCGGTCTCATCTGAATGCTAAGTTTCATAATTCTATGTACCTGAGCTGGTTTGGATTCAATCCATATAATACAGAAAATTAAGTCACTTCAATTGATGAATTTAGTTGCTTATTTGGCATTAAGCACATGTTTGTCATAGTACTAAAACTTGAAACACGACACGAGCCGTCTTTCTAGTGATAATTGTACTTTCTTCTGTCCTGTAAAACATACTAGGCTAAAAGACTTCTTCGTGCCCTGACATAAGCCATGTAATTACCTATATCATTCGTCTATAGAGACAAAACACAAGTTATTTACACATACCTACCTTCTGTATTTGTTTTCACTTCGAGTTCAGGAACACAACTCTTGGTCCTTTATCACCATCCGGAGATAGGCTGTTAGGTCATCCGGCTATAACCGTATAGCGTTTTGTCAAATAAAATCTGTATAAGTTTCGTTGAAACTATTTTCGGATAGATAGAGACGTTATCTATTGCACGTTGTGTTTTCCTGTACACGTGCGTTTTTTTTAATTCCAAATGCAGACGTGTAAACGTATTATTACCGATTTATTTTAATTTTAAATCTACCACACCACCTGTTGCTTCCAAGGCGAAGTGTTTGGGGGAAATACAGCTTCACTAGTCTTGTGGTATACCTAATAGTGGATACAAAAAAAAATATTATTCTGATGTATAATAAAGCATAAATAAAGATTAATACTCTAAAAAAAAAATAATGGTTCTTTGACACAACTTTTATTTAGGTCGATCTATACAGGTCTATAAAGCTAAAACATTATTTCAGAATCCACGCGTAGCTATCAGATTAGGACCCCTGAAGTTACTGACCCGTGTAACAGGCGAGCGCCGACGTATGACGTCATCGGGGAATCTATGACGTCACTTCAAAAAGGACCCATATATCTTGGTTCTCCTTCTTGACGTCACGGATAGGCGCCGCCGCCGACGTGTTTTCCAATACACGATTTTATAATCTGAAGCGGATGGATGGGATATCATTTTTCAATCTACCTGAAATTAATCAGTCAATGAAATTAAATGAAATAACTGTGCTTCCGGTATGCAATGGCTAACATACAAATACCAACTCAGATTAGATATCGAATTCTTTCCAGTTGTCATCCGTTGGAACTATTTTAGGCAAGTCTTTACGAATTTGCATAGCCTAATGTTATATCGGGTATTGTTCTTTAAATGCTGATTGAATTATTGAATAAACAATTAATATACTTAAGTACTCTATTAGGGTTCAAAAGGCAGCAGTAAATAGTGACGTTTAAGATTTGCAAACAAGAATAAATCGATCATAAAGTATCGAGATGTTCTGTTGATTTCATTAACATTATTTATTGAAATGCAATCAAATATAATTGTCGCCATTGTTGTATCTAAAACCAATTCATCTTTATGAGAAGTCTGTGGCGCTGACGCTTACAAAAGTGTGTTTTATAAAGAACAGCAACGTATCATGATAGAGCAGTAGTAAGATATTCGATAAGGAGCGTGTTTTGGACTAAAGTCAATCTTATGTAAATTTTAGAATACATTTGTAAATGTTTACCTTTCTGTCTCTGTCAATGATGTGTATTCAAGACTGCTTAGAAATGAATATTCTATGCTCTTACTACCAGCTCTTGAAGTAAGGACAGTGACCGTTGCGGAAACTAGAAGAAGCTGCTCAGTAGACAGTAGACGGCGACAGTCTTAATTTAGGTGTACGAGTATAGGCATAGATAACGCTTTCACTGAGACGTTTCCTAGAAGACCACACATGAATTAAGGATCTTGTCTCCATTATCGCAAATATTAATTACATTTGATGGATAGTTGGCACTCGACACACCGGCGTCTAGATATGTACGTCAGTTACAATGTATTACTTACTTAGCCCTGTAGGTACAGTGAATACGATTGTTGTTTGTCATAATATTACCATCTATTTCTCTGCCATTGCCAGGGAATCCGGACCTAAGTCTAGTATAAACTCGGGGCTGTGTGTGCGAAACAAATGCGTCTTAGTGCTTGTGAATAACGTTTTAAGAGAACTTTAAAATAATAATGAAGAATGTGAGACGTATTTGGGATAACTTCAGTGGCCTATACGTGTATGAAAACGTTTTCGGTTAGTTGTCTATTTTTGTATCTACGATTCACTGAGTAAATGTTTGTTCAGTGTTATAAAAATATTGCGGTTTTGATATTTAAATCGTTATTGAATATGTAGTGTAAAGTACTTATTTGATCTAGGGTTAGCGTTTTCGTGTACATAACTCAATTATTTTGTGCTTAAATGAATTTAAGATCGTGTCTAGTAATTTTCATTTGATGAACCATTAAATCAATTCAATGAATTTCGTGAAAATGGAGGCGGCTTTTGTCAAATTTGGGCAAAAAGACCAGGCTATCGGTGCCACTGACTCGACAGTTTTTAGGATAAGTTATTAAAATAATAAATTGTGAAACATGTCTGAAATCAAGGCTTATATTATTATTATATGATTGCAAATCAAAAAGAGTTCATACCTAACAGAAATTGGTTGTAAGTGTTTTGGGTGGATGAAAAGAATTATTGGTATTGTATAATATATTTAGACTGTGGTATTGTTTCAAATTTATATTAATTCCATTGTTTTAAGTAAAATGACACGGTACTTTATCGTATCACCGGCAATCTTCCAATCTTTAACGATCTATCAAACCCATAATACTCACTGTATCTGTATATTGTTATCAATAAAAAGAACAGGTTATTTTTTAGCAGGAATGATGTAATAATAGACTGCCAATTCTTTAAGATATTTCGAATATCACGTTTATAATGATAACATAGTATTATTATCTCACCAAATGCACATCTTGCTGATAACAATTCCCAGTGACTCGCCTATTGTTACATTATTTTCCGCTCTTATCAAATAATCTAAGAAAACGGACTAAACGCCACGAATAAGTACTATCTTTTATAGAAGTGATTTACTAAAATGTTTTTAAAATATTATTATTTAACTTCCTGTGATAAGGATTCCTGCAAAGCTCTACATTATCACTTATAGATTAATTGGAGTGTCTGTTTGAGTATTGAAATAACTGATTTTCACTAGCATATGAATATATACATAAACGATACTTTCACCAATATATTATATTTTTGTTTTCATATTTTGTCTGTTTGTTACCGCTAAGTAATATCAGAAATGGTTAAACCGATTATGACGGGAATTGGCAGGTTGCTGATGTAATAAACTTAGGCTACAATTATTTTCACAAATTCTTAATTTTATTTTTGTTTATTTTAATTAAATACCCAAACAACTAGTGGAAAAAGAAATTTAAACAGATTTCGCAATTTATGAGTAATATTCGCCTTACAAGTCTCAGTAAATCTCATTGATTGATTACATACACAGAATAATTTTAACATGGAATTACAAATAATTTTGCAATAACTAACGTTCCCATTATAAATAATAATAAATGTAACTTTGTGTCGGGGGAATTCGAAGGATAACATTATCATTGGCGCGAGCGTATTTTTAAATTGTCTGCTGTAGTGCGCGTGCGCTTGTTTGCATGAAATTGTATGTTTGGATATTTTTGTTATCAATATTCGTAAAAGTTATAAACTAATAGAAATTGTAGGTAATATTTAAAAAAAAAACAGGCAGTTGTAAAAATAATGCAGCGTGTTTTTTGCAACGTAATAATTAGTTGTTATTTTTAATATCTAAAGATTTTTATTTATTTACAAAAGACGAATTCTTTGAAATTTGATATTGACTGCAATAAATTGATAATTTAATTAGTATTTTTTTGCAAGTCAGTACGTTTCAATATCTACTAATAGTAGTCAGCGTTTTTGTAAGTAATCATAATTATCCATAACGAGACTGATAGGTCTTTGACATGATAATTACAAAAAAAATGGACAAATTAAGTATTAAGTGTATGTTCATGAAAAACAAAAGACGTGTTTGAGGCTGCGATGATCTATGAATATTTTAAGAATATAGGTAGGATTCAGATATTTTTTTATTAAAATCGGATCATCCAGATTTACTGGATATTGCTACGAGAAGTGATTCTATGTATGATCTGTAATAATATCATTTCATCTCATCACCTGTTTTATATCTTACCACTGTTTACTAAATCTTTGCTTCGTCATTATTAGGTTGTCGTCATAAAACGTAATGACTTATGACTTTTTCAAAACTGTAGTACCTACATACATCCTCGTACTTAGCCCACAAATCGCAGTAAACTGTTAGTTGCGTGTATGAGGATAACGCAAACGAATTTCGCAAGTCTGCATAAACGTGTCTTACCTTAACGTCCATACCCAGCTCTTGTTATACAAGTTATAGTTGTTTTTACAAACTTAATACTGCAGTCCAGCGTCCAAACGATTGGATTTTCACCAAGTTTGGCCCTATTTAAATTGCCTCCAATTTTATATTTGTAGTCTCCTGTTGTAAACATGTAACAAAATCTGTAAAAGATTTGTGGTACTAAAATTCTTTAGCCTTGCCATCGAGGTATTCTTCTAATCTTCCAGAATTTAGCTGAATATATGTTTTATACCAAGCGAGCATGTATCATACTTGAAATGTGTTTACAAATAATACGGCGTAGCGCCGAATCGGTGACTCATCAATGTAAATAAATTGATTTATAATTAGCTAAAGTAGAATTAAGTAACACTCATTGAAGATTAGGCTACTCCGTTTTACGAATTAACTGGCTTGATTAAAGGATAATATTTTATTAATTGGGTGCATCCGTGAGGGTCCCATTCCGCGACTTCCCTGATCAACTTGATTATGTAATACAAAATTACACATTAACATGTCTTTTATTATATGTAGATCCCATTGTCATTGTTTCCTTGGGCAATTATTAATTTATACAAACCTTATTATTAGTATAGAGGTACTTCTACATACACCAAAAACAACTAAATCAATCCAACCGTTCTTTCACTCGACAATATATTTTTATTCAATGTGATTGTTGATACACATTTTAAAATGTACGGAGGTTGTTTTTAACCGTGCCAATTTTATCACATACATAGATATCTGTTATCTCGTGCAGTTATCTAAATGATTATCATAATAACAAAGTCACGTGTACGGTCACTACTATTGCTATGTCAGTTGACTGTCCCACAGTAACAATTATAATGAAGACAGGTCTACTTGCATGATTTATGATCACGTCTCGTGCTTAGCCCACCAGCTTAATACCTACTGTCAACTCACGACTAGTTTCCTTGGAATGGATTCTTCCATCGTTGTCTCCATCAGATTTATTTCTTCTCTATCTTCTATTAAATGTGAATTGTCACTTGGAGCAACAAATACAAGAGGTGCTTTCTTTCGATTTCCAGTGGTAGACTGTGATAAGCTTATTTGTTTCAAGTAGAAAGAGTGATTTGTAATTTCATGATAATTGAGATAATATGAGATTTTTTTTGAGAAAACGTATGTCCTGTACAATTGTATGTACTAATGATTTATCTATTATTAAGTACTAAGAGGTTACGTATGGTTATATTCTAGGAATAGATTATAATTCGGGTCAGAAATTATCTTCAATTCAATAAGCACTTTCTCAGTTATCACTAACGTAATTGATATAGACTTGGGTATTATTAGTTTTAGATAATAAATGAAACCTTTATTTGCAATTTTCATTTTCTTACACTGGTTAGTCTTATATTCTAGGAATCACACTACGCACTAAACTACCTACCGAACTATAAAGATGTTTTAACTGTATAATAAGTATTTTTTTTTTTACTCTGCTCGTTATTATCCTGAACCTAGATTTATGTTTTATGAGTTCAATTATTTGAATTATTTGTTCAATATAAACTTTTAGAAAAAGTTTGCGATTTTTTACACCAGATGATTTAATAGCACAGTGTAGGTTCAAGGTTTTTGGTCTGTAGCCGCTAGGCATCGTGTGTATTTTTTAGACTTCAAATAAATGAGTCCATGGGTGTAAGTATTAAAGGTTAACCTTTAGAAAATAGCAAAGTTACAAATAATATTATTTTGGTCTGACCTTTGCAGATTCTCTGAGCCCATTGTACGAAATCATGATAAAGACATGTCATTTTGTTTACACCTATCTTTTTGTCTGACTTGATATGTCTCTGTATTGTCTAAGAAGTTCTCACTCTTACAAATAAATCTTAAGAATATTGTATCCATCGTCAAGTTATTTATGTGGGAAAATGTACCTGGTATTATATGAACGCAATTCCGTTGCGATTTAAATTTTCTAAGGAAGTTGTTTTTTCTATAAAACTGAAGTTCCGATTTCTTTGAATTTTCCTTTCGTTACGTGTTCTTATTAAATTAGCTTCACTGTAATCGTGAGACAACTTTTTGTGTTCTGGTCTGGTATATTTAAAACTATGCTATTTTGATAAGTTCGATAACACAGTTAATTAGCAACACCAATTTAAAAATGAGCGTATAAACAGGTACCTGTGTTATTGTTAATGCATGATTTGGCGGCATAATACGGCTAGGCAACAGTCCCATGTTTAAATTGAGAACTAAATTGTGTTTGCCTACGGCATCGGCTTGTAACGTCTATGACTTAACTTTTTATAACAAATCAGAACAGTTTTCTAAGTAGTATGATTCGGCACATATTTATAAATAAACTTTTTACTGATACTTTTCACGGGCCGCAGAAACAGTTCAGCCATCGCTAGCTTAGTGATAACATAAAATGGCAACAAGGAAAACATTAACACGATACGTTTGCGAAATCATTATTAAAATAACCCAATGGTAAATTTAACTTACGATGGTAAATCCAAAAGTGATTAGTACAAATAAATATATTTATTTAATATCATAATATTATGTAATTAAATAGCCTTTAGGTGTTTAAAACCGGTTACATTTACAGGCTTTGAAAACAAACCGCTGGTTTCAGCCAATTAAAGTTAAGCCTCACTGCTTTCCCATCAGAACTGAGACTTTGATGGCTTTCTATACCGATTTTATACGTTTAATTGATTAAATATCTTAAAATCTTAATAAATAACCTCGAGTAATTTTTGTATTATTTTCAGGCACTTGTTTATGCGTCTGTGCATATTGTAAAGTTGATAGGCGTAAGAAAACAGAACTTGATACGAACTCTGCCTTAACTGAAGTTTTCAAGAAGTTTTTGAAAGCAAGGCAAGAGTTAGGAGAAAGAGAGCTTGAGAAACTAATTATCTATAGTGTTGGTATGTTAACTTTTTTGCCTTGATTTTTTGTATACGAGTACCTCGATTATTAAAAAGAATCAATGATTTCTTTAACGTTAAGAAAATTTCAAAAATTTCGTTAAATAAAAATACGAAATCAAAAATGATTCGTTAGGCATTCTTCAGAGTTAGGTTGATAATTTTTCACTTGAGATGAAAACCTACTCCGAAAGTATCAAATTCAGTTCAGTTTTGGTTTTCTTTGTTCCTAACTATTCCTGTATAGTGAAGTCATGTCTAAACCTACATCGCTGTCGTTCAGCAAACCGCGGCCTACCGTCACAGCTGGCACGGTTTCAACCGTGAACTCCAATGAATAATGTTTAAAAAAAAAGGTTACACAATGGTGACTGTTTTAAAATCCTTGGGTTTTGATCCCGTTTCAAGGTAAAGGCCTTCTAATTTCCTTTGTTTTGTCTGGATGGCGTTAAGATGTTATCTACGAAATCCAGAACTAGAAATCCACTATCCATTTACTAACAAGTATCTAAACTTTGATTTCTAACGAAAAATAGATCAGTTGTATTTCCGATGACATAAGTGTAGTTTTCATGAAAAGTCTGCAATTGACAATTGCAGCGCTAACCATAAACTAAATATTAACAAGAAGTGAATTTATGTGAGAACTCAAAGTATTTCACACCTTGATACAAAAAAGATAACATTTCTCTGAACGTCTCGATTTTATTCCTACATTTTCCTCTGTAAAACTGTAACTCTTGTGAAGTAGTTACACAGTTAATACAACTAATATTAATAGCGAGATCATAATTTTTGCCGTTAGACAAGCGCATGCGCAAGTGTCGCCTAGACTGCGTCTGGTCATGACGCGTGCGCGTGGGCAGGTGGCATTGATCTGCTGCCGCACGGTGGGAATAACAGAAGATCAAAGGGATTGATTGCGTCTGTTTCACTGGAGGTCTTGGGCTTCTAACCATTAAATATTGTCTGGGCTTGTAGACAAATTACATTTCTCTAAATGCTATCGCTGATGAATTGCTTAAATGTATTAAACTGACATGTCAAAGTCACGTATCTTGTCGAAAGCGATGTCGTTCCTGCACATTAAAAGTTTTCTATACATTTATTATTTGTTTTATAGAAAACACTCTGGTCAAGACATAAGAAGGCTGTAGAGTTTTGCTCCAGTCCATAGCTCTAAGTGGTACCGTAGCTAATCGAATCCCCCAATTCTGTATTGGTCAAGACTCCGGCAAAAGTAGTATCGAGACGAGATCGATACATTATGAACTGATATTATAGCGCGTTCAGTTATTTGTATTATGTTTTCCATTTTCCTGTTTAGATGTGCATTCTTATAAGTTAATCTAAAGATCAGAGATATCTGAATCAATTTAAAGAAAAAATATATCTATTTGATGCCATCATTTTACTTAAATATGCGCAGTGTGTGCTCGCATTTTTAGTAGCTCAATATTCTCAATTAGATATTTGAGATATTTTGTGATTACTAAACTGAAAAATGCCCAAACCTTATTTATAAATTAATAATTTGACTTAATATCTTCTACTACCTACTAGATCTTTGCTTGAGGTCTGTCGAGCTGATGACTAATATATCTATTTGTTCATACATTGCTCAGATAAATGATACTTCTGAACCCACTTATCGTGTAGGCGTTATGTACCTATTCTATCGTTTTACACAATCGTTAAATATACGTAATGCGAATTGTTGCCTGATATACTTATTGTTATGTTTTCCTGTTACAACGTTTTTAATTATATCTCGCCGTGTAAATTTATATTTTTATGTTTAAGAGATATTGTGGACACGTGTTATACGTCACTCAATATTTGGTTATGTTATAAAATAGTATATTGCGTCAGAAAAAAATCGTAAAATAACACCTCCTTAGGTGCATTTTCAAAGAGGATTATTGAAGAATACCTTCCTCATTATCATCATCAGCCCTGAATAACCCACTGCTCCAGGTCTCCTTTTGTTTACCGCCTTAATCAACGAATTTATTTATATTCGTGAAAAATAATAATTGACTACAGCATTTATTGAGGTAAATAAACATTGGATTCAAATGACATAATAGAACCGTACCGGTAGGTTTCTTAGCAGTTCGGTATTTCCTAAGGCTATATTTGTACCTCTGCTATTTACTAAGCCACTACCGGTCAGTGACCTCGTGGACATGTCATCCTTGCCTTCGGGTTTTATCAAAAAGCCTTCGATTCCTAATCTGATTTAAAATTTTGATGTTGTATAACATTTTCTGACATTTGTGTCCGATTTTATAATTTCTTGGGATACTTCGTTATGTTATGAAAACCAACCAAATGTCCCGTTTAAAAAAAATCGTATATATATATTTTCGCTTATTTATTAACTCTATAGTTAATGTCAAACCACGTAAAGACGTCCATCCGACAACAGATTGACGTAAATGTTCGGCCCACTTATTTACATCTCCATTGTATATCATTTCACTTTTATTTCCCGGTAAAATGTCTGCAATTCCACTAAGTTCGTTTTTATGCACTCTTTATGAATGTCTAGTCTATTTCTTCGTATAAAAAAATATTTTACCACTATTTGTTGTTGTAGTCGTTGAAACGAATCGCTTGATGCGAGCACTGCTGAGTGCAGGTCAGCTTACGGTATCCGAAACTTCTTCTACCACTTTGCTCACTGTTTAATTTATTTTTGTGACATAATCTAAAAGTAATAATAATTGTTTGGACGATAATGAAACCTTGAATTTTGTGTTATCCTTTGATAACTCTTGATTGTTTGTGATTACTGATTACAAAAACTGCTGGTAATTGAGTTATTAAATTAAAACTTTCTTACATATAATTATACCTAATTCTAAAACAAATAAATAAAACGAAAATAAGAACATGATATGCCTAATGTCAACCTCACAATTACGATAAAACTAATGATACCTCTTATGTTTATATTCATCAAATTGTAAAGGTTACATAAAAAAAAATGTTACATTTTCCGCGTGTCCTGGCTGGCTGGCTGAAAACAAAACTATATGTCACTTCTGGGTGAATAAAATAAAACAAAGCAATTTACAAACCCTCATATTTGGTTGGATAGGGCACAAAATGCACTACGCAGGGCCACCCATCAAACTATCTCGTAACTCACTTTATGATTGATATCCGCTGGTAACAAGTCACATCGCCTCGCTCGCATAAATGACTGTCAATGTTACATTTCTGCGTACTTATTGCCTTTATTGCTATACAATGGTGTAATTATATTAATGCAGCTACTGCACGCTTTGTTACACGTAGTTATCTCGCTGTAGTGAACTTTGATGCGTTTTATATAGAGCTGGGGTCTGGCACGTTTCAAAGGCATATTATTGCGTTGTGGACAATGCGTAAATCGGCGTTTCTTCATTACACCACAGCAAATAATAGTACTTTAAACGATGGTGTTATATTTTCGCCTCATTTTTCTTTTTTAACTATTTAATAGTATTTCGTACTTAAAACTCTGCGTCGCACTATTTAAGTGTCTAGTTTTCTAAAAGTTATAAATGTATGAATATTTAATTTGAATTTTCAGAAATAGAATTAACGATATTTCAAGTGCTTGGCTATCCGTTCTTACGAACTATATGTAGAGATTCATATAAACCAGATGGTTGTTAATTATAATTATTGTTGTTTACTCTTTGTGATAACGAGATAGGAATATTAATGTTAAATGTATCATTGCTTGTATAAAGATCTATAAAATATACGGCTGTTTAGTTATTAATTAACAATCTTAAAGCCTAGTGGTTATTAACGAGGCTTGCGTTTAATCAATGGTCAAGTTTCTAGGGGTCCGCCATTATGACTTTAAGTGTAACTGTTGCAGTTGTTTACGAGTTTTAGGTACTTAAAATCTTGGACTATCTATAAATGGACCTAGTCTTTTTTTTGAATATGCACGTCTTAAATCTAAGTTCCTATGAGAATCATTGAAACATCTGGGTATCAGGCTAAGCCACTTAACCTCTTTGCCTTCGCTTCTAAATGTAAATGTATTTTTTCTTCTCAACTTTATAAATAGTTTGTTGAATATAGTTCTAGCTTTTAAAGTAGTTTTATGATGTAATTTATTTATATCCATTTATGTGCATTTATTATTTACTTACGAGTCGTTTCGTTTTCTTCCAGAAAGCGCCATTACTATAGGCACTGCCGAGAATGAGGAACAACTGAATATTAGTGATGTTTGTAAGTATAAACAAATCACTTATTTGTTTTTAAGGCATATTTTGCTTTCTCTGGGATTAAATCAGTCTAATCTCTTATACGTCGTTATATCATAACTGATTACTAAATGAATGATGAATGAACATCGAACATACCGCCAAACGTCAATACGCAAATATTTTTTTTATCAGTTCGAAGTCGAATTCGGAAAATGTTTGTAAAACACTAATTTAATTAATAAGAATGTCCTATTGTTCGAAGTCAGCACGCAGTTTTCCTTTTCCCCGTCCCTTCTAAATGTCATCGGAGCTTGAACATCGTCTGCGATTGCCGTCTTTGTCAATGACTTATCAAAACTCGAACATCTATTTCTAGCTATGATCTACCCCTCATAAATGTATATGAAACATGATCATTCGATTGCCTCAAACACGTCACGCTTGAAATTTATCCGAAATCTTGGTCACGCTTCAGTTTCATACAAAGGTTTCATACATATCTTTGCTTAAAACAACAATAACAATGAATATGAAAACCATTTTGTTGTTCATTCGTAATCAGAGATACGAGGTGCATGATAATACCGCACAGTACAATACTGGCGCTCTCACTTGGCAACAAGCTTGGTAGCCGCCGTAGCTGGTACACTATCTATCTCCGCCGCCATAAATCCAATACATTTAACTTGTTCATCTGACCTTGCTCATTGCCGAAGCTCAAACAAGTTTTAGTGCTTGTACACGTTGACTCGCGGGCGCGGTGGCGGGCGATGTCACGAAATATCAAACATATGAGGTGCTTCCGAGTGTTCACGTTCAAAACGCACGTGCGGTCCAACTAGCGGGCTAACTAGCGACTGGCGCGCGCGGCGAGCTCGCGACAATTTCAAACGCTTGAGACCTGTGTGTGTGTTCACGTCGAACTAGCGGCGGCGCGCGCGTTTCACTCGCGACGTCAGGTCAGTTCAACCAGTTTGAACTTATCACTAGATGCGCTAGCGCGTTTTTATCATGTCATTCAGTACAGAAGAGTTTATTAGTGCTGTTCAGTCTAGAACTCCTATTTGGCAAAGTAAACACAGTCATCATTTGAATAAAAATGTTCTTAATAAGCTATGGAAGGAAATCGCTGAATTGTTTCCTGATATGGAGGGTGAGTAAAAAATGTTTACAACCTCTGAAATACGTCACGATCGCGCGAACGCCTGGCGTTTAATGTGAACACGAGCCCGCCACGTCTCCCGCGCCCGCGCACGCGCCCGCGCCCGCGCGTAGCAACGTGTACAAGCACTTAAGTTATAACTTTGCAATGAACGTTAATATTAAAATGCTAAATTGTTCCGTCTTATGTGTGACCTTCGGCGGTGTTTATGTTTTGTTTTTAATTCTTTGCTCCGTGCGTATTGTGTGCGGTTTGTGATTCGGGCTCGAATTCCATAACATCTACCTACGTCTAATCTGTAGATATGGATTGATTTGATATAATGTTGTTGTGACCGTTGCGCTGGCAATTGATTCATTCATAACTTGTAATGGCGTTAATCTGGAAATGTGTCTAGAAATTTCTTTATCTTGAGCTTATGTGCGAAGAATGTATTTTATAAAAATTCTTGGTCTTAGACAGCACGAATAGGCCAACATAACAGGTTAAGTGAATATGCACGTGTGTTGCAGTTGAGGCGATCACATTGGCGGACCCGACGTTCGGCGCGGGCGCAGGCGCCGGCCTAGACGATAGCATGGCGCGCCGCGACCAGCCCTACGTGGAGATCGTCGAGCAGCCGGCGAGCAAGGCGCTCAGGTCAGTCGCATACACAAACATAATATAGGGTGTAGCAAACAACAAATTGTATATCTCAATGAAAGAAGTTTCATTGGGTACTAGTACCAGTATGTGTTTATGTATAGTATAGAATATAGGGTAAGTGCTCCAATGAATGAACACTTAAGCAATCTTCCAACTTCAAAAAATAATTACAGTGTGTTGCTCATAAGGGACCATAGTCCAAAGCTATATTTTGGTATCAGGATTGTATTAAAAATATATTTTGAGTAGATTTTACGAAATAATATGAATACTTTCTGAGATATTTAACAATAAAATGAAAAATACCCTAAAACCCCAGTGAATGAACGAAAATTTCTAGTAAATGAACTAAGTAAAACCAGTAAATGAACACATTTTTTGTTTAATTAACATATAGGAAAATTCAAAATATTTCAATAAATGTTATTCAATAATCAACTAAATAAAAAGAAAATAATTCTTTGCCTCTAAATCTGTCAGAAACATAAAAAATAACAAAGAAAAAGCTTTAAAATTCACACCTAATCATTATCAGTACATAGTATAAAGTCGCTTCCCGCGTCTGTCTGTATGTATGTTTGCTTAGATCTTTAAAACTACACAACGGATTTGGATGCGGTTTTTTTAATACATAGAGTGATTCAAGAGGAAGGTTTATATGTACAATAACATGCTTAATAAATTAGAGAACCATTGATAATTTCAAGATTTCTAATGCAAAGTCGTAAATTAATTACATTTTTTCGCGCTTACTTTGCAAACGCAGGCTGAACCCTAAGAGATTCATCAAAATAATGTACTAATTATTTGTACACATTGCAAAGGTCTACAGAAAAATCCGCGATGGTATAATAATATGTCTATCTCTTATGGATATCCCACAAGATAATTTTTTGTCATTTACTTTTTACGACAAATAATGGCTAATTTTCAAAGCGATTTAAACCAATACAGCATGAATCCTTATGCGATTAAATACCTTAAATACATTGTTCAATTAATATAGATTTATATGGCAATTTACAGCATATGATTTAAATGAATATTTTTGAAGATAATACAGATTTAAAAATTGCGGGACGTAGTGTTTGCGGTCAAGCTGGAACGGGCCGCTATGTTTTTATAAACAACGTTCACAGTTTTTATATAGTATATTTACTATTTAGTATCAGCATAGCACCCGTGCGGAGCCGGGGCGGGTCGCTAGTAAACCTATAAAGGACTTAGGAACGTTTATCTTTTAATTTAGCAAAATATAAAATATATTTAAATCAAAACATAAAAAAAAACAATCAATTTTTAACTTTATTAGTGAATTTATTATGTAGGGTGGATTTTGCTACCTTAAAAACTTTGCTTGCTTTATTAATAGTTAGTTCTCCATTGGCAATGGACCTAAGAGCTCTTTCCAATGTTTCTTGGGTATATCGAAACTTTTCGTGTTTTTTTTTTTATTGGAATCCATGTTAATCTAAAGGGACAATAATAGAAAAATTAATAAAATAATAGAATCTAGGTCTTACAAACAGAAAATCTAGCTCAAGTAATTGTGTTCATGATGAAAAATGTTAGTTCATACACTAGATATTATGAACCAATGAATGAACATACTTGTCCCAATACTGGCCTTAGCATCAGAAATCTATTTTTAAAACAACTCTCAATACATGAATCTTATGGCATAAAAATAAATAACATATTTGAATAAAAACATGAAATAGACGTTTTTCCAGTGAATGAACGGTCGTTCATATACTGGATTTCAAACGATTTTTAGTTCCAATGCTGGGACACCTAATAATTTAATTAAAACAGGCTAAAATTGCAGTTTAATTGATTCAAGACATAAAACATAACGATTCTTTATTCGAAATAATAAAAAACTTATGTTACATAATTCAATTACGGCTACAATGTGTTAACAAAGAAGTTGCGTCTTACCCGAGTCCTAAATTCTTGTCCGAACAAATACGCAGTTCAAACCACACTGCAAGTTTAAACGCTCGACATTTAAAAACGAACAGTGATATATGAAATGAATGTTGTCCCTATAATGGCAAAAGGAGTTGTAATTATGAAAAAAAATACTATGTTGGGTAGAAATATCTCAATTTCTTATTTTTTGAAAAAAACTCAGTTTTGTTCATTTACTGGGGTGTGTTCGTTCACTGGAGCACTTACCCTAGGTACTGTCGATTGATCGCATGAAGAAACACAATCTTTACGGCTAATACCGTACTGTCTCTAATATAATTTTTTCTCTTACTCATTGACCGCCTTATGCGCAGCTGTCACAAATATTGTATTTCATTGGTACGCAGGTTAACCACACGACGATTGTTCTATCGTGTAGCACCAATAATTTTCCTCGTTTTATCATGAGGTCATGTTGATTGACCGAGAACCCTGTCTCGGTTAACTTGTACTAAGTTTACCTTTTATTATGCTAGTTGCACTATAATGCAAGCCCTTTCTTCGTTTATCCGACTCTAAAAATGTTTAAAAAATACACAAAAATGGACAACATTTTTTATGGTTCATTTACATAAATGTACCTTCGTACACGGTATGTGCGTGGTTTTGTTAACATTCCTTCTGAATGTTTAAAAACTGAAAAAAAAAAGATACATAGTTTTTCAGATTTCTAGAGCTTATAAGGTTTTAAAAATCTTAGTTGTGTGTGGTTTAATTCATTTTGTTTCGTGGATTCTAATATGTGTCAAATACTGACTTCATTCAATAAAAACTACTTTTATTAGCTAGTTCGTGACCTGCGTAGTAGATTATATTATCAACATAGTTTGAACGCTTAGGAATGTAGAGTAATTAAGTGTCGACTTTTATGGACATCAAAACTCAATTTCCTGTGCCAATAATTTGTTATGTAACCGCAAAATAAAACTGACTTTAAGTTATTCAAATATGTCACAACAACATCAAATTTTAATCATGATAAATTAAAAATATCTTCTTAATAAGTTTATTAGTAATTTTATTTTAAATATTTTTTGTTGTAACGCTTAGCTTGTCCTCCTGCCAATAGTTCATTGTTGAGTGCGTTGGTGTTGCGCATTGTGAATAAATTTTCCCTAGTTTTTATCCACCTGAGTGCTAGTTGTATTATTACGGGTGTAATAACGCGTGTCATTCATGTACACTTTTCTCAGTACTTTACTGTATAATTTTGAGGAAAACGTTGACACTTAATTAAACCTTATTGCCTCATCATCGTTGCCAACATCAGACCTGTGTAACTAACGCTGGGCACAGGCCTCTGATTGTTTATGCCATTCTCATTCCTTCTCTTGGATGAATTGACCTATTCTATCCTACCTCTATCTTCTTTTTTGTCATCTCTCAATCTCATCTTTGGCCCTGCCGATCGACTTCTTAATGTCTAACGTTATTACTTATTATACAGAATTCTATAAAGTCAATTTCTTAGTACTAGTTAGTAGCTATAATTAGAATCATTGTGGGCGGAGAGCAAATATTAATTGTGTGATTCACGAGCACTTCGGTTTGGGATCGTCATATGTAATATTCCCAGATTGCAGAAAATAGTTACAGGAAGTATTTCCCGTCTGACAATCCTACTATTTCCTTGTATTATCACTAAGCTACTAGGTTAGGTACCTACTAGAGTACTGAAGATTTTAAACGAATGTAGCGTCTTGATCGATACTAATAGTAATCGAATATATCAAATGGAAAGCGTGTAACAACATTGATCGCGAGTTATATCTTAATTGTACATGTCATAGGTTATCGCGAAGGCTGAACTTGACAAGTTACATTGCTCGCTGAACGCTTATTAACAGCACTTTTATTTCAAAGTACTAAGGTTTATGTTTCCAATTTGTTGTATGTGACGAGCAACATGTTGAACAACAAGAAATTTCAAATAACCCCTATTTGAAATTTCTTAGAAATGTAACTAGGGAACCTTTATAAACTTGTTAGTTAGTTACGATAAAGATGTATGAATTTCGACTTTCTGAAAATCTAATCTGACTTGTTCATTGTGGTAATTATCATAATGAGGTTTTCTTATTTCGTCGATGTAGAAGGAAGCACTACTTGTCACTATTGCCATATTACGCAAGTTGTGAAATTGTGAGCAAAACCTAGTTATAATAAATACTATGTTTTATAGCTATGTTGAAGATATGCCAATGTTTACCTTGAACATTTGTTTTAAGATTCACTAAGTAATTGAAGTTTATCAAATACTAAAAAGAAACTCCTAAAATTAATTCTTTTTAATTATGCTCCAGTTTCTATTGTTTCTTAAATCGGCCATTAATATATCTGAGTGAGTCTAGGACATGTTGGCAGCCCGCGTCCGGGGGCGGGCTAGCCGGCTAGGCGCATAGCTCGAGTGTCACAGATACTACGAGGTCGTCCACCCCGCTCTCATCTAGTGTACGGTAGTCAAATGTTTATGATCCATACACACAAAGGGCTTATTTTTACGACAAACGTGTATTTTTAAGTATTTTCATATATTTAATGATTTTGTTGGACTTTAGATGACCTGTGTTACTCTATTATCTATTTTTGTTAAAAAACGAAATCTGCACATCAATCGTTTTCTAGTGGACTGAATCATTTCCATTAGCTTTGAATTATGGTTCTGAAATCATAACGGTGAGATGAGACTTAACAACCGCACATTATATAACATCATGTATGTCGCTAAGTCTTAAAAGGAAACTAGTATTACAAATCCATTCATCTATATGATTCACCACCAAAGATTTTTGTTTTATATGTTTTGGTCATGGACACACCCGCGAGGATAAGACATACTTTAGAATCTAGCGTTCTATTACAACCTAGTGAACCTAGCGTTTAGTTGAACATTTATGATAGACCATTTTTTGACCGGCGACAGTTTGTAAGTTACAGGCCAAAGAAAAGACGATGATAGAAGAAAATGGATTGTATATGGAATGATATAAACGAAAAAGGAGTAAATGATAAAGAGAATAAAAAAACGTGTTGCACCGACCTCAAATAAAATGGGATAAGGGCAAGATGATAATGAGGCTATTAAAAAATAGGCAGGCATTTTAAAAAAAGGTAGAATTCCCTAATTTTCCTCTTGCATTCCATTTTGCAGCCAAACTCCAAACACATCTTACATGACGTAGCTCGCATACACATTAGTCAGGAATGTAAATTAATATTAAATGTAAACACAGCAGTTCGGAGAATCATTACTTCAGACACATCATTATAAAACAAGCTCATATATTTCTGTTAGTTACAGTCTGGAACTGTGTTCTGCAAATTGAGTGTTTCGGGACTAGTTATTGTTATTACGCCTGCGTAAAAGAGGAACCTGTGGAGATTCTTACCGGCTCTTGTGTTTTCTCCATAGGAATGACATTCTGGAACTGTGCAGCTAGAGTCAGTAGCTTGTAATTTGAACGTTTCTAAAGTACCTTTTCAGGCCTATTGGAAATAATCTATCGTACTATTATTTATAAACGCAAAAGTTAGTAAGTATGGAAGGATAGATGACTTTTAAACCGACTGCATCAGAGGTAATGTTTTTGCAGCTATTGCCCGTATTCACGCGGGTAACAGATAGAGTATTCTTATAGAAAATCTAAAATAGGTATCTTGTCTGTTACACTTTATATTGGTTTCTTTCTCCTCACGCTAGCATTACGTGTGAATCAACCTCCGCAGTAGTATGATACATACTTATATTTACTTTAATTACATTAGTTTATGTAGCTTGAGATTAGTTGGCGCAGTTAAATCGATTTGGATGATCGCCATGTTTTTGATAGCTGCTATAATGTGTAATTCGAGCATTCAATATTGCTACTTTAATAATACCGTGTAGGTGTAGTTAAGATTCGTTGCTATCAAAGACTATTTGTTGGTAAAAGCTTGTCTTCTTTCAAAATAAATCCACATACAATGAAATAACAAGATCGTTTATTTCTCGTTCCATTAAAAATCAGTTCTGATTATATCTTTTTGATGTTAAATTCTGCGAGAATGGAATTCTAAAAGATTGGGCAAAGAAGCGAAAGAAAAATACAGTAGGTATTTATTTATTTATCTTTATTGGTATATTTATTATACTGATACATTTAACAATAATATTCTATAATCTAAAGTTAGTATAACAATTTCTTATAGGTTAGCACCGCATGCCTCATAAAATAACAATTAAAATGTGCTACAAGCACTATGTTAAAAGTTTACTGCTAATCTACTAGTAATAGAAATCAGTAGTAATAGGCCCTACTTTTGCACAATTGAACAAATTGTTGTAACCATCGATCATTATATCTGATGCTTATTATATTGTTGTAAACATTGCCTCTCTTTCAGTGAGTCGTCTGGCTATTTCGGGCCTCAAGTACTGGTCCTTGATGATTCCTTTTTCATTATTCTTGAACACCGGTTTGTATTTCGCCAATAATTAGGTTTCGTACATGGACTACGTCACTAACCCTTAAATGGCAGTCACATGCTAGCTGTTTCTTCTGTAATTGTATGTTTACAAAGTTTTTTAAAAATAATTGCCTTCTCGTTATTATAAATTACTGATATATTGAACTACAGGTAGAAGAAAAATGAGTCTTCAAAAACCAGTTTCTCTCTTGCTAACATCACACATCTGTTTACGTTACTAACCTACCGCGATCTATTCCGGTCCAATCCCAAAAACTAATACCACTTGTATTTATTTCTTATCGCAGTTAATTTCTATTCCGAACGAATCCCACTCATAAACGAATCCCAAAATTAGTAAAATGGTTTAAAGGTACAGTCAGTAATAAAGGCTTAAGGCGCTTCGTTTGCTCAACGCTTGGCTGTGATTGGTTGATTAGGATTTTTAAACAATAGAAACGAGCTCACCTTTTTGCAGGTAAATAAAGTTGGCATGTGATTCTCGATAAGACAAAATTTGTTTGTAAAGATTTAGGATTGAATTACGATCATTATATTAAATTATTAAAAAGCAAAATAAACTTTTTCCGGTGACTGTACCAAAAGTTATGTTTTGGGATCCGTTGGGAATAGATTAAGTACTTCATTTAAATATTTGAAATATGGTCTTCGTTTTAAGCAAAATAATAATTTAATTTCCGAACTAATACCAGTGGTATTAGTTTTTGGGATTGGACCGGAATAGATCCCTACCGCGAGATGCCGGCCGGCGCGCGCGCGGCGCCTGCGCAATCAATATTTAAGTTCTAAAAAAAATATATAATAATTGTAAACAAGTAAAGTGAAAATGTCGTTAATTTAGATAATAAAAGACCATTACCCTGCATTCTTTATCTGCTATGTTACAAGCAAATATCAACCTTATGCTTATGCTAAGTACTTAATTTAAAATTGATTATTTTTTTCTGGACTATGGAGGATACGTAGAGACGTGAAAGTCGATTACGGTGGCAAATTTCCTTTCTTGGCTTTTAAGCCCATCTTTTAATAAAAACTCATATTCTCATGTAAAATACCACAAAATCGTATCTACATTTTGTTACTTGAGTAGCAATTAAAGCTATAGGTCGACGGCACATTCCTTAGACACTATTTTGATACGGTATCATGAGCATTGCTTTGTGTTAAGATAAATGTTTCTCTTAGCAACAATAAGGAAGTACCGACAATTAATGCATGTACTTGGTGTACTTCTCGGGGATTTACCTATTGAACTCAAGCCTGAGGTGCAACATCCTCAACATGACATCGAAAACGAGACGATACGACGCGTGACGCACGCCGACCCCACGCCACTAATTGATACAGCTCTGTACGGCCTTGTAACCTGTGCGTAAAAACTGCGTTAAGACCTTGATCAAGCCTTATATTTCTTGAAACACATGCACTGTGTGAACCGATGCTGAAATTAAAGGATTAATCATATATTTTTTTAAATATCCATACTCCAGAATTTAATTCTATTTTCAGTAATGTTTATAATTGACGATCTACCTTACGGCGCTTACTTAAAAAAGGAAAAATAATATCTAAACACAAGCAAACATTGATAAGCGAGCAATTATAAAAAAAACTGCATGTTAGATTAAAAAAAAATTAAACACTTTTTCCTTTCTCAAAACAAAAGCATATTAAGTCGATATAGTGAATTAACGCAAGATTATGTGTTCGCCCAAAACTGCCATAATCAGTGCATTAAATGACAATCCAAATCAATATATCCTCAGTTTTGTTGATAAGGTAAATAACATAAGCCGGCGGATATAACAAAATATTATCTATAGCTGTTGCCCGCGACTGCGCCCGCGCTAATGACGGTTATAACTGCAACATATTACCCACCGTTTGACGCAGTCGGTTAGAAAGAATAACAAACATCCATCCGTGCTTACAAAGTTTCGCATTTATAATATAAGCAGGGCATTATTTTTTTTTAAATTTGCAATATCTGTAGATAGTGTTGAAGTCGTCACATCATATCCATTACATAAACCGAATAGATACAGAATAAAATATAACTTACTACACTTTATTCTTTACATGAATAAGACCGAAGTAGCAATTTGACAAAAAATACGCCTACAATACAAAAATAATTATTAACACAGGATAAAAATTACTTTTCCTGTTGCAAACATTTTCCTTATTGGTTTGTTAAGAATTATTTTGCTATCCAGGTTGGTAATGAATTGGGATACCCTATTTTACTGAAAACTTATTATTACACGAGTATATTTTCAGCGTGTATATTGTTATCGCATTTGTACTGTGCTTTTAATGTGTATTTTTAATTACTTTAATGTCATGATCACACACAAGTACGTAAAGTTTTAATTTACTTCCATAATTTCGTTGTAAAATTAATAAAGACAAGTTCAAATTCTCATGAATACACTGATTTTTCTTTCAAAAAAGACATCCAAATATGTACGATACTAAGACATTTAATCGCAGTTCCAAACACATTTGTTCTTCGTATACCTTTACCTAAGTATTAACGCTTGTTTACGTAGACATGTCAAATAACTTCTAGACATAAGAAACACAATAGATTTATTTTTACGTTATTGGTTTTCCAATCAATTGATCGGGTTTTTGTTATTACGTCATAAATAGACACAGCGTCACTGACTGGCTATTTGGCTTGGCGCAAACGGGCCACCGACCACGACCACCGTCAGCTGTCGCGCGCTTCCGCCACTTTTGTAACAGTGTCAGAAGCGAGCGACAGCCACTGGTGTTCGGAAGCCGCCACATTTTATAACCCGCTCTCTGCTGCGCAGTCTTACATTTAACTGCGCGGGGGGTGGAGCAATGCGACAGTGGTGAGTGTCGGCGTCTTGTGTGGCCCGTAGCGACCACAAGTAGCGAGTCGCGGACACTTTAGTAGCGAGTGGCCGCCACCGGCTACACGTGTGCGGCGTGTCTATACAAAATATATGAAAAAGCGTGTTAAGTGGCTGTCGCTGGCCACCGGTGGCGTTGGTTGGTGGCCTGTTTGCGCCCAGCCTTTGACTTAATATAGAACGAGCGCCGTTATTTGATGACGTCACCGGTATTACGGATTAATTAGGTACATTTATATGTTAAGTATTTGTTACTAACTATATGTATAGGGGGTATAATAAGGCCCTTTTTATACGAGGTAACTCATGTTTCTGATACCCAACATAGAGATTAGGTAGCCTGCTGTATATTGAACAGTAGTAGGCTACCTTATTTAATATTTATTTAATTATATTTCAGGAATGATAACTAAGTTATGTTACATTAGAAGCTGGCCATAAACCATAAAAAAGCGAATTTTATGGCCATTACAGTTTTAGAAAACAGCTACTCTGTAGTAGCACAATAGTCGCGATGATTACACAAAGTATTGTTGAATATGCCCACGTGAACAACTGGCGTTTTCAAATCGAACTGACAAGGAAAACTGTAGAACATGTATCGTGCCTGCCTACAATTTCATTACGATAATAACACATAGTATTAGATTTTTTTCTTCACTTGTTTGTTGATCGTACTTCCT
Source organism: Chrysodeixis includens (assembly GCA_941860345.1). Lineage (NCBI taxonomy): Eukaryota > Metazoa > Arthropoda > Insecta > Lepidoptera > Noctuidae > Chrysodeixis > Chrysodeixis includens. The sequence continues at coordinate 11,786,929 of OW796096.1, forward strand.
GTATTTTTTCCTGTATTGATGGCCGGTGTGATAATTAACTTACTCTATAATAATGTTACACGATATAGTATTTTTAGTTGTGTAAGTTTGTGGTTACCACATTCTAATTATAGATGGATAAGCCTTTATGTGAAGGTTTGTGTACTTTGTGGTTTTTATCAGTAAAAAACATTACTTCTTTAAATAATATCTATTCGTACAGACTAGTACAGAGATGTATGTTGTTTCTGTTGTTGATTTCTGTTAAATTGTTGATTTCTATTCTGTCCATTGACCGGTGGTTTGCATACTTTGTTTGGGACCCAAGCGGGATCGTTATCATTATTAAAACGTACGAACATAAAATTAAAACTCAATTAATTCTATCTTCATCGTCATCTTCAGACCATATCTTCTCCCTGTTTATTTTCACTATATTCCCATTCCTTACGTTAACGTAGAAACAAAGAAACATTTATTGTGTCAATGGCCGACTCGCCGTTATAATATACGAACTTATAAGGTAAACAATAATATGCGTAATGGAACTCGTCATAAGTTACTCTATGGAAACTACGTAGTCCAAAAAACCCATATTGCATGCCTTAATATTTGCATGAAGAATTCGAAATTTTGACATATTAACACATTTCAATGTTCTCACAGACACTTTGGGAACAAATGTGTGTTTATTTTTATCGCAAACTGACTATTGCCCGCTGGCTCCGCTCGTGTGCTATTTACAATTTCCCTGGACTTTAACCAATTTTCACATTCTCGGGACTAACGAAAAGCATTACTAATGTCACTACTGGGTCATCAACTTGTGTGAAAAGTATTAGCCTGACATAGATTTCCCCAAAATACCTTTCGCTTTATGGATGGAGCCAAACCAATAAGTTCCATGTTGTAAGAGGCGAACGAATAAGCTACGCGGGCAAAGTTCCAAATTAGTTAGTGGTGTCTTAAAATAGTTAATGAAATACCAACCGAAGTTAGTTTTCTAAAAACTAATTTTTGGTTAACACAGTGTGTATGGCCTGAAAATGTGATTTAACACACCTTTACTGCAAATTTTATTAGCAAATAATTGAGGATTTTCCATTTTTCCCAGTTTGGTTACAAATGTAGCAAGTGATAAGTACTTTCGGAAATTTGAAAGAACCAGTACACTACAGTACAATATCGTAGAAATATTACAAATGCAATTAGCTGTAAAGGTTGGTTTTAATTTAGGTCAGCCAGTCTGAATCATAACTCTGATCCCTATGTCTGGCTATAGCTTTCCCTGGCATTTGAACATGTTTGTTTCTAGTCTATCTCAATCTAACTTAGAATTCTAGGCGTCCACGTTGTATTGTTATGTCATTAGCATCGTGTCGGCACACGTGACGAAGCAACGCTCGCGGAAAACCATTATCACAAGGACCGAGCTTTTATTAGCATAGCAATCATATAAGAATGTAGCGTTTGTTTTTATGTTGCGAATGTAGATTAATGAGCGAGTTGAGCTCTTTATTACTCCAGATGTGTTTGTTATGAGTGATATTTGAAATCTGTGCAGACTGATGATTGAATGTCTTCTTGACCGACTTTTAACGGTTAAATGTAACTCCAATGCCAATTTATATGCAAGAGCTTACTCTAATTAGCTACTCTTCTTTCTACTCTATTTTCTCTTGCTGCGTTCTAATAGAAGCTAGCACCAAATGGATCAAATGTAGGCTAGATAAATACTTCCAAAAATAATCGACAGTAACCTTATCAGTCATCAGAGCCTAACACAGGAAACTTCGAAACGATCCATGCCATACTTCATGCACGAAACTAATTATGTATGTTTACATTGAATCAGCCGGTTCCGCTCCAGACCGGTGGCGTGGACTGACGAAACGAATTCAGCCTGAGAATGCATTGTTAAATAGGTCGAGCTTATGCGGTTATTATTAGAACAACGTGTTTCTGTTGTGAACATAATGTGCTGACGGTTAAATTTCACGTTTTCGTGGTAGGGGCAGGCAAAAATATCTGTAGGTACCTATGGATTCCTCTCGTGGATTTCCAAATTGAAATCCAAATCACATAAGAAGTAACATGGTATAGCTTTCGATTCCAAACTGTATATCCTCATTTCTTTACCAATTTTGTTGTCCTCAGATTCCGCTACGAGTGCGAGGGTCGTTCGGCGGGCTCGATCCCCGGCGTGAACAGTACCACAGACAACAAGACTTACCCCACGATCAAGATATGCGGCTACACGGGACAGGTCGTCATCGTCGTGTCGTGTGTCACCAAAGATGAACCTTACAGGTAAAGTCACTTGTTGCTGTATAATCCTTGTGTCGCTAGCGGATTTTAAAAACGTTTAACATCACATGCAAAATGACATAGAACTCGAAGGGGCCCCCATATGCTCGTCCCATGTGATGAGTGAATCTAGTGAGCGTCCTGCACAGTGATCATTGGCGTGATGTAGCGGCCTATTCCACTCAACTATTCTTGCGGTCAATCTTAGGGACATGGCTTTACTTACTACCGGAAGACAATGACTACGCTTAAATATTTGTTGCCATGGGTGCGTTGAGATCGGCTACCAAGCTTCATTGGTTGGGTTTTACGAGATCTTGGCCGCCAAAAGTTTTTACGCACCTCGGTTACTCATTATTAAGTTAAAAACACCTCTACAAAATAATGTAGAGGCATGTATGTAGTGTTGCGAGATAATTGTAAATTTTTAACGACAGGAATAATTAAAGTAATTTTAAAAGAAATATCTTAACGTTACATAATCAGATTATTTGTGCATCACATAATGCACTAATAATGGTATTCGCCATTGCGTTGTGTATTGGTTTTGTGGTCTACTACGCCACATAAACGTGTTAATGTCTGCTGGGCTGCCAAGATTTACCACAACCTTGTTGTGTTTCTAGAAAGGAAATTGACTTAAATTCATGTTAAGAAAATAAATCAGTTTACCCATTAGCGGGTCTGCTTTTCGTATTGTATTCTCTTTTATTTTAAAGCAATAGAGTCCAATTTCGGCGTTCATTATGTGATAATCTGCTGTACTATACACTAAAACAAAACGTTTTACTGAACGTAAATAAAGTTCACCTTCGTAAACAAATACTACTGTTTTTGACAGCCCTAAACACACATTGACGTGACTCCTCAAACACACCGGTTATGTCAATATTATGTCTGACTTTAAGGTTTTCGACACGCGTCAGCAGAGTAAACCAATATAGGTTCTTAGTAAATACAATCTGATCAATTTTATTTGGATGGAACATGCATCTCAAGCGTCAAAAATACGAGGACTAAGTATTGATTACAAAGTTCATGATTACTCTTTTTCCGGAAATAAAATGTCGTTTAATAAACTTTCTGTTCATAAGAATCGTTATCAAAGAAGTTATCCTTATCAAAAGTTATCAAAAATCTGAAACTAGAGAAACAACCCTTACCTCCATTAGCTTGTGTCAGTAGTACGTGTCGCCTTACGACGGTGGTTGTAGGACCATAACCACCCGGCAGAAATAATTATTGGACTTGTTCGTAATCTTGATTTCTACGAAAATCTGCGAGTTGGCTCTTTTCTCTCTTATTTTTTTTTTCTATCCGTCCTTTTAATCATGATCTCCGTATGTAGAGCGCACCCCCACAACCTGGTGGGTCGCGAGCGCTGCGAGCGCGGCGTGTGCACGATCCCGCTGCGCATCACGGAGGAGACGTGCGAGCACCAGTTCAAGAACCTCGGCATCCAGTGCGTCAAGCGCCGCGACATCGCCGACGCCCTCACCGTCAGGGAGAAGCTTAGAGTAGACCCTTTTAGAAGTAAGTACACACACACACACCTTACCTATATAAATTTTGCTCTCAATATTTTTTTGTTCGTGAATTAAAATTAAAATAGAGGAAAAACGGATGGCTTTTGATTTACAAGAAAGCTAAAAGAGCATCACTATTTTAAATCTGGGCTTCTACAATGCGTAGTGGTAATCAACACAGAAAATCCAAATAAATTCCGCAACCAGTCCTATACCGGTCCGCATCCTATACCGGTCCGCAACTGGACACTGGCTTCTCTCAAGTTACGTCAAAAAGCACACTTTCAATCTGGAAGAACCCTGGAAAACTCAATAATTATTTCTTAACTCAACAAGAACTCTAACTATATCGTCTATTTTGTTTATGCTCTAGTGTTATTGTCAACTTCCGTTTCATTGTTATCATATTAGTATTCAATCTTGATTTCTTCAGTCACAAGTAGAACGCCCATTCATTTCTACATATTGTGAGTGACTCAAGGTCGGTCGTTGACCTTACTTTGTCTTACACTGAACTAGTGATCCGTGTCAGCTGGCGACTTAAGGTAGAGGTTAACTAATCCTGCATTTATACATAACGTTTACAATATTGTGGATTCTCTATGAAAATGAATACAAAATTTTGAGCCTAGGTATCATATGCGATCCAAATATTACGTACATACGTGGGATCAATTTCTATGTGTATCGGTTAGGTAGTTGACGTAGTTATACTAATAGGACTCTGAAAGTCTGAAAGGAGCTTACACGCTGGAAAATTCGGTAGAAACTAAAACTAAATGAAACTGAAAACTGAATGTTCCCTTTTTAAAGAAAAGAAAGATAGGTTTTAGCCAGGAGCCTAGTTCGGCTAAATATTTATTCGAAGTCTGTCTTTGCGAATTTCAGACAGGTAAAGCAGATGTACGAAAATAGTCGTTTATTAGCTGCAATAATACAAAACTAACCCAGCATAAACTACGTACACAATGATTACGACAAAACCAAAATAGACATTACGAGTGTTAATTACTATATCTAACATAAATACTTACTCATAGATTATTTCATAAGCTTTCATTCAGTTTGCCAAATTTACGGGAAATACGGCCACATCACCCAATTTGATAATAATTTGGAAAAACCTTTCCTTCACTCAATTTGCTTTTTAACTTGTCATGTTTAAGATTTATAACGAGGAAGTCGCTAATCAAGTAAGAAGCTAATCTTATCAGCGTTATCAGCACCATTCACGATCATAGCTTTACTTTTAATTGAGTACAATGACCCAGTGCAATAAAACAATGATTATATTGACATTTCCTTTTGGCGCCGCGTGGGAAATTCCGGAAAACGGCGAAAACCCCTAATTTTTAATACGATACGACGATCTTACCATATCTTAAGAACGGATATATTAACGAGATAGCGCATTGTTTCCCCTACTATAAAATAATTGGAACGCAATATCAATGAATTATTCATTACTATTTTTTATTTATCTTGAATATTCTTTTTTTAGGCCAATTGGATTTAAAATTTCAATCAATTTATACTAGCCCAAAGCGGAAAAGCATCAATGCTTTAAATTATTTATGAAATACATTGCATAACTTAAATTTGAATTTTCAAACTATCCAATCCGAAAACTTATAGCCTTAAAGCCTCACTGATGTATTTTCGATGATAGTTTATATCTGAGTAGCTTAGGGAAAAATCTGATATTACTTCATATTACATACCTAAGCACAAACCTGGTTTAGGAGTCAGAGTATAAGATATGTATCAGTTTTGCAGAAAACGTGGTAAGGTTTTATCACGCAATAAAATTTATTGTTATTACTATTAAATTTGTTATAATATTTATTAGTATTTAGTACAATTGCAGTATTTACGGGACATTCTTATCTTGTTCGTCATACGATACTGTAATCTAAGGTACCTCGCCTTTAAACATAACAAGAATTTACTTTTTATTTAAAAAAAGAGATATACTACAATGTTCGTAATTGACCTACATGAATTAAATATTATTTACTCGAACATTAATACTAGCGGAAAAAAAAATAATAAATAAATTATAAGTACCTATTTCTGTAAGAAAACTTCAGTAGTTTTCTATTCCCTTTTAAATTTACTTGTGCGTCCGATCCGATAGAGTTTAATCCACAGTAACCGCCGCACTTGAAGCCTGGAACAAAACCTATAAATAATCTATTATTTAGCTCCGAGCGTCGAAACCGCGCCAATATATTAACTAAATGAGCTCGCCTACATTTTTACTGCTAATAAAACGTACCAAACGTACACAACACTATTGTTTGTTACTTTGTATTTAAATAGGTAGTTGAATCTCTGTGTTGTGACGGAAATGGAGAATTTATTGTAATCATGAACATTGCCCTAACGACACGGATTTCGAACAGATAGACTATAAATATCGGCAAAACTAATAAATGCTTGTGGAATAAATCATTGAGAAGTACCTATTGTCTTTACATAACATATTATTAGTATGGTGGATTGATCGAAAACTAATATCTGTTTACACTTCCTTTCGTAGATGTCTAAGATGTCTATTCAACTAATGATTGCCATAATACAAGTCTTGTTGGGAACTTAATGCGTATTTGTCTCCGGGACCAATGAACGCAGTGGAGGCGGAACTATACCTGACTAGGGGTTACGTAACAACTTTCCCGAACACTTGGGAAGTTCTACCTAACAGCGGATATATAACATGTCTATTTTATTACGCCTTTTTTATGACTTATACTGCTAATTTCTATAATTATTTCTAATACAATGCTAGTGAGACTGCTATTTGTTTATTGTTAAACTATCGCTTGCATGCAATAAGATGCTTTCTTTCCGCAATAAAAGAGCATGTTATAAATATCCTAAAGAGCTATAAATCCATAAGTTTAAACTGCATTTAAAAGTTTACAAAATACTCATAATAAAACTATTTTTTATTAGACATCTTTTGGTTATCGAATCGTGAATCAGTCAGTTAATGTACTTCTACTCGACCACAAAATTAAAGAATAAAACTTTTTGCAATCGACATACTTGACAACTTTTACATCTTTAAAATTTAATATGTTTTTTTACGATGTGCAAGAGATTTTAAAGAGAGGTTTATTAAACTATGATGCAAAAACCTCAGTGTGTCATGAGTCACGAGAGCGCCCGGATGCTGCCGGTCAGCAGACTACTTTTTGTTTTTACAGCTCTTAAACTAACCACTAACACAACCAAACAATTCCTCATTAACATGGCTTCCGTGGTTATCTTGAGAATACTTCTTTGCCTGTAGTAACCAGATATTACTAGATCCTGTTATTATATTTCATTAAAAAGGCCCAGTTGATGTTCTTCGAAAGTTGAATAACAGCTTTATTACATCGTCATTTGTGACATCCTTTTGCATAATAAACATTTGCAAGTCCATGGCCTGATGAGATGTTTGATTTGTAGCAACAAATTTAACTAAGTCGAGATTAAGGCGGTGCTGTTGCATTAATTACTTTTAAATTTGTGTACAATTGGATCTCCTTATACGTCAACAATTGTAATAACGATTTTACCTTTGAACCGTGTAAATAGGAATCTTCCCACGTATCGCATACCTAACCTATTTACCGTATGCCATCATCCTGATTTCAAAGTCCAGTCCAGACTATTGCTACTTCTCTATATACTGCTCTAAGTATATTGATTCAAATCAAGTCACATTACGGGAAAGTTCAACAATCAAACGTAGATATTTAGGTACCAACAAACCGCGTCTAGCGATCGCTATTGACTGGAACGACGTTATACAGTACAAAATAAACTCTAGTACACGTACATAAGGTAAACAATCGATAAAATGTTTGAGCTAACACCGATTCGAAAATAGCTGAGCGACCAGAAATATCCATAAATCGGTCCCGGCCCCTTTCAGCGACCTAATAACCTAGTAACGTCTACTCTTGTTGAATGTGATAGCCTTAATAGTGTTGCTGGCTATCACACGGTCTATATCTAGAGCTTATAAAAACATCTAGCTGCCACCTGGGAATTCTTTTTGTGGAACGTTCGTCTCGACTAATTTTAAAAGAAATAAATTATTTTAGTTACTTTTCAGAATCAGAACTGTCTCCGAAACTATTCCTGGAACATCAGCAAATTTTAAACCATTTACCAATTTAGTTTCTCTATTATCGCATAGCACATTTTACAAAAGACGAGGCCAATGAATTGTGGATCAGACAAATATTTATCCGAGCAGAAGGTCACACGACTTGTCAATCTAATCACCATAATTAAATAGTTGATGGTATTTTGATTACGTCGTGCATGCAATACGTATAGCGTAACAGGAAAATTCGAACAAAACCGACGTAGTGGGAAAGCGCTGGTCTTTAACCGCGTCGATTCGGCGCGTGCGCATATGAACCGGTCTTGTAATTAACATGCGAAAATGTTGTAGCGTTGGTGTGTTTGTTGGTGCTTACGCACTCGCGAACACAACATTTGGAACTTGATTTTGGACGTCAGATTTTGTAGTTCATTCATCTCTTTGTTTTCCACGTGAATTTCCGATTAGATAATAAAATATCCTTGGTAATAAAAGTACGTAACGGGAATTAACGCAAACATGCGTAAACTCCTTTCATGTTTTTACGTGCTGTCGGGGTATTTAATAGTCATGGCAATGGTCGCAAAGACTTATTAGAAAGACTAATATTCTTATGCAAGTTGACTGAAATGGACATGAGCTATGTTATGACACTTATAAATAGAGAAAAGATGACTCAGAAGAAGACTGTACATAGCCATATTTCTTTTTGAAATATATTTTCTGCCTTACTGAAACATACTAAATTATACTCTACTAAAAGGCTTTAAGTCTCTCTTTTGCTCATGCTCAATTCTTGTTTACGTTATGTAATAAATATATCAAGCAAAAAATAAACAGTCGGTTTACGCATCGGTATGGAAATCAGTTCACACACGTGTCAAAGTTTTTCAAGGCACTTTACCTCTTTAAGTTTTTTGTAAACATTGTACTGAACATAAATTTAATATACACGTTAGCCTTCCGTATCGAAGCAAAATTAAATATTAGTTCATGGTGTAACACTTATTTGGTATATTGGTACCAACAATACACTATGTTTATAGATAATTATGACACTAACACGAGGAATCTTGGAGGTCGAGTGTGAATAGTTTATTAAATATATTAAAAAGGTTTTGTTAATGTGTAACTTGGCTACCTCACTTAACGCTGTTTGCTCTCCGGTGGTAACGGATTATTTCATCTATACTCCATTTGTTTAGGTAGTTAACTTAATGTAAACAATCTTGGCGTTACTTTTTAACCAAAAAAATAATTTTTAATTTGGATATTACTGCTTATAAATCAATTAACTATAGTTTTAGAAAATCTGAATGTATTTCAAGTTGTAAAACGTATTTTACATTTTTAAAGATCACATTTTGTTTAAAAGACATACCAAAATTGTTTACATTTAGTTAATTACCTAAACAAATGGAGTATAGGTTTCATCGGCACAGTATTAATGTTATTCCTCGTAAGTTAGAAAACAATTCACTTTTTTTTTACTTGATATTTTGCAGAGAATCTTATTATTATTATATTATTTTCCCGAAATCTGGTAATTCCGGGTGTACTTAACACATGCGTATACTGATTACACAGCGATTCTACGAGACATATCTGCATGAAATGTTCGTGCATCGTTACAGTTAGTGCGGTCAAACGGTTCCGTTCAGTGAAAGTTACGAACACCGCTACCGGGAATCCCGCGTACGTCAGTGATACGCTAATGTTATTATGATTGGAGCTCTCCGCCTTTTCAATTGCATTTGACATACATTTGGCCATCATAGTTTTGATGATTTCATGCGTTAAGATAACGGTCCATCTTATTAATACTTATTATTTATGGTTGTTTCTAATTAGGAATATCCAAATTGCGTTGAGGTCGCTTTCCAGTCTTACCAAATATAGTTGAATACCGTATTACATTCATCAAATTATACACCTGATAGAATGGATTGTCATTATCCAATCATATTTTTTTTGACTCATTGGTTGACTGTGGTCACACCTTCCAAGGATCGAAGGTGTGACTGTTTTTTTTTATTTTTCCGGTCTAACTTATCTGGTACATAATATTTTCCTGTTGTTTATACAATGATTAGCAAAGATATATTTTTGCCTATAAATTATTTATGCATAAATCGACCCATTTAAGTGTCAAGTAACCGGTAAATGATTATGATACACAAAACTAGTACTAATATTAAAACTTAAGCAATAAAACCTTTCATTTACATAATTCTAATTATGTATATTAATCTGTTTTTCGTATGCTGCGTAGTCAAAACTCATTTTAGTCTAAATACAACGTACTTTATTTTCATTCTCTCAATATGTGTTAAAGCTAAATTTCACCAGATGGTTGACTATCCTTATAATTGCAAGATGCATTTTAAGTCTATTATTTCTTTCAAGTATTACATAAGTAAAAAATACTTGACTAAAAAAAAACAAGAATTACATCTGAATACAAAAATGTAGGATATCACCTAATATAGGAATATCAAAGGTATCCAAAAATACTCATATTTTAATACTTACCCCTTTCCAGAAAACTTCGACCACAAGAACCACCCTCAGAGCATCGACTTGAACGCGGTGCGGCTATGTTTCCAAGTGTTCTTACCGGACGAGTCGGGGCGGCTGCGGCGGCCGCTCGCGCCGGTCGTGTCGGACGTCATCTACGACAAGAAGGCTATGAGCGACCTGCACATCATGCGCTCCAGCCACTGTTCTGGGCCTGCCAGGGGAGGCACGCAGGTTATTCTGCTGTGTGAGAAGGTGACCCATTCAAAAACCTTATATTTTTACTATTTTTAATAATGTATTGAACGATAGAGTAGTCTTATGTTAAGGTTGCTTAGTTCTTTTTTATTTAAATTCATAAAAACCCTCGCACACATATATATGTATATGTGGTGGGTGGTTATGCGTGCTCTTAATTTGATTATCGTTCAAATAGTGAATTTGTTAGCCTTTTTTAAATAAATGTTTTTTTTCCAGGTGACTCGAGAAGATATAGAAGTAGTGTTCTACCAAGAGGAGAATGGCCACGTAGTATGGGAGGAAATGGCGATCAGGATCCTCGTGCACAAGCAGGTGGCCATCGCCTTCGAGACTCCCGCCTACAAGTTCCCGAACATCACTGACCATGTGAACGTATGTAGCGCTATAATTTTTCCATGCTTGATTGTTTTTTCTAAACTATCGTTATAATCCGCAGTTTTACGGCTAAAACGACAAGGGCATTAAACGTTTCCATTTGTACGCAGGTGCATTTCCAACTGAAGCGGATGTCGGACAACGCCCGCAGCAACTCCCTGCCGTTCGAGTACATCCCGGACTTCACAGGTACCGCGCGCAAGCCCCTCGCCTCGCTCTCGCTGTGCGCGCTGCTCAAGCGCGCCGACACCAACAACAACACCGACACCACTGACGTCACCGACATCACTGACGCGAATGACGCGCCCGACCCCGTCAGCTCCACCACTGATATAATCGCGGACGACCACTGCCCGCGCGTCATCGACGTCAACGGCAACTTGCCCAGCGCTGACGTCGAAATCATTGACACTAACGAAAAGAGCCTTAACGAACTGCTCGACCAGGTCGCCGAGCTAGACGAAATATACTCGGAGAACCGCACACGTTTAGAAAATATTACCTCCCTAACTAACGACCACGAGGAAATAGAAGATTTCAATGACGCCGGGACTTATACTAGCCTACAATTAGCTTTCAAAAACCCGGTAGAGATCAATGAGCCGGACCCGATGTCATACGAAGACGTTCAAGTCCAGACGTATCGCGGTCCTATCATTGAGTTCAGCCCTTTGAAACGCGATACTGACGATGAACGCGCTCCCCCTTTGCCTCCCAAACGCGTACGTAAAGCGGCTTCCACGGAACCTTTTAAGACCAGTCAGACTTCAGTAGATAGTATCCTGAAGCCTGGTCGTCAGCTCCCCGTTACTCGTAATCCCGATTCGTTAAAAATTAACTCTGAAATGACGGTCGCGAAGAGTGAGCCCGCGCTCCCGCCTGTTAAGAAACGTTCGTTCTTTTCCCGCTTGTTTAGGAGAAAGGAGAAGTCCCCTGCTCCTAGTGTAAAGTCAGAAGGCAGGAAGGAGAATAAGAGCAAGCCCGTAGGTCGGTCCGTGAGCAGCGTTTCGGGAGTGCGTCCGTCCAAATTTAAGTCGTCTGTATCTCACACTTCGTTAAAAGACAACGCGTCAGGCACGGGCCTGAGTTACGCGGATAGTATCACTCATATATCTCTGCACGGGGACGGGGATGAGAAGTCGACTTCTCAGACATCGCTGCGCCGGCCGGCCAGCCTGGCGCCGCTGCCGCCCACGGACGGGGGCACTATCCTGGTGGCGGAGAGCGTGCTGGCGCTGGACGCGTCGCAGTTCAAGAAGCTGCAGGACGAGCTGGAGCTGACGGACGCGGAGCACTACGCGCTGTACATGGCGGTGGCGCCGCACGCCACGGTCTCGGAGTTCGATGAGACCAGCTGCTATTACTCGCCCATTGACGCCAGCAAGTTTCACAATAATCAATAGGGTCGGCCCGGTCGGGAGTCCGCGTGACGATCGTTACTTTTGTAGTCCAATACGATTTTTTATAGTACTTTTTATGAGAATTTTAGAATTAGTCAATGGATTGCAAATGAAATTTTGCGGAGCTGTCTTGAATACTCCATAAGGATATTAATGCTATGAGTCCCTCCTGTATGATCTAGGTTTCTGCCCTTAATGCCAAATTTTCTATACTTTTACAGGTTTTCTACGTGTTTACATTCATTGCGAAAGAAATAATTTTGTATGACAAGGGATATAACAACGTCAAAAGAAAATATGTAGATTAATATCAATAATTATTGATTATTAAAAAATCTCACCCCTAAGTCGTTGTTAGATCCTGTCATAGTATACAACCTTTCTAAACATCAACTTAATGTTTTAGATGTGAGTAGTAAGAAGCGAAAGGTGTTACGAAGCTACGAACTTGAAAGTAAGTTCACAATTATATTATATCCGTGTACATACACGCTGACTTTTGTTTATCCCAACATATATTTAAAACAAACGAGCTTTCAGTGTGGGCCGTTCACCCGATCTATTTTAATTGCAGTAGCATTTAAGTACATATTTTTTTATGACTGAAGAAGTCTATAAGTCTGCAAAGTCAGCGTGTATTCAAATGTCCTGAGCAAGCCTACATTACATTATTTTGAAAATTCACATTGTTTAAGCTTGTTCGATTGTCCTACAATGTCTAGGTTTTGGGGCACATTGGTAGTGGGTAATGCTGAATATCTAACAATATGTTAAGGATATCAACTTTTAATATCATAGTCAATGTATGTTAATTAAGTACGCGGGGTTTGCATTTTGTTTAATCATAAGTTGGGACAGAGTCATCATGGTCTATGGCGTCATCATAAACTCATCTATTTAAATATTTGCTCTGTATGTCGGCAGAATAATAAATAAAAACAATTTATATTGTAAAACAATATATGGATAAATATTGGCTTTTTGGATACGTAGATTAGATCTGGTTTATTGCAAAGTGATGGTTTTACTAACATTTAGGTAAAATAGTTAAATTAATTGTAACGATAATGTAAAATGTTTTATTAACGCGAATTAGTCGTAGTTCCTTTAAATTTAGTTTTAAATGGCGATATATGGAACATTACTGCCTAATTTTATACACAAGTTTAACCTTGCCTCTTGTTTTCCCGAAAAATGGACGCAAATAATAATACGTCTGCGTCACCAATGTCAGAGGGCAACGGGGTTACAAACACCTCTTAAAGCAGGGCTATTGCAATTGTTAAGTGGACTCGGCTTCACGCCTTATAGTGATAACCTCCAGATTCGGATGTGACGTCGATTAGCTGGAGTCGTTACAGAAATAGCGATTTTCGTTCAAAGATGAAATGTTTTAGTGTATTAAAACATGAACTAAAATGCTAAGATCCTGTAAAAACATTTGCACAACCTTGATAGGAATATTGTTCTATGTATTTCGCTTATACAAATCTAATTATTGAAAATACTGTAATCTTATGTTATTTTTATCACTAACTCGAAAATTAAGCTCTTTTAAGTTTGTATTTATTATAACTTAACACAAAATAATTTATAATGGTTCGTTTTCAAAAGTTTACGTTTATTTATTTTCTCGGATTGGTTAGAGCTGAACTTTACTCCTGTCATTGTGGAAACGAGACAGTAGGTACATTGTTAGTAGCGACGGCGACGTTTCGTTTCCACAACAACGACAGTCTTTATGAGTTCATAGTTAGAGCACAGTCGCACGGTCGCAGTTATTAATATTCTTAATTTTAATTATGTCGTTAAATATCATTTTAGCCAAAGATAATGATTTATAGATTTTGTCTCCTGAGTCTCTAGTCGTCTATTTATCTGTGTTTTTTGTTGAAACTTAATTTAAATTATTTATTTGTTAATTCCTCGAATATCTATTGGTCGTTTTGTTCTACTTAATTTAATAGTACTTGTTGTTTTTAGAATTAAAAGTATGAACAGGGTTAGAGGACAATCTATTTGTTATTTTTGCTGAAGTTAAGGCAGCTAATCTTTAACTCTGAGTAAAGTATGGGGGTTTATCGTGGCCCTCGTGAGCAAGAAAGTGCTAATATAGTTATAGCAAGCAAATTGCGACCCAAAATGCTATTAGTACAAAGTTTATTTTTGTGTAGCTAATGTGGATATGTGTGTAATAGAAAAGCCTAACAGTATTCTTTACAGACATGAATTTTAAAGTGTGAAATCTGAAAAATAAAGAGGGTTTAAAATGTTTATGTGACTTAGAAACGTCACTTTAGAATAGAATTTTGTGTACTTATGAAAGATATCCTAAAGAACTAGTACTTAAATACACTCAAAAAATGAGTATTTTGTTATGCATTAACAGGGTGCTCTAACGCTACACCTAATGTATGGTATCCATTTTTTGTGAAAAATATTTGCGCAAAATAGTTTAATTTAAACAATTGTACGAAATAAACACCGGGCGTATTTTTATAAATGCTTTGAGTATTTTAAGGTACAGACATATCGATTGTGTAGGTCAGGTTGAAAATGTTTTAGATGAATTTACAATTAAAGTAGCACGTTGAAAGGAGCTAGCAACATTTTGTATTAACCTTATAAAAAACATTATTTTATTTTGTTTTAAAAGTAATGTTGTCCCTAATTTCTAAAATAATCCTGTAAAATCTATTTTTGAAAAGAAAAAACTATCAGTATATAATTTGTAATATGGATTGGTTATGGGCTATTTATGAACTCTTTTATGGAAATTAGGGATATATTATTATTTAATAAAGCTATTTTCCGGATAAAAATAATTTCGTGAATAACGAAAAGTCTATATTATTGTATCTATTTAGTTTAGTCAAAATCCTAAATCTATATACAGCCAAGCTGGCAGTTGTTGTCCCTATAGTATAATTCTCAATGAACTTGCATTTGTATAATTCTAAAATAATGTGTTTATAAACTGTTTCTTTTTTTAAACTTTTTATAAATGATAAGGTTGAATAGCAAAGCTTGATTGATGCAAAATTCTATATTAATATGCTAATAAAAATCTGTGGGTTTTATTTACTGTTTGCGGAACCCTAAAACCCCGAATGACGTCAGAGGTACGAATACTTTTCATGTGGCATGGTTTGGATGTATTTTTTTATTTTTCCGTTGTTCCAAAGCTTTTGTTAATTATTTCAGTTAATTCACACATATTCATGTTAGCTTAAAATTAATTAGACGTTCGTTTTTAAATGCATGATAAATAATAAAAAAGGTTTCACTCGCCTATTTGAATTATATCACATCAAAAACATTCAAATAATAGTAGTATAGTCTCTGTAAAATGTAAATTTAGAT